>JAFEMH010001669.1:0-436923 GCA_022495995.1 Adenophora triphylla var. japonica
TTCTTTAGAAAAGGAAGGTCCTTCCAGCCCATCAATCCTTACGCTTTAAGCGGTCGAGCTCGTATAGATGCTTCATATTGCTCTTTCTTAAGCGATAATTGGAGAATGTCAGGGTTCAAGGTTGTCCCTTTCTAAAGAGATATGCTAAAACCTTTAATGGAAGGAAGACGATGTAAAGATAGGATCTTTTACACCGGTCCGTTCCTAGGTTGCTAATGGGGGAATGAGGGAAATGTATGTAAAAATGACACTTTAATGAAAAGATGACATTTTTGGATTGCAAATGATGCACTTAGTTTAAAGAAATGATCTTTATTGCAAATGATGCATAAAGATTTGATTTTTATGCAAATGATGCATTTTGAAGAAATTGGCATTCATTATGCAAATGATGCATAAAGATTGCATTTTGAAAAGCATATGATGCTAGTTTATGGTAAAGACATGGTCTTTAAAGCAAATGATGCTTGGAAAAGTGATTTTGGATGCAAATGATGCATTTTGATTGAAAAGATTTGATTTTTATATGCAAAGGATGCATAAAGATGACATTTTTATTTGAAAATGGGGGTTTTAGGTGCAAAGGATGCACCTTTATGGGAAAAGACTACATTTTTATGACAAATGATGTCTAATGCATGCAAAAGGGGAAGGGGGAATATGAAGATATGATCTTTAATCTACCAAGTCCCAAGCAATATAAAGGTAATGCAATGAGCAATTTATAAAGCAATTAGGATGCAAGGTTAGGGCGTGCGAGGTTACCAATGGCTTCCTTCTTCTTCGGGCGGAGCTAGGAGGAGAGGTTGGTCTTGGATCTTCAAGGAGGAGGGAGGGAGCTTCTTGGCCTTCTTCTTCACCTTCTTGGATCTTCCACAGCCTCTTGGGAGTATTTCTTCGTATTATGTGTGGTGTTGTTGGAAATTGTTGTTGTTAAATGGGTAGAGGAGGGCTCTATTTATAGGCAGTCTGGATAAGGCTAATGAAGTCGTGCGGCTAAGGACAGCAAGCTAATGCAGCCGTGCGGCATTATCCACAATGACTCAGCATTCTAGAACCATGCAAGGTGGCAAATTCTAGAACCTTCCCTCCTAATTAAGAAAAACGTGTTTCTTAATTAGGAAGGATCCCCTTCAGCCCTAAATTAATTAAAAACAGTTCCGGAATGTTTCCGGAACACTAGGAAAGGTACGGGGAATTACCGGAAAACTTACCGATTCAGGAAATTTAGCCGGAAGGCATGAGCCGAGATTTGGGTACTTACGAAGCCCTCGGCAACGTCACTTGCAAGGCGAGTGGGGTTGTCGATAGAAAAGGATCCGATCTCGGCGAATGCAGAGACGGATTGGGAGACCAAGGTGGTCGAGTGGCTGAACCTCTTATGAAAGGCTACCTACGTATCCGGAGGAATCAAGCCGGGCCGTAGTTCGGAATAGATCCAGCGTGGGGAATGGAGAAGATAAGCTGGTCTCTTCTTTGGGGAAATAGAAGGGAAAATGACCTAGGAGGTCAAGCAATTGATCCTCCTCGGGGATATGCTAGGAGTGACCAAGGTGGTCGGATAACAAAGTCTCTTATGAGAGACTACTTCATCAATGAGGAGTGACGGAGGAAAAAGGGTGACCAAAGTGGTCGGATGGCTGGACCTTTTATAAAAGGCTACCTACGTATCCCGGAGGAATCAAGCCTTGATCGTAGTTCGAGCATCACTAGATAGGTAGGAACGATGTCTAGGATCCTCGAGGGTTTGACAATTAATGGAGGATGTCACACGATTGACAATTAATGGAGGTTGTCACCTGATTGAAAGCCTGGAGGTTTACGTCACTATCGAGAAGATAGAGGTAGCTAAAGTTGAGAGAAACTTAACGTACGTCACTATTCGGGATAGAGGTAGCTTAAGTTGAGAGAAGCTTGAGCGTACGTCACTATTCGGGATAGAGGTAGCTTAAGTTGAGAGAAACTTGAGCGTACGTCACTATTCGGGATAGAGGTAGCTTAAGTTGAGAGAAACTTGAGCGTACGTCACTATTCGGGATAGAGGTAGCTTAAGTTGAGAGAAACTTGAGCGTACGTCACTATTCGGGATAGAGGTAGCTTAAGTTGAGAGAAACTTGAGCGTACGTCACTATTTGGGATAGAGGTAGCTTAAGTTTAGAGAAACTTAGCATACGTCACTATTCGGGATATAGGTAGCTTAAGTTAAGAGAACTTAGCATACGTCACTATTCGGGATAGAGGTAGCTTAAGTTTAGAGTTTTGACAATTCGGAGGTTGTCACCTAGCATTATCCCGTTATAATGGAATTAACGGAGGCGGCGGGAAGAAAGCTTAATTGCTTAAGAGATAAGGGATATCTTGAAAAGATGTTATCTTGGTTAAAAGATAACGGAAATTGCATGCCCAAGTGGAAGGTCCGGGCGGGATTGTAATTTTACGCTCGGAGCGAATGAGGCCGCCGGCATGAGATGGAGAAAAAGGAGCCGTACGGCTAGAAGCCTGTTTTTCCAGATTATTTAAAATCAGATTTGAACGGGCCATTGGCATTGCATTGCCGCCCACTTCAGCCGAGAGAGAGAAGAGAGGAAGAGAATTTCGAAATTCTTTCAATCCCCTTGCTTCCCTTTGATTTGAGATGGATCCGGAGGGCAATCCCATACCGAGGCAAGCAAGAAGAAACATCTCGGCGGCCGCTCGGAGGAGGAGAAAGGAGCTCGTGCGAACGGAAAGAAAGTATGACTTTCTTACACCTCCGTCGGAGCTTTACCGAGGAGAAGGGAGCATAAATCAACGAACCCGATCGGTTGGGGTAAGCATTCTTAATTTGCTCAATTCCGTCGATTTTGATTGAATTTTGAATGATTTAGGGCTTGACCCGAATTTTAGGAATTTTCTAGGATTTTTGAATGACTTTGAGACATTGATGAATAACCTATGAGGCTAAGAATATGCAATGTGCAATTTGTTTGACAAAAATAATGGGAATGACCCACTTTTTTCTCGCAAATAAAGTAAGAATGAAAAAATTGTCTAAAGTGAGACGGAGTTCTTGCATGTGCTAGAACTAGGTCAAAATTTTGAGAAAACATGATTTTGGAAGATGAAAAGGATTCATGCATGCCATTTTTGAAAGAATAATGCTTATGTGCAAAGAATTGTGAAAATTGTGATTTTGTGCTTTAGGAAAGCAATGGGACTTGACATGACGCGTTTCAAGTGATGAAAGACGCTTTTTTTGATGCAAATGATGCTAGAAAAACTTTTGTGAATGCTTTTCTTTTGAAAATATGTGCACTTTTTTGTGAATATATGCATGCTTTTTGAAAATGATGAATGATTGACACACTTTTTTGTTGTTTGTGCTTGTCTACAGGAGAACAAGTCTAGAGGACCATCTGAGATTGCGGTCAAGCTTTGGCAGAGGATGCCGGATTTTGAGAAGAATGGGGTGAACCCCAAGAATTTGGTGAGGGCTACAGAGGCCTGGATTCATTCGTCGAGGCTATCGGCGGGGGTGTTCACATCACCTCGAAGAAGCAAGGGCTTGATCCAGGCCCTTTACGAGTTACAGTGGGGACGGTACACATAGCTTTCACCTGAGTGGGGAGAGGCGCGGTGACTCTGCCGATTTCGCGGCTATTGCGGCCTCTGAGTTCACGGGAGGCCGTGACTTGGAGAGACCACATTACAGCTGAGGAGTTCCAGGCTTTGGTCGGGTTTGAGCTGATTCCCAAGGGGCTAGGGATGGAGACACGGAATGTCGAGGTGGCAGTTCAGAACTGCATGCGAGAACTTTCTTTGCTAATGATGTGGCCCCGGCAGATGGCTAGAGCCTTTGTGTGGTTGATGCTGTCAGTCACTATTTTTGCTAATTCTGGGACGCTAGCTATGACTTGCCTCCTCGACTCTCTGGAGGATGTTGATGGGATAGGGACGGTCTCTTGGGGAGAGGCCGGATTGGCGGAGCTCTACTTCTCGTTGGACATGTACAGTCGGAACAAAGCTGCTTCCATGGACTGCTTTTCATTTGCCCTTGAGGTAGTCTCCTTTCTTTTCTCTTTTCTCTTTTCTGTCTTGAGACTTTTATGAGAGAGAGAATGACCTTTTGATGTTTTGAACATGCAGGCCTGGTTCTGCGAGGTGATCGGGTTCTTCCCTTGGAACCAGCAGAGTGATGTCACCATCTTCCCTGCTATGGTTCGCTGGAGGGGAGATGCGAGGGATAAATTCACGGGGAAGACCCGGATCACCTTCGACTACAAAATGGTGAGGCCGGTCATCAACAAGGACGGGCACGACGGAGTGGACTTCTACCCTTGGGGCAGGTATCCGGAGATTTCTTTGGGGAGATGCCATTGAGGCGACTAGGCGAGAGGAGGTGGCTCAGCGGGCGACATGTGATGTCATTTACTTGGGGGACCGTTTCTCGAGCGCGTAGCCATGTCCCTCCATTGGGCGCCATTACTCCTCGGGATCCTCCGGCACGGATGCTGCGGCCAGGGGATTGGCCGAGAGGATGAGATTGCTAGGTACCGGGCGGCGTAGGCTGCGAGAGGAGTGCCCGGCATGGACACCCCCCTACCCTTTGTGTTTGTGGAGCGGCGCACGAGGACGCCAGAAGCTAGTGAAGGCGCGGTCACTCGGGGATATGGGGAGGATGAGCCCTGCGACCCGCCGATCCCTCCTGCGCATCGTCCTACGTGGTCCATGGAGTACCGAGGAGGATGAGGATACTGTCCCCGATCTTTAGGGAGCTCCAGGTACACCTTGCCTTGCTTTGGCAATGCCTTTGTAAGTATACTTTTAGGGTCTTTCCCTTTTCGGCTTTCAAATTTTTCTGCTTTTTGCAATTTTGAGATTTTACGAGATTTTTCTCTTCTTTTTCTCGGGTTCCGGCTCGCACCTATGATGATTGGTCGGGCGGAATAGGGGCTGGAAGGACATGTGCCGGTCCCTTCGAGGAAGGCGGCTGCGCTTCGAAGGCGGCGGCGGATGCGCGGGAGCCTAGGCGCAGAGACGGCATGTCGGGGCACGGCGTCTACCTCATCGGCCTCGGAGTACTCTTCCCGGTGCCATGCCTCGGGGCGGGGACCCAACGCTGACATTCTTGGGCAGGTGAGTATGGGCACGATAATGTCCATCTATCGCGTGAGCGACCGGGGAGGACTTGATGAGGAGGCTAGCATTTATGAGATGAGCAGCGATGAGGAGGAGGAAGAATCGGAGGCCTAGGAGGTCTCTAGAGTAGATTTGGAACAAAAACAAACAATGAACAATTTTTATGCACACTTTGTTTATTTTTTTTTTTGCTTTATTCTGGCGCCGATGGGGCGAAGACATTGTATTTATGTTTTATTTGCTTTTCTAATTCATGCTTTTTCAATTTGCATATTATCTGAGCCTTGGGGCGATTTTTTGCTTGGAATCGAGGGCTGAAGACTGGCCAAAATGATTTATAATGGTATATAAATGCTTGAATGGCTTACGGATATGTTTTTGTACGGGTTTTGGTTGAAAAAGTGGGGTGAAAACTCCCTTGGGCAGCAACTTTGGTTGCTGCAGAATTTCTGCGAGAGGGCTAATGTAGCCGTGCGGATAGGTCTGAGGGCAAATGAAGCCGTGCGGCTCACGGTTACATGCGGCTGGTTATTTTACGAATAAAAGCAAGGCTTGGCCATTTCATTTCATTTTCAACTTAGACTTGTCCCAATTGTTCCCGAGCACATTTTGGACCTAAAAGCACCATCTTTGATCATTTTGCGATGGAGAAGCCCGTCGGATTGCAAAGGGGAAGCGAGACCGTTTTACGCTCCGATCTTCAATCTTGGGTGAGACACAACTTCCAATCTCATAGGGGCTGCTTGATTCTTCCTTCAAGATCAAGTCTTTATGGCATTTGAGGGATCTCCCGCCCGATTGGGACCTTTTGAGAGCCGGCAAAGTTGCACGGACGTCAGGAGACATGTTTCTTGCTTTTCTTACAACGAGATTGTCCCGACGCATGAAGACTTCCGAGCCTTGATTGGGGGTCCCGAGATTGAGCTATATCTATTCCGCTGATCGGAGACGTGCCGGTGACGGTAAAGCTTGCATCTTTTCTGCAGATTCCTTTGGGGGAGGCTGAGAGGATGATGATAGCCCCGGATAGGATTGACCTTTCGATATCCGGGCGGGTTTGGGTCTCCGGATATGGCTGCGACCACGGTGGCTATGGACGCATTCATCCTTTGCGTATTCTCTTCATTCCTTTCTTGAGTCCGTGGGGATCTGTCATAGTGGTCTCTTGGACATGGTTAGAGGCTGCAAATTTGGGAAGGATATTGTCCCATTGGTTTTGGGAGAGACATTTCATGGGATTGACGGGATGGCTCGAGGAGACCATTTCATGAGATCCGGGAGTCCGCTGTGTTGACCTTATGGCTGCGGGGAGAGGCTCGGGGCTTTGCCGGGGCTTTGCCGACTCGGTGCCCTTGGGTGATTTCTCGGAGAGGTGCTTGGCAGAGGCAACGAGGACCGGGGTAGGCGGGAGAGGCGACGATGGCTAGGCTATCCACTTCGGACATCCGTTGGTGGATACCTCATTGGAGGTTGCGGACCCGGGAGGATATTTCGGGAGTCTATCTTTGTGAGGGTTCGAGATTACTGCTGGTCATCCTTCTACATACCACTGCTTAGTATCCGGGCGGTTTGGGGCTTTACGGGAGCCATTGAGTGATTGGGAGGACATCAGGACCATGGAGGTGGTGTCATTGGACATGAGGGATCCGGCCGGCTTCTCTTTCTTCTCGAGGGCTTGGACATATCTTTGCTTTCCCACCCGGGGCTATCTTCGGGAGCGGGAAGAGCACCATCTTGACCAGTGTCTACTTGGGTGATACGAGAGGGAGATGGGAGCGACTTCGGGTCATCTTGGAGGAGAGACGTCGAGCTTTATTGGGAGGCGGCTGCGACTCGAGTAGGACTTTGAGGGAGGCGAGGCTAAGGCGAGTCGCCATAACCGGTCAGGTGACTTGGTCGGGGATATGGAGGCTCGGTACAAGAGGTTGTTCGAGTCGCTCCTTTGGCGAGGCTCGAGGGAGGAGGTGCGGACTCGTGCTCGGATAGAGAGCACTTATTGACACGGGTTTGGTAGAGGCTCCGGTGAGGATACCGGAGGTCGGGATGAGGGATACCGACATCATAGATAAAAAGAGGAAGAAGACTCGACGGGCGAGGAAAAGGGAAGAAGACCAAAGAAGACTCGGCGAATGACGGCGCGGATCTTTTCTTAGGATTCCCTTATTGCCATTTTGCAAACACATTAGTTTATTTAGGCATTTTATTGTATTTTAGATCTTTGTAGCGGGTTAGCGAGTCAAGAGGTAGACCGTGCTTGAACTCATCAAGAAGTTTTTAACTTGTAATGAACAAGAAATATTATCTTAGAAATTAATCAAGACACATTTCATGGAAATTCAAATGTCTTTATTTATTGGGACCCGTTTTATGAAAAGCTGAAATACCCTTTATTATTTAGGACGCACTTCATGGAAGCTTGATTGTCCTTTTTTATTGTTTAGGACACATTTCATGGAAACTTAATCGTCCTTTTATTGTTTAGACCGAACCATATATGGCTGCCTACGTTCCCCTTTTACAAGAAAGACTAAGGGGCTCAGGTCTTCGTAGTTCATTCTGGTGAACTAAAATTTTCATGTGCGGCCCGTTTTTGCCTAGACCGCCCTTTTTGGGGTTTTCGGCCCTAGTGGGCATTACTCTTTTTGCACTAAGATTTTTTTTATGTGCAACCATGTCTTTTGCCTGAGGCCGCCCTTTTTGGGGATTTTCGGCCTAGATGGGTATTACTCTTTTTGCACTCTTTTTTTTTTTTTTTTATTTTTTTTTTTTTTTTAGACATAGTATCTTTTGAGCTTATCACCGTTGGTGGGTGGACAAAGGGATTGCCGAGTCCCAGGTGCAACAAGCTTCGCTGGCTCCTCCCGATAGTATCTTCTGCACCACATAAGGGCCGATCCAAACGGGTTCCCATTTTTCCAGGGGGTTGTCTCTGGTAGGGGGCTTCACTTTCAACACTAAGTCACCTTCTTTGATGTCTCTGGCCTTGACCTTTTATCAAACGCTCTGGCCATTCGCCTCTGGTAGGCTCGGGTGTGTTCCATGGCTTTTAGCCTTCTCTCGTCAAGCAGGGCTAACTCATCATGCCGGCTGCGCAACCATTCCACTTCATTGACACTGTTTTCCAGGAGGACCCTTAATGACGAGATTTCCAACTCCACTGGTAACACTGCTTCCATCCCGTAGGTTAAGGCAAAAGGAGTTTCTCCTGTGGCTGTTCGACAGACGTTACAGCCCCGAGTGCCAAGTGCGGCTTTTCGGGCCAATCACGACCACGGGTGGCCATCTTAGGATGATCCGTTCGAGCGTCTTATTAGCGGCTTCCACGGCTCCATTAGTCGAGTGCATGCGGAGATGACTTGTGGCGAGTGATTACGAATTCGACTGGCAACCTATCGCAGTCCCCTTCAAAGTGCGACCCATTATCGGAAATGATCTCGTTGGGCACCCCATATCTGCACATTATGTTTTCTTTGATAAATTGGGCCACTTTTTCGGAAGTGAGGACCTTTTAAGACTTGGCCTCTACCCACTTGGTGAAGTAGTCGATGGCTACTAGCACAAATTCATGCCCATTGCTTCTGCAGGGGCTATTTTCCCTATCACGTCAATACCCCAAGTTGCAAGCGGCCAAGGAGTCGTCATGCGGTACGGAGTCATGAGGCGGGAGATGGTTGAGGTTGGCAAACCGCTGGCACTTGTCGCATGCTCGGACGTCCTGGACACAGTCTGTTTCCATGGAAATCCAGTAGTAACCCATTCTGAGGATCACTTGCATCAGGGCTCTGGCATTCATATGAGGACCGCAGGGACCATTGTGGACTTCGGTCATCAATTCTTTGGCCCTTTCTTGAGTGACGCACAAGAGGAGTGGTCCTTGGTATCGCTTCTTGTACAGGTTGCCTCCTAGAATGACATAATGGGAGGCCAACCTTTTCAGGGCTTGCAAGCTCTTGGCTCTGACTCCTTCTTTTGGTCTACCTTCTTTGTCTCACGAAAGTGACTCTCCATCTTTGAGGAACTGTAAATTTGATTGTACCGGGGTTCCTTTATAGGCTCGGGTCCCAGTGTCTACTTCACAACGAAGGGTGGGGCTTCTCTTCTACCCACTCGGAAGGGTTTTATGGCTTTTCCCTCGGGGATCTCTACCAATGAGGCTAGAGTAGCTAATGCATCTGCGAATCTGTTCTTTTCCCTTGGAAAGTAGTGGAAGGTCACTTCTACGAGCTGTCCAATCAACTCCTCCATATGGGCATGATACCGCTGCGAGGTTAGGGTCCACGATCTTCCACTTGTTGGAAACGATTGATGATCGGGTGAGCCTCCGTAAACTTCTAGCTCCTTGACATTCCTTTCTAAGGCAGCTTCCAAACCAGCAATGCAGGCTTCATACTCGGCAACATTGTTCGTGGCAGGGAAGTTCAACTTGAGGGCTATGGGTGTATGCTCGTCCTTGGGATCGACCAGTAGCATCCCGATACCGTTTCCTCTTTTGTTAGCGGCTCCGTCAAAGAATAGCGCCATCGGTTTTCGGGTTCGGCTGCAAAGATCCCTTCATCTGGGAATTGGGGTTCGAGGCCCTCTGTCTTCATTGCAGGAAAGTTTGCCGGGTGGTCGACAATGCTTGACCCTTGATAGCCTTTCTGGTCACATAGTTGATGTCGTACTGCTAAGAAGAAGGACCACTTTGCTAGACGCATCGAGAGGGAAGGCTTATCAAAGATGTAGTTGATGGGGTCCATTTTTGAGACCAAATTCACGGGGTGGGCTTGCATATAATGCTTCAACTTGCCGACTACCCAGACCAGTCCTGAGGTCTTTTCACATCTTTGAGTAATTGAGCTCACTTCCCTGCAGACTTCCAGCTGATAAAGTAAATGGCATTTTCTACCCGAGAGTCTTTCTTTTCTGAGCAAGCATAGCCCCAGCTGCCGTATCGATGTGAGTGAGATAGAGCAGAAGAGGTTTATTTGTCTATGTGGGGGCGCATAGCACACTTTGGAGAGTGTACCAAGTATGCCTTGATCTGGTCAAAAGCATCCTGGCATTCTTCGGTCCATTACGTGTCTACGTTCTTCTTCATGAGCTTGAAGATGGGCTCGCACATAGTGGTCAATTGATTGACAAAACGGCTGATGTCTTTGCAGTTTTCCCATAAAGCTCTTGACTTACATGCGGGTCCGAGGTGGCCTCATATCCATAATGGCTTTGATCTTTTGGGGGTCGGCTTCGATACCTCGCTCCGTGACCATATACCCAAGCACTTTTCCCCTTGTCACTCCGAAGGTGCATTTAGAAGGGTTTAGTCTCATGGAATGTTGTCTCGGTCTCTCAAAGAACTTCCGCGGGTCAACAAAGTGCTGCCGTCCTCGCCTTTGGAGTGGATTATCATGTCGATCTACGTAGACCTCAATCTCCTTGTGGATCATGTCATGAAAAAGCGCGGTCGCTGCCCTTTGGTAGGTATCCCCGGCGTTCTTAAGTCCAAATGGCATCACTTTGTATAACAGTAAGTTCCCACGGCGTGGTGAAGGCTGTCTTTTCTTGGTCTTCCTCGGCCATCTTGATCTGGTTGTATCCTGCAAAGCCATCAACGAAGGATTTGACTTCGTAGTTGGCAGTGGAGTCCACCGGGATGTCTATGTTTGGCAAAGGGTAATCGTCCTTGGGGCTGGCCTTGTTCGAGATCTCGAAATCCACACGGCGGCGCACCTTCCCATTGGCCTTGGTGACGGTCACAATATTGGACAACCATGTCGGATATTCGATGACTACGATGAATCCTACCCGCAGTAGCTTCTCAATTTCTTCTTTGACCTGTAGAGACCATTACGCTTGATCTTTCTCGGTTTACCTTTCTTGGTTTAGCATCGGGTGCTAGAGGGATTCTGTGCTCTACTATCGAACTGTCTAGCCCCGGCATATCCTGTATGACCATGCAAACACGTCGACGTATTCCACTGGCGGTCGATCGGTCTGTCCCGTTCAACCCCTGGAAGAAGTTTCCGATCTTTGTCTCTTTAGGTTCCTCGACAGTACCCAAGTTCACACTTGTCAAAACCTCCTCGGCGGCTTGGGCCCGATTTTCCTCTTTTACGAAACCTACTTAAAGATTTCTTTAATGTATTGTTCATTTAGTGTGTTTGCATCTTGTTCAAATGATTCATTATTAAACTGTTGTTAAGTTTTGAGTTAATTTATCATTTGTTAAGTTGGCAATAAGAGGATACTCGTAAAGATCTGTCATTTCATTCAAAATAAGGGAAAGATGACATCGATTACATTTTGATAGTCCTCGGGCGTGAGGCCTTCGGATGACTCGGAAGGGCTGGAATTCAAAGATTCACGACTCAGCTGTATGGACAACGGGGTGTTTGACACGGCCAGGTTGAGAAGGACGAGTACCAATCCAAGCTCCTCTATCATTTCTTTGTCGGTGGCTATCGGTCTGAGAACGTCTCCCAATTCTTCAATGGCATTTCTGTCTTAGTTACCAAAGTGCGGGGATCAAAAGGATTTTCACCACCGTCTCCAATTACGGCAACTATCTCATCATCTGAGCTGAAGTCGATCAAATCTGGGATCTGTGCTTCTTCATCAAACAACTGTAGCAAGCCCCACTCACTGTCTTCACTACTGGCAGCTTCTATCTGGCTGATCTTCGGAAGAGCTAATTCGAAAGCCGAGAAGTCCATTACCCTGGATGCTGATTCTTTGACGCTGTCTGAGTTTCCTTTGAAGACATACTCGTTCTGAATGGTAGTGGTAGCCCCAGGAATGTCTGGCAAGTCAAGGAACATTCTTCGAACAGGATTGGCTGGCTTTCCCCTCATTTTCTCAAGATTCTCCAGAAGGGTTTTACTCGAGGAGATCTGGTGATCACTTTTATCGTATTGTGTCTCGCCTTTTGTAAAATAGTGGGTCAGGGATAAACTGTAGGGATGAAGCTGGACCCCTTTATCTTTTCTGCCATTTGGTTTGTACCCCAAGCCATATCTGGTATTCTGTTCCTTTACATCGATGATGGTATTGCGACCCTGAAGTCTTCCACCCAATCCAAGTCCCGGAAGATAACCCATTTTTCTCATCATTCTCATGGCAGGAGGGATTTGATCGGAAGTAGTAGTGAGGTCAGTGCTACACACTTGTGCTTTGGAAGAAGCTACAGAGAATCCTGTCAATGCCAACCCTTCGTCATCATGTTTGATTTCCAATATCGGGATGTCTCCAGTGCTGGTTCCTTCTACCGTGACACTGTCTCCATAAATGGTGGTGATAGTACCATCATTTGACTGAAATTTGACGCACTGGTGCAAGGTAGAGGCTACCCCATTTATCTGATGGATCCAGGGTCGTCCCAGGAGAGCAGTAAAGGAAATCGGAATATCAATCACTTGAAAATCGACGTCCATGACCTTTTTTCCGAACCACAGCTTGAGAGTAGCAATCCCCAAAACTGACCGTGCAGTGGAGTCATAGGCCTTAATAGTCTGACTAGAAGGCTTCAAATCTGTTGGTTTCGAGTCCAATAAGTCCATCATCTTGGGCTGGCAAGACATTCATTGCAGACCCTCCATTGACTAATACCCGTGGCAATCGACGCTCTTCTAACTGGACTGTGATGTAAAGAGGTTCATTATGACTAGCCCCATACTTTGGCAGGTCCAAGTCAGTGAAGGTAATGATGTTTCCGTAGTGGATATTTCCAATCATTTGGACGACCTCATCTGGGGTGACATCTATGGGCACCATGGTCTTGGCCAAACTTTCTTCTAGCTTCAACTTATGAGGGTATGAAGAGGTTAACAGGGACCACAAGGAGATATTGGCTTGGGTACACTTCAGCTGAGTCAACACTGGATCCTCTTTGTCAGAGTCTGGCTTTTCTACTTCCGACTTATAAGGCCTCTTATCTGTCTTTGGCTCCGAAACGGCATTCTTTTTGTCACCCTTAGGCTGCTCAATACTCATCTGTCCAGACCGAGTCATCACATAGACATTAGATTTTCCTGAGTCATTATTCCTACTGGAGGATTCTGTTAGCTCTTTCAAAGTCAGAGGCGGGCTCTTGCTGGCGTATGGCCAATTCTGCTGATTAATCTGATTAATGGCACTACTGGAGGCGTAGGCTGCTTCTCGAATCTGATCCCAAGTTAACGGCTTTCTGACCTTCTCAAGGTTCTGACTCTCTGATTGGCTTAGCAGTGGGCTGGTTTCAGCTTTACCTTCTCCGTTTAAAGCCTTCACAGTCTCATTCAAACTTTTCAAAGTCAACATGCAACAGGAGTTATCACCTTCAGGGTTTGGATCCTGGCAACTGGCTTTCTCATCCGGGTCCAACAATTTTTTCAACAGAGCGGGATCACATTCCTCATCACTGTCAAGCATATCCCTTCTTTCTCTAGGGGTCAGCCTTCTGACGGCATCTTTGACATTGGCTAAACATTTTCTGAAGTGAGAAATTCCATCATCAATAAGGATTTCTGCGGGGTCAAACCTCATGGCGGGTTTCTGTTCTTCACTGTCGGGAAGGTTTTCTGGGCTTTTTGGCTTCTGGGCTAACCACTCTTCTACTGTTCCTTTCGGCACTTCGACCGTGTCTTCATCAGTATCACTGTAGTAACTCTCGCGGGAACTTTCGTCTTGACTCTGATGACCAATGAGGGCAAAAGCAGGTCGGGATACTTGACGCCATATAAGAGGTATCTTGGACTCCTCCTTTGACTTGGGAATTATCAAGAAAACATCATTGTCGTCACAGGACATAAAGGGGACTGGGGTCGCCTCGAGACTTAAGACTCTTTCCAGGGCATCCATACACTCTTCTTCGGATAAGGTCTCAGGAGTGATTACTAACACTGTAACAGAGTCTACTCTTCCTGATGAGAGTTTGGGTTTCGCAATGCTTACGTTTTCCAGATCGGTGGGTGGAGCCCATTTTCCTCTTTCAGCTAGGGCTTCAATTAAATCCCTCCATTCACCGACCAAGTCTTTGTAAGGAGTATTGAACTCTAGGATGTAGGACTCATATATTGCTTCATCTAAGCTAGCATCTTTTTCCTTTCTACGAGCCTTCACACAGCCGCAAATACACTTTGAAGTGATTTCATCTCCTATTCCGGTCGGTGGTTTCCTACCTCATCCCGCCCTTTGGGTTTCACTTCTGCCTGACTCCAAGTCCATTCCTTCTACGGAACTATCATCATCACCGTAAATCCATCCATTCCTATTCTCGTTCCCGATCGATTCTTCACTACCATTGTCCTGAGAGATAGGCAAATTCACGGGCGTTGACGAAATTAGAGAGGTCGGGTTGGTGCTGGGATTCCAAAGTAAAGGGATTTGGGTTAGGGTGAAAGGAGGGAAAGAGTCCCACGGGGTGATGCAAAGGCTGTGAGGGTGTCGGGACCCCGACGGCTCGGGATGTTGGGGAAGGCGAAAAGGGACAGTCTTTGGCAAAGGATTAGGAGGGGATGGGCTATAGGCTAGCTCTACTTCCCTGGTCATCTCGGTTACCCAAACCAAGGTCGTTCTCTGTCGAATCGGACATTCGACTCTGGGCCCGACCAACCGAGGATTCTGCGAACTGTCGAGAATTCTACGCTAACAAGTCGGCCGACCCGGTGTTCTCACCCACTTCTTTCTCGGCTGGGAAAGGGATAGGAAAGGTTTAGACTCGGGGTAGGTGTTTAGGGGTGAAGGCTCGTGCAATATGCAAATTAGAATCTTCCAGTTTACTTAAAACAGTGTCTTTTATTAATATCTATTTGGTTGGAAAAGGGGGTTCGCCCTTCTTTTCGTAACTACTCTAGATCCTGGATCAGTGGGTTCCGTCACTACGTCTATAAGCCCCTCGTATTCCACCTGTATTTCGACCTCCCAGGGTGGACAGCCCCGGGCGAGGGTCCTATAGGGCACGCGGATCCCACCGACCGAGAGTAAAGAACGCTCCTAACGGGTCTAGCGGGTCATAGGAACCTTCAACGCACGAGCGATGCGGATTATAGTCAAGGCAATACCGGGAAAGTCTCGTCTTTTTGCCTTGATAGGACTTTGGCAGAATTTCGCTTGAGCGAATGACGTTTTGACTTTCGGTAATGTCCGAGAAGATAATAGGCATGGGTCGGGCGGCAAAAGCCGGATGACACAGTGTCACATTGAACTTCGTTGCATACGCCGGGCGTGAGTTAGAATCGAAGTCAATGCCGGATCAAGATCTTGCCAATTTCCTTGTCGGAATTTTAGCAGAGCTTCGCTCGAGCGAAAGATCTTTTGATTTGTTGGCAAAGACTCGGTCTTGACTCTTACGCATTTCCGTGCAGGTCAAGGTCAATAGTCAATGTCGGAGTTGAGATCTCACCAATTTTTCCTTGTTGGAATTTTGGCAGAGTTCTTCTTCCGTTATGAACTAAGGCTTGACCTTTACGAGGGTATGCAACTGGGCTATATGACACGGACTAGACCAAAAACCAACCAAAAGTCACGGTTTTTTGAAACGTGTGACACGGGCGTGCATTGGTCGACACCGGCTGCCATGGGGAGGTTGGGATGATTCCGTGCGCGCCCGGGAGCATCGTAAGGCTGTCCGTGGCTCGCACTCGGAACCACCCTCGAGTTTGAAGGACGTGCGTGCAAAAGTGTACGTAATATATCGGGTGCGCGTAGTGTGCGGTCTCCTAAAAATGTTCCTTTTTGAGTTAAAGCGAGATTTTCGAAATGTGTTTTAAAGGAATGATTTTCGGGACGGGGAGAATGCAACATATAAGCACGTAAATTTTCTCGGGAGCCCTGCGACCATGGAGCCGAGTAGCCCCAAGCCGCTAGGGCTGTGATTAGCTATGATTTTTCCTGGTGGAATTGCCACTGAGGTCGCCCGGTCAGAATCCAATGAGGATTGAACCGTACGACTGCATGGATCAATTTTCCAGGTTCCACTCCTTTTGCTATTTTTCGGGTTGTTTTCCGTTCAAAGTATGCACAAATTCCAAGATGCAAATGATGCAATGCATGGTAAAGAAAGTAAGCATGATTAATGAAATCGGCGATGGGAGTCTAACCCGCTCAAAGGGAAAAGCTTTCTTTTATTTTTCTCAAAATTGTTTTTCGAAAAGGGATACTGGTACGTGGATTGTTAAACCACCGGTTATCCCAACTCCCACGTCAGGGAGTGTACAGGAAGGGTAAGTGGTTTCCACCTATATACCGAGTATCGATTTTTTTTTGTTTTTGAAAATAAAAGCTTTTCTCCTTTGGGTTTCCCCAGCGGAGTCGCCAAACTGTGAATGTGTGCCCAAATTTTGTTTTTGTTGGATTCACGCGAGTTTGAAGACATCCGGTTTAGTTTGAAAAACGGAGTCGCCACGCCATTTTGATTACCTCAAAACTTTGAAAAAAAGGTTTTATGGGTTCGGAGGTTAAGTTACCCCTTGGGAAGAACGTTTGGCGTTCACCCAAGGTGCCTTGCCGGAGCAAGTCTCCCATGATTTCATTAATCGTGCTTGCTTGCGTGCTTTCTTGTGTGCATGTGTTTGAAAATAAGGAGGGAATGTCCCAAGTCGTCTTCCGGACGTACAAACCATTTGTTGGTTGTCGCTTGGGATTTCTTGGAATTTATGTATTCGGGATTATGATCCCGCCCTCATCTTGTGACTTGTGATCATCGCATTTTTAACCTTGGGACCCTCGGGACTTGCGTGATCGAGAGAATGACTCTCTTTATGGTCAAAGATGAGGTTCTTTAGTAAAGGAAGGTCCTTAGCCCATCAATCCTACGCTTTAAGACGGTCGAGCTCGTTTAGATGCTTCATACTCTTTCTTAAGCGATAATTGGAGATATAGGGTTCAAGGTTGTCCCTTTCTAAAGAAATATGGAACCTTTAATGGAAGGAACGATGTAAAGATAGGATCTTTTACACCGGTCCGTTCCTAGGTTGCTAATGGGGGAATGGGGGAAATGTATGTAAAAATGACACTTTAATGAAAAGATGACATTTTGGGTTGCAAATGATGCACTTAGTTTAAAGAAATGATCTTTATTGCAAATGATGCATAAAGATTTGATTTTTATGCAAATGATGCATTTTTGAAGAAATTGGCATTCATTATGCAAATGATGCATAAAGATTGCATTTTGAAAAGCATATGATGCTAGTTTATGGTAAAGACATGGTCTTTAAAGCAAATGATGCTTGGAAAAGTGATTTTGGATGCAAATGATGCATTTTGATTGAAAAGATTTGATTTTTATATGCAAAGGATGCATAAAGATGACATTTTTATTTGAAAATGGGGGTTTTAGGTGCAAAGGATGCACCTTTATGGGAAAAGACTACATTTTTATGACAAATGATGTCTAATGCATGCAAAAGGGGAAGGGGAAATATGAAGATATGATCATTAATCTACCAAGTCCCAAGCAATATAAAGGTAATGCAATGAGCAATTTATAAAGCAATTAGGATGCAAGGTTAGGGCGTGCGAGGTTACCAATGGCTTCCTTCTTCTTCGGGCGGAGCTTGGAGGAGAGGTTGGTCTTGGATCTTCAAGGAGGAGGGAGGGAGCTTCTTGGCCTTCTTCTTCACCTTCTTGGATCTTCCACAGCCTCTTGAGAGTATTTCTTCGTATTATGTGTGGTGTTGTTGGAAATTGTTGTTGTTAAATGGGTAGAGGAGGGCTCTATTTATAGGCAGTCTGGATAAGGCTAATGAAGCCGTGCGGCTAAGGACATCAAGCTAATGCAGCCGTGCGGCATTATCCACAATGACTCAGCATTCTAGAACTATGCAAGGTGGCAAATTCTAGAACCTTCCCTCCTAATTAAGAAAAACGTGTTTCTTAATTAGGAAGGATCCCCTTCAGCCCTAAATTAATTAAAAACAGTTCCAGAATGTTTCCGGAACACTAGGAAGGTCTGGGGAATTACCGGAAAACTTACCGAAATTGTCGAAAAAATTAACCGGAAGGCATGAGCCAGATTTGGATACTTACAATTACAGTTAAAGGTTTAAGAATGGAGGTTTTTGAAGGTTTTAGAGAGAGAAAGTGAGTTGGTAGACAGAGAGAGGACGATTGCAGAGAGTTGGCAGTAAAAGGTTTTAGGTTTCACCAACTTAGGTATATATAGGGTGAAGGGGGGCAGGCAGTTGGTTCAGAAGGAATGATTGAAATATACCAACTGTTGCACCCTTTCACCTCCTGTACCTCTCTCAATGATGGCTGACATGAGGGTTTTTAATGCTCATGTCCCCTTAGCATTAAATGCTCTTAATTTTGAAATAAACGAGGGAAAACATTTGAAAAAATACCCTTTTTTCAAAATAAGGACTAAAAAATAAATAAAAAAATTTTGAACAGTTTTTTTTTTTTAAATAAAGGATAAGACACAAATAGACAGAATTTACTCTTTGTTGAAACGCGGTTTTGATCCAAGTGGTCTGACTGCATCAAGCGGTTTGGAAGTGGTAGTTGGATGCAGGCGGTTTGGACAGCTTGCGGTTTTGGTATAGGCGGCTCAACAGAAGCGGTCTCAATCCTTAAGAGTTTCATCCTAAACTCAACAAACAAGTTAGCAAATAAAAAGTATGGAATTTATTTAAGTTCAAGCATACCCATTTCTCCTCTGAGAAAAGAAAATCTCTTGGAGTCAAGAGCCTTTGTGAGGATATCAGCAATCTGGTTGTCTGTTCCCACGTACTCTAAATGGATATTCCTCTTCTCCACATGGTCTTTGAGGAAATGATACTTGATATCTATATTCTTGGTCTTGGAATGCATGACAGGGTTGTTGGAGACTGAAATAGTTGAAGTGTTGTCACACATGATAGGGCAATTTCCTTCATGGATTCCATAGTCCACCAACTGCTGCTTCATCCAAAGGATTTGACAGCAACAACTACCAGCAGCAATATACTCAGCCTCTGTGGTTGACACTGAAACTGAAGCTTGCTTCTTGCTGGCCCAAGCAACTAGTCTATTTCCGAGGAAATGACAAGTCCCACTAGTGCTTTTCCTGTCAATAGTACAAGATGCATAATCTGCATCTGAATAACCTACAAGATCGAAATTCGAATCTTTGGAATACCAAAGTCCAAGGTTAGTGGTTCCAGATAAATAGCGGATTATACGCTTGACTGCAATTAGATGTGCTTCTCTAGGATCTGCTTGGTAGCGAGCACATACACAGACACTAAACATGATATCGGGCCTACTAGCAGTTAAGTAAAGTAATGAGCCGATCATACCTCGATATAAAGTTTGATCAACTTTCTTACCTTTGAGATCTTTATCTAGCTTATTTCCGGTGGCCATTGGAGTATCATATGCTTTAGCATTTTCTAATCCAAACTTCTTTATTAGCTCCTTGGTATATTTGGCTTGGCTGAGGAAAATACCTTCTTCACATTGCTTGATTTGAAGCCCGAGGAAGAATGTTAATTCTCCCATCATGCTCATCTCAAACTTGCTTTTCATTAGCTTTTCGAAACGCTTACAAAGTAACTCATTAGTAGAACCAAAAATAATATCATCGACATATATTTGAACAAGTAAAGTATGCTCATTATATTTGGCTATAAAAAGAGTTGTATCAATTTTACCACGTTTAAATCCTTTTTCTAGCAAAAATTTAGAAAGAGTCGCATACCATGCCCTTGGAGCTTGCTTAAGTCCATACAAAGCTTTCTGGAGTTTGTAGACATGATTTGGAAATTTGGAGTCTTCAAATCCAGGCGGTTGAGCAACATACACGGTCTCTTGCAGTTCGCCGTTGAGGAAAGCACTCTTCACATCCATTTGATATAACTTGAAATGCTTGAAAGAGGCGTAGGCTAAGAAGATTCTGATAGCTTCCAATCTTGCAACTGGAGCAAAGGTTTCATCATAATCGATTCGTTCTTCTTGCCTATATCCTTGTGCAACCAACCTTGCTTTATTCCTAGTGATGCTTCCATTCTCGTCCATCTTATTCCTGAATACCCACTTAGTTCCTATCACTCCTTGATCCTGAGGTTTAGGCACCAAAGTCCAGACTTTGCATCTTTCAAATTGGTTGAGTTCTTCTTGCATAGCAACGACCCAACTGGAATCTTGGAGTGCTTCATCAATCTTCTTGGGTTCAACTTGAGATAATAAGGAAGTATGCTCATCATAGTTCGATCTCCTTGTTTGAACGCCGGAAAACAGATCACCAATCACATTAGAGAGAGGGTGACTGCTGACTTCACGAACCTCCGAAGGTAAGTCAGGTTGGACTGAGGTTTGCTGAAGATCTTCAATTGGAACGTTGTTAGATCCTTCAGCGAAGTCATGGAATGTAAGTTAACGAAGAGGTTCTATAAGCTGGATAGGGGAATTTTCAACTTCTTCCCTTGGAGTTGCATCTGGAGGAGGAACTTCAGGTGCGGTTTCAAAATTGCGGTTTGAGGGAATTTCAGTTGAGGGTGTTGGATTTTGCGGTTGAGGTTCAGGTGCGGTTTGAGATGGTTCACCTGTTTCATTATGCTCAACAAAATCATCAGCAACATTTGGAGCCAAATGTGGCTCAAGGAGAGAATGCTCATCAAAAGTAACATGGACAGACTCAACTATTTTTAAACTAGTTTTATTGAAAACACGAAAAGCTTTTGAATGTTTAGCATACCCAACAAAAATACCTTCGTCGGCCTTGGCTCCGAATTTACCTCTATTTTCTCTTCCGTTGTAGAGGACAAAGCATTTGCAGCCAAAGATCTTGAAGAATGCAATGTTGGGGGTTCTTCCTCGCCAAAGCTCATAGGGAGTCTTGTTATAGGTTTTGTTGATGAGGGAGCGGTTCTGAGTGAAGCATGCTGTGTTGATTGCTTCAGCCCAGAAATACTGAGGCAGCTTTGCTTCAGATATCATTGTCTTTCCAGCCTCAATCAACGTCCTGTTCTTTCTTTCCACAACCCCATTTTGTTGTGGAACACCAGCAGTTGAGAAATTGTGATCAATCCCATGGTCATCACAATACTGAGCAACACCGTTGTTCTTAAATTCTGTTCCATTATCTGATCGAACACTAACGATGTCGTCTTCTTTTTGAGTTTGGAGCCGTCTAAAAAGTGCGGTGAGGATCTCATAACAATCATCTTTGGAAATCATCATCTCAACCCACGTATATCTTGAATAATCATCCACCACCACTAAGGTATATCTATTTCCTCCAATGCTGGCAGTGGTTACGGGTCCAAACAAATCTACGTGAAGCAGTTGTAAGCATCTTGAAGTTGATGGAGCGGTCTTGCTGGTGAAAGACGACGCGAACTGCTTACCAAGCTGACATGCACTGCATTTCTCTGGATGGTGGTCAGCTACTTTAGGTAAACCACGAATGAGGTTTTCCCTACCAATCTTTGCAAGATACTTGAAGTTCAAGTGGCTCAACCTCTTGTGCCATAGCCAACTATTTTCGCTCACATTTTTAGCTACAAAACAGAGATTAGTAATACTACATGCAGAATTTAGATCAATAATGTAAATATTACTCTTACGAATCCCTGTGAGTAGGGTGACTCCGGAAATGCTATCTTTGATAAAGCAGTTTGATGACGTGAAGTTGCAAAGCATTCCTTTGTCGCAGAATTGAGAAATTGAAAGGAGGTTGTGCTTGAGTCCTTCAACAAGAGAAACCTTCTCAATGGTTTAGGTTTCCTCTCCTTATAATACCATATCCAATGGTCTTGCCTTTGTTGTTGTCACCAAAGGTTACAGATGGACCACTTGCTTCAATGACATCTTCTAGTAATGATCTATCTCCAGTCATATGTCTTGAGCAGCCACTGTCAAGATACCATTCATTATCCTTGGAGTGACCAGCCATGAAACAGAGGACCTGAAAGGTAAACATTAAGAACGAGGTCCCCCTATATTCCTTGGGTCCTGAAGTTAGCAACCCTTCACGACCCACACCTGTTTGACAGAAGGAGGTTTACTCTTCCTGGCATTGGATGTGAACTGCAAAAGGCATTCTGCAGCCTTGTGACCTAAACCATCACACACAGAACATTTATAAAAGCTACAAGCATCATTAGGTTTTACTAACTCCTTACTCTTCTTAGGAGTTGCATGCGGTTTAGGGAGAGCTGTTGCAGCCTTGACAAAGGGAACTGGCTTTGGTTTGACCACGTATTTTCTAGGAACGCTATTCCTGCTTTTGAAGGCAGGAGGAGCGGTCGAAGAAGAGGCGCGGTTAGACCTGGAGTTGCTAGTACCACCTTTTCCACCAGAAGCGGTTGGAGCAGGGATACGACCAATTCCATAAGCCATTTCCTCTTCAGCTGCATCCTCAGAATCCTTAGGCTTCATCTGAGAATTCTTCCCATATTGCTTTCCCTTTGGGTAGACATAATTAATTTGTTGTCCTTTACCCTTACCTTTAGCATGCTTCCCTTTAGGAATTTCTTTAGTTAGTTTCAAAATTTCCTCATCCTTTTCAGTGGAGGATGCACACTTCTCCTCTTCTTCAGATCCAAAACCTAGGCCCTCCTTAATTCCCGAAGGAACTTGGAAATCTATGATTTGATCCGAGTAGGATTTTGACTTGAGCCACCCATCAATAATGTTTTGAAGATCGTTGAATTGGGTGACCAGGTCATCATTCCGAAGTTGAAGTGCAGCAACCTTAGTTTCAAGGATGTGGTTTTGATCAGCAAGAGGAGTCATCTTTTTTATTTGGTCCTTAAGATTTGAAATTTCAGACCTCATCACAGTTTTCTCCGTCTTGTACAGATTAAGTTCATCATGAGCTAAGCTTAAGGCTTTTTTAAGATTAAAGAATTGATGGATCACCATTTCAGCTTCCTTGAACATCCTTTCATGTTCCATAGGAGAAACCTCTTCCACCACCTTTTTCAAAATTTTCTTATTTGGAATTATTTTTGAAGGTGGAGCATTTGTAGGAGGAAAAATGGGACGTGAATACGAACAATTTCCTATCTTAATGCTAGGAGTAAGTTTGACATTATCATCCAACTTAAAATTTGGAAGTTTTGCAGAAACTTCTTCTTCCTCAATATCTTGCAACTCGTTTGACTCAGAATCTGAATCATCGGAAGCATCTGCAACTAAGCAGAGATTAACCTCTTCGGTTTCATCGTCACTTCCATCCTCAGAATCTGTTTCAATCCAAGTTGCCAATTCTTTGGAATTCTCTTCCTCCTCAGCAACAATTTCCTTGCGACGAGAAAATTTCGCAGGAGAGGTTTTCTTTTTCATGTATTCGTATTTAGGCTGTGGACACTCAGATGCAAAGTGACCAGGTTTTCTACAGTTGTAGCAAACTAGATCACTCTTTTTCTTTGTATCTCCAGCCTTAGAAAACGTTGCAGGAGGTTTGCCTTTTGAAAATGATTTTGTGAAAGGTTTTGAGGATTTTCTAAATTTTTGGAATCTTTTCACAAACATGGCAAAATCATCATCATCCATCTCGATGAGGGATGAGGTTGATATGGAAGGATCTGCAGTTTTATTGGATGTAGATGGTTTCTCCTCATGTTCCATGATGGACATGGAAAGCGATTTGGTTTTCCCTTCAATCTCTTCAATATGATTTAATTTTAATTCATAGACTCTAAGATTGGCGTACAAGTTACTTAACGACCAAGTACCCAAAACTTTGGAGTCTTCTAGAGAGGTAGCCTTATTTACCCATCTAGAACCTAAAGCAGATAGGAAAGTCATATTGATTTCCTTATCGGTTAAAGTTTTGCCAAGAGATCTACAAGCATTAACTACCTCAACATAGCGGTCGTAGGTTTGACGCAAGGTTTCGTTGGATTTTCTGTTGAAGTTGTTGTAGGATCTTTCAACAGCATATAATTTGCTTTCCTTGCATTCGTCATCACCTTCGAGGTAGCTCTCTATGGCATCCCACATCTGCTTTGCGGTTTTGAGGTACATCACTTTCTGAAGAGTTGAAACTGGAAGGGTTCCTGAAATGATGTGCCTTGCCTTGCTGTCCAAGGCAGCTAATCTCTTCTCTTCATCCGACCACTCATCTTTAGGCTTTTTGACCTCTGGAGTTTCTGTATTGGTGGTTGCATCAGTGTTGGCCTTCATGGGAACAAACGGGCCATTGATTACGCATTCCACCAGCATCTCATCAATTGTTTCCAAATGAATGAGCATTCTGCATTTCCAGATGTCGAAGTGGTCTTCGTCCAAGATTGGAATGTGTGAATAGTTAACAGTAGTCATTGTATTTGTATTTGCCATATTGAATCGCCACATAATCTGTTAAGCTTGAAAAACAGTGGTTTTAAAATGTGTTAGCTCTGATACCACTTGTTGGTCCCAAAGGTGGAAACAAGGGTGAAAATACAGCTAGGGGGGTGAATAGCTGTTTAAAATTTTTCGCCCTCTTTTAAAAACTAAACCTCTTGCTTACAAAATCTCTTACAGTTGATAATAGAATGCAAGTGAAGATGTAAAATGCACAGCGGAATTATAGAGTATAAAGCGGTTTGATAGAGGCGGTTTGTAAAGCGGTTTTACTATGCGGTTTTGGTAGGTGCAGTTTTACAAACACGTGAGGTTTTGACAATGTTAACTCCAAACACTATTTCACAATAATGGATAACTAAAATAAGATCAAACAGAGATAAAGATAAATAATTAGTAATCACAAGAAATATAAATGCAGAAATATAAGAACACGTGATTTGGAGTGGTTCAATCGATAAACGATCTACGTCCATTACCAAGATGGTTAGTCTTGGATTTCTATGAGAGATTTTATATTGAGTATGAGAGATTACAAAGTACAATAAAATCTTTTCTATGAAGAACAAATCCTAGACTATAACCAGTGTTTCTCAAGTGATTAATCTAAGTGATTAAACAAGTAAGGTGTGTGTGTGTTCAAGATCAAGGCTCTTTAAATCTGTGAGATGTAGAGCACAATGATTCTTGAATGTGTTAAGGCTTGATTTCTGGGCTGGGGAATATTTCTTGATGGTTGAAGATGAAGATTCAAAGGACTTAGAATTTCTGGGCAAAGCTTCAACTTCTTATGAACTCACAGCACTTCTCAATTTTTCAAGCAATCTTCAAATGATGAAGGTTGGGGGTATTTATACCCAAGCATCAGGAATATAGCCGTTGGACACAGCTGTTGAAAGTACAGTCCTTGATGCTTTCCTAATGGTCCACAGCAACCACTTTTGTCCTTTGGAACTGTTGTTGCAGGAAAAGCTGATCAGGCCTCAGCTGCAATCAAGGTGGTTTGGACACCTGTCACCTTTTTAAGATCCTTACAGATATTGTCTGAAAAGTAGTCACGTGACAAGATATGGTGGTTGACATTTGGTATTGCTGACGTGGATTCCAACGGTCAATGAGGTTCACTTCAAGTAGCCAATCATTGGGGCGGTTCTGGTGCAAAGCGGTTCCACCAGAAGAGGATTTCTCTAAGTGCGGTTGCAAGAAGCGGTTCCAAGTGAACTGCACTTGGAGTTCAGGAGCGGTTCTGAGGTAGGAATTCACTATGCGGTTTGCACGAGCGGTTCCAAGAGGAATAGAGAAAACGCGGTCGGTACTTCTGAACTGTAAATCCTTAGACCCAATGATTCTTGTGCCAGTCTTCAAGCCTAAATTTAACTTATTCTATAAAATGGACTTAGCTAAAAAATTGAAGTCTAAGCTTCATTACATAGGGTCCTAAAGTCCTTAAAATAGACAGGAGATTATGGTATCAATCAAATCTAATACAAAATAGGTGGGTTAAAATATGCATACCCAAAAATTTCCTTGTGGTCCCTGCTCACACCTTCATACCCTCACAAGCTCAAGCTAGAAGAAAGTTTTGCCCGTACCATGGTCCCCTTGGGCGCAACTCCAGAAGAAGTGATTCAGATGATCGGCAACATCCACTATGGAAACATCATCACCTTCACAGATTTGGACCTGCCAAAATTTGGGGCTGATCACAATGAGCCGCTCTACATCACAGTTCAGTTGGACGAGCGTCGCCTTCCCCGTGTACTGGTAGACGGAGGTTCTGGAATGAATGTCTTGCCCGCCAAGATGATGGACCTGCTCGACATCAAGCCCACAGACCTGAAGCCTTCAGTCCATACTGTCAAGGCCTATGATTCTACTTCCCGCACAGTTCTCGGGGTTGCTACTCTAAACATCTGGTTCGGCAAGCGGATGATCCCCACCGAATTTCAAGTGTTGGACATTCCTATCACTTTCACAGCCATCCTGGGACGACCCTGGCTGCATCAAATGAACGGCGTGGCATCCACCCTTCACCAATGTATCAAGTTCATGCAAGGCAATGAGCTGACAACAGTCTACGGCGACAGCGTCACCACCGAGGGGACCTACACCAACGGCATTCCAATGTTAGAAATCAAACATGATGACGACATGGCATTAACTGTATTTACCTTGGAGACCTCCAAGATCCAAATATGCAGCGTGGACCTTCCACTATTCTGGGACAAAATCCCTCCAGCCATGAAGATGATGAAACTCCAGCCATGAAGATGATGAAACTCATGAACTTCATCCCGGGACTGGGGCTCGGCAAAAGGTTACAAGGCCAATACCAAGTCATCAAAGTCAAGGACCACGCTACAGTCCAGGGGCTCGGTTATGTGCCAACACCAGCTGATATCAGGGAAAATAAAAGGCTTGCTAGCACCAAGGCAGCAACCCGCAAAAGGGGAACCTACAGAGGCACACCCAACCTCCGACCTTACAGTTTCGACCTCACCCACTACTTCATCAAGGGAACCGACAGCAGAACTGGGGGAACCGATAGCGGAACCGACAGCAGAACTGAGGAAACCGACAGCGGAACCGACAGCAGAATTGAGGGAACCGATAGCGGAACTGATGAAGATGAGAAAGAATCAAGAAAAGTCAGTACAGAGACTACAGAAAGGATGGGAAAGCTGGCACATGACCTCAAGCGTTTCAGAGGACTCAAAGCTAATCCGATAAGGGGAGCATTCCTCGACATCACTGCTCTACCTGGACCAATTGCCACCACAGTTCAGCATGAGTACTCATTCAAAGGAATCCCAGACATAGAAGAGCAGCTCGAGACACTCTTCATGGGAAACAGACTGTTCGAGTCAGCCGCCAGGGCCACATTCGAAATAGTAACTCCAAAGCAGAAGGAACCAGAATTCGTAGAAGATGCTCTCAGTGGACCCGCTCTACAGAACCTTTTCGAAGAAGTCATGGAGGTGCCAAACCTGATTGACCTGGGCTCCGAGAACAGCATGATCGCCATGATCGGGACAGCAGAAGCCAAGCCTCTCGACCCCCGAACCCTCACCAAGCATCCAGCAATGCCACTGAAAAACTGGGTGACTTTCACCGGACCAAGGGCAAGCCAGACAGAAATGGAAGACAAACTGGGCCTGCACCCATATCTCCCTAAACCTAGTCTCAAACCCTCTGAGTCAGTCATTGTCAAAGTCCAGTCCTCTGAGTCGTCTGACGGCCTCACGCCGGAAGACTATGATAATGTAGCCAACAATGTATTCCCGTTCGTATTAAATGAAAAGTTCGACCTTTCGGATTATCCCCTCATTGCCACTTTAACAACTGATAAGTTAACGAACAACTTAAAAGATGTTAATAATGACTCACTTGATAAAGAAGCAGACACACTAAACGAACAATACATTAAAGAAGTTCTCAAGCGTGTAGTTGACCAAGAGGACAATCGGGCCCAAGCTGCCGAAGAGGTTATGACTAAAGTGAACCTGGGGTCAGTGCAAGAGCCTAAAGAGACACAAGTGGGCAGTTTCTTCGCCGGTGCAGAAAAAGAAGCCCTAACAGATCTCCTCAAAGAATATGTTGACGTGTTCGCCTGGTCATACCAAGACATGCCAGGACTCGATCCCTCAATCGTGGAGCACAGAATCCCTCTGGATCCAGAATCCAAGCCTGTCAAACAGAAACTGCGCAAGATCAAGCCAGAATGGTCTCTGCAAGTGAAAGAAGAAATTGAGAAGATGCTCCGCGTCGGCTAGAGTAATTGAGTACCCGACCTGGCTCTCCAACATTGTGACGGTCACCAAGGCCAATGGAAAGGTCAGATGCTGTGTGGATTTCCTAGATCTCAACAAGGTCAGTCCTAAAGATGATTTCCCACTGCCCAACATCGACATGCTAGTCGACACCACGACAAATTTCGAAGTAAAGTCCTTCGTGGATGGCTTTGCTGGATACAATCAGATCAAGATGTCTGAGGAAGATCAGGCCAAGACTGCTTTCACCACTCCGTGGGGGACATACTGTTACACGGTCATGCCGTTTGGGTTAAAGAACGCTGGGGCTACTTATCAATAGGTTGCAACAGCTCTCTTCCATGACATGATTCACAAGGAAATAGAAGTATATGTCGATGACATGATCATCCACTCCAAAGGATCGGACATGCAGCACATGACAGATTTGAAAAAGTTTTTCAACAGACTCAGAAAGCACTCCATGAGATTGAACCCTGCAAAGTGCACCTTCGGCGTCAAGCGAGGCAAAGTACTGGGTACATGGTTACAGAAAGAGGCATCGAAGCAGATCCCAAGAAAATCAAGGCCATCATCGACATGAAACCACTGCAGACACTAACAGAAGTGAAAAGTTTCATGGGAAGACTTCAATACATCAGCCGCTTCATCAACCAGTTGACATCTCTCTGCGAGCCAATGTTCAAACTAACGAAGAAAAATGTTGACATCAAATGGGACTCCGAATGCCAGACAGCCTTCGAGAAAATCAAGACATACTTGTGTAGACACCCCATTCTGAACCAATAAATCATGATTACACTACTCTTAGTCTCTCTTTTATGTTTTGATGAAAGCGTATCAGTTTCGTCATGTTTCGTTAAGTTTCTAACTAACCTCGTTAGTTTTGGACCTAACTGACTAACGGAATAAACTGAAGAGGACAAAATAGTCATCAGACTAGATATCTCGCACGAGATATCATATCTCGCGCGAGATATCCCCTCGACAGGATGTGCAGAAATCACTCTCCTTCTCCGTTTCAACCTCCTTTCTTGATAAACCTCATCTAATCCGGTTCTCCAATCAGAATTGAGTTCTGGAAGCTTCCTAGGAGTGTTTTACCTCTCCACCTCTACCTCTTAAACCCCTATAAATACTTGGTGACTTCCACTGTTTCAGGGGTCCAGAAAAATTCCACACAACACACACAATTTGCTGGTTTCTTTCCACGAAAGACTCCTTCAAATCACTCACAAACAACTCCTAAATTCGTCCTTCAACCACGTTGATTGACGAACATCAAGGCTCAAGCCTAGCATCAAGTCGAAGCTCTGTCCGCATCAAGACTTGACTCTCATATTGAGTCGAAGCTCTGCCCAAATCACTTCTCGATCGAGAAGACATCTTAGAACCACGTTCTAAATCAAATCCTCCCCAAACGCTAGGTAAACTCCTTCACTTTTACTCTCTTCTTCTCAATCTCTCTCTATTGGCTTTTAGAGTGGTGTAATCCCATAAAAATGATTAGCCTAGAGTCCCTTCAATCGATGAAGGCGATCTCGAAGCGTACAATCCGACATTCCTAATCAAGAAATTGATTAGGGTTTTCTTGTTCTTTATTTAATTAAAAAGATTGATAATACTCAATTGGCAAGACCGATCTCCGGATTGGGTGGAATGGATGCTCCTCGACCTACCCATTCGATAACTTAACCCCCGAACCCTCAAATCTCTTTTTAAGGTTTTTCTTATTGTTTTCCTAAATAAATAATAAGTGGCGACTCTGTTATTCGAAAAATTCGCGCATCGCTACAGTGGCGATTCTGCTGGGGATAATTAATTAAGAGGGTTAGACTTGCGCATAATTGAATATTATCAATCTTTTTATTTTTCTGTAAAAATTTGATTTTTTTGGATTTTTTGGAATTTTTTTGCACTGTTTTCGTCAAAAAAAAATTACTGTGCGACAGCTTATCCCGCGCGAAATAACTTATCTCGCGCGAGATTAATATTCGACAATTACAATCTGTTTGGCGGCGGCTATGAAAAGTAACGTCAAGTCACTAGGTTACTGTTATCATTAATCAAAAAGTTTGGTTGACTTCTTTAAAAATGCTGACCGTACAAATGCCTTGGGTGACTTTTCCAAAAGCTAAACCATACAAAATAAATAAAAAAAAAATCAAAAAACAGTTTCGAAATTTTCAAAATAAAATCCAGAAATTTCAAAATAAATTAGTATTATTATTTTGCTTGTGCTAACTTTGCAGGGTAAAATAATTTTAATTACTCGAACTATATACCTGCGTGTGATTGGTTATTTAATTTAAAGTCCGGTCCATGGAGGATTCGAGAGTTGTAATTTAAATTAATTTATCTCTCGCTCTCTATCTCTTTAAGTGGAACTACGGCGGCCTGAGTCTTCCTAATTTGGGAGAAACGTAGGCAACCACTTGGTGCGGCCATTATCTGTTTTCTTTTGTTTTCAAAAAAAAATCTTTCTATTTTACTCTATCACCTAGATTGACTCTCACACACGCGCACTCATATATAACTGTCATTGCACTACATACCCTCTATAAATCCGGGACCCACACTAAGGACGGATGACGGTAACCACCTAGTCGCCGGTCTCTCCGAAGTTGGATCATCCCACTCCGCGTATTCAATCCACCTAGATTGTCATATCGCGGGGAGCCTAGCCTTCCAGCCCTGCATCGCCACATATCATGTAGATTGACTTTTTAAGACACTCCTTGACCGGTCGGTTTGATCTTGGAGTCCTTGTAATCCCTTGTCAAGATCGTTTTGTGCAATAATCCACGGAAAAGAAATCAATAAATTGTCGCTTCGGAATTGTCCCTTCGGAAATGTCCCTACGGTTGTCCCTTCGGATTTGCCCCTAAAAAAAAAAAAAAAAAAAAAAAAAAAAAGAGAAAATTTTCTCATCAAAATTATTGCACAAAACTTGATGTTACTTTGGATTACTCCGACCCCTAGGTCCCTAGGTTTGGTTCTTGAACTTTAGAAACCCCCAAAACGGATTTTCTGTCCGACCAAAATTAGGATTAAAATCAGAAAATTGTGACTTTCCGTGGTGAAGTCTCGCGCGAGACTACTTGTCTCGTACGAGATAAGTGTTCGGTCTTTTCGTGTTTTGGCCAAAACCTTCAAACCTTTAAGCCTTCATTCACCCTATTCAGCCGACTTATTGGGACTCGATCATGGTTTAACACGGTTGCTACACGTCTAGGTTCTTCGCCAAAGCTCAACACGATGTCTGCTTCTCCTTCTACCACCGAGGCCGATTTCAACGATGCTAAGGTCCAACTCATCGAAGCCATGACTAGGTTGGATGAACAAAGTAAGCAAATTGATGAGCAAAACGCCCAAATGGCCGCCCTCATGAAAGAACTCAACGATTTGAAAGTCAAGAAAGGAAGAAAGCAAAAGCAGAAAGTGGAATCCTCCTCCGATGAAAAGGAATCCTACACCAAAGTGAATAAGAAAACCAAGAAGTCAAGCAAGAAAAAGGAAGAATCCGATTCATCCTCTTCCTCATCATCCTCCGATGACGAAGGACATACCTCAAAGGGCACTAAAACCAAGAAAGAAGGCAGTGGTGAAACTACTAAACTTGGTGACCATGTTACTAAGAACTACCTCGAGAAGAAGCTTGCGACTCTTGACACTTCCAAGGGGTCATTCGTTCCATTTGATCCCGATGCTCTTCAACAATCCATCACCAAGTTTCCTCACAAGTACAAGACACCCGATATTGCCAAGTTCAATGGTACTACCTGTCCTCGAGCTCATGTTGAGACCTACACTTGGGCCATGCTTCCAATGGGCGTTGATAACACAATCTTGGCCCAATGCTTTCCTCAAACTTTAGAAGGTGCTGCAAGGGATTGGTACATGTCTCTTCCTACGACTACAAGGCTTGATTGGTCATCCGCATGTTTGGTCTTCCAAAGGCAGTTTGAAGGCAACTCCACTTACCGCCCTACTAGGAGGGATCTTGAACAAACCAAACAACATGCAAATGAGTCCTTTGCTGAATTTGCTAGAAGATGGAGACTCAAACTTACTGAAATTGTCGAAAGGCCTACTCTCAAAGAGCAAATCCACATCTTCCTTCAATGCCTTCGTGATGAATTTCAAGAGAAGCTCGCCGGTAACTACTTTCCTAGTTTCAATGAACTCCTCGAGTCCGGAATTAGGGTTGATGACTTCCTAAAAAGCAAAAAGAAGGAAAGTACTTTCCGCTACAACAAGCCCACCACAAGTAAGGATACTTCGCCAACGCTATTGCACTCGGCCGCCCCAACATCGGAAAGTATTCTCGCCGTCCCTCCTCCCGAAAAGAAAAAGAGGCACTACGATAAAATTGAAGGAATCACTCAAGAAGAACTCTTCGATGTGCTTGTCCAGAATGAAAAAATCAAACCAAGGGAAGGTGGTCCTCCGAAGGATATGGGTCCGAATCATGCTCATCACTTATTCTGCAAGTACCACAACTTTACCGGCCATGACACCAACTCCTGCCACCACTTGAAGGACATCATACAAGACCTCTTTGATAATGGAGATCTAGAACGTCCCAACGTCATCACCAATCCTCTCCCTCGCAATTCATGAAGAAGATGAAGCTCCAAGAAGAAATCTACACTTACCACTTTGGGGCTACCACTATCCTCTCCCTTTCTCCTTTGATAGAAGTATATTAGGTTTTAAATTTCCAAGTATGAACTCGAAGAGTCGTTCTGTCTTTCTAGTACTCCTCACCTCCTCTAGTTTGTGTCTTCTAAACTATCGAGTCTGTTCTTAAATTTCTCAATAAATTAAAGTAATTTCTTTTCCTAAACACTTTCCCTAAAGTTGTTCTACCTCATAAATATCATTCAACTCATGCAAAATAATGGATCTTCCATTCCCTAAATCATCGCAAAAATAGAAACTTCTAAGTGACTTTAAAAAGCAAGTTATCATTAGGAGGCTTAAGGGTTAAACATTACCCCTACTGAAAGTTAGAGACCAACAAGCGAAGAAAGCCAAAGGTGCCGCTTTGTCAACATTCATCCAAAGAAAAGTGGGGCTACTCAACTCAAGGCTTTGAGAGTACAAAAAAAAAAAAAAAAAAACTCTCAAGCCTTCATCGCCCCACATCAAGGATGGAATTTCAACAAAGGCAAGAAGGACTCTCCCACAAAGAAGAGGAGTCAAGTGATACCAACAAAAGAAAAGAGGATTCCTCAAAATCCTCCTACATCAAGTGAAGAAGACTTTCAGTATCAAGAAAAATGTTTGCCCTTAAGTCATACTAATGATTGGCTTTCTCCTCAATCTTGTTTAGAAATTTCTAGATGAAGCAAGGTCCATTAAAAGTAGAACAACTTTTCTAGACCTTTGAGCCATGTAGCGTTCTTTGTTGAGTCTAGGGGCTTCCTGTTAGCCACTCTCATACACACTCTTAAAATTCAAGCATCAAAACTGGGGCTTCCTCACCTTTCCTCCCCCAGTCAATCTCTACTTCAACTCTTCAAAATAATCAAATCTGCATTAGGGGCTTTCCTCTTTGTTTCTCACTCTTATCATCAGAGAATACACTTCTCCAAAAAATCAATGCTTGGATCACCTTCCAAAAATAGAGTCCGTCTCTCCTAAACTAACTTGAGATCTCATTTCTCTCTCCTCAATAAGATTTTTTCTCTCTGAGTTCTCTTCGAGTTACATACTATTCAAAAAAAAAAAGACGCAAAGAGATGCCCGCTAGATTGAAAACCCGAAAGGGCGGTCTAGGCAAAAACCAGGGTGCGCACTAAGAAAAAAAAATCAAAGGACAAAGGGAGAGTATTCTTCAGCCTTCTTCATCGGACATCATTCGATCTTCTTCAAATTAAACCAACAAGGAGAGTCTTCTTCGATCACCTTCAAATCAAGAGAGCAGACTCACAAGCCTGTTCACAAAGTCATCTACCACTTGCAAACAACTTGGGGCTTGAGACACCAAAGGGCCTTGGACATAAAGCCATTACGACAGTCGACAGATTTGTAGTCGTTTGCCTCCTAGAGACACGACTCAAAGGAGAAGTAAGAATGAAAATTCTCAACAGACCTAGATGGGTTCACACAAGGATACTCATCGAACGAAAGTCTACAACAATACAGCCTCGCTGACTAGCAACAGATTCTGCAAAACCTGATTTGGTCCTAACTTGTCAAACACAAGTTCACTCATACAGTTCACCCATCTCAAATACAAATCCATACAAATGTCCTTACATCTCCATATACCATATACTCATACATAAACTCACCATCAAAATGTCCGATCGGCCATTTACACGAACAGACGTGTGCACCACCACGTAAGTCCAGTTAAACAACTAAAATCTGGAAAATCTATTTGGAATCTTTATGTGATGACAGGTACAGAAAGGTAAGAATCATTCGGGTCCATCCGAGACCATCGTGCATATATCCTTGCATTACGGGGCCGACGTAGACCTTCATCTCAACCGACAACTTCAAGTCCGTGACCTCGGCAACACAAGTCTGCGATGGCAAGAACCTCAAGTCCGTGACCTCGGCGACATCAACAAAGTCTCGTGATGACAAGCAACCTCAAGTCCGTGACCTCGGCGACATCAACAAAGTCTGATGATGACAAGAACCTCAAGTCCGTGACCTCGGCAACAATATCAAAGTCTGTGACGGCAGCAACTTCAAGTCCGTGACCTCGGCGACAACTTCAAAGTCTGTGACGGCAGCAAACTTCAAGTCCGTGACCTCGGCAACAACAACGAGAACGTCAGTAACCTCGGGCGGCACACTTCAACAACTTCATCAACAAATGGGTATCTTCAATATTGGGTCAAGTCTTTTGATTCCTCAGTATGATTTTACCTTTTCAAAAAAAAATCCCTCTTCGATTTTTAAAAATGCTTTTCAAAATAACTAAAATAGCCTTTTTAGTGTTTTGGAGTCGAACTACGTTTGGTCTGATTCTCTCTTAGAGATACGTAGGCAGCCGTGCGGCACGACCATCCCAATGTTCAGAATGATGTCTTTTCTATCGACGACACTTCTTCTTTCATAAGACCTGTCGCCGAGGGGCTCTGTAGACACCCCATTCTGAACCAATAAATCATGATTAAACTACTCGTAGTCTCTCTTTTATGTTTTGATGAAAGCGTATCAGTTTCGTCATGTTTTGTTAAGTTTCTAACTAACCTCGTTAGTTTTGGACCTAACTGACTAACGGAATAAACTGAAGAGGACAAAATAGTCATCAGACTAGATATCTCGCACGAGATATCATATCTCGCGCGAGATATCCCCTCGACACGATGTGCAGAGATCACTCTCCTTCTCCGTTTCAACCTCCTTTCTTGATAAACCTCATCTAATCCGGTTCTCCAATCAGAATTGAGTTCTGGAAGCTTCCTAGGAGTGTTTTACCTCTCCACCTCTACCTCTTAAACCCCTATAAATACTTGGTGACTTCCACTGTTTCAGGGGTCCAGAAAAATTCCACACAACACACACAATTTGCTGGTTTCTTTCCACGAAATACTCCTTCAAATCACTCACAAACAACTCCTAAATTCGTCCTTCAACCACGTTGATTGACGAACATCAAGGCTCAAGCCTAGCATCAAGTCGAAGCTCTGTCCACATCAAGACTTGACTCTCATATTGATTCGAAGCTCTGCCCAAATCACTTCTCGATCGAGAAGACATCTTAGAACCATGTTCTAAATCAAATCCTCCCCAAACGCTAGGTAAACTCCTTCACTTTTACTCTCTTCTTCTCAATCTCTCTCTATTGGCTTTTAGAGTGGTGTAATCCCATCAAAAGGATTAGCCTAGAGTCCCTTCAATCGATGAAGGCGATCTCGAAGCGTACAATCCGACATTCCTAATCAAGAAATTGATTAGGGTTTTCTTGTTCTTTATTTAATTAAAAAGATTGATAATACTCAATTGGCAAGACCGATCTCCGGATTGGGTGAAATGGATGCTCCTCGACCTACCCATTCGATAACTTAACCCCCGAACCCTCAAATCTCTTTTTAAGGTTTTTCTTATTGTTTTCCTAAATAAATAATAAGTGGCGACTCTGTTATTCGAAAAATTCGCGCATCGCTACAACTTGGTGAATCCCCCAATCCTGTGACCACCACATGTAGAAAAGCCACTCCTCTTGTACCTGACAGTGACAAACACGTCAATTGGGGCTATGATGGCGTAAGAACAGAAAGATTCCAGAGTTGAGCATGCAATCTACTTCGTGAGCCAAAAGCTTCAGGGAAGTGAACTCAGCTACTCACCATTAGAGAAAACTTGTACCACCTTGGTATGGGTAGTCGGGAAACTTAAACACTACATGCAGTCACATCCAGTGCTCCTGGTCTCCAAGATGGACCCCGTTAGATATCTCTTCGACAAAGCATCTCTATCAATGAGATTAGCCAAGTGGTCGTTCTTCCTGGCTGAATTCGACATCAAGTACATGACCAGAAAATCAACAAAGGGTCGAGTAATGGCAGATCAACTGGCAGACTTCCCAAGCAGTGAACTAAAAGGTCCTGATCCGCAGTTTCCAGACAACGGGATCTTCTCACTCAACAGCGCAAGCCGTTGGCAACTCTTCTTCGATGGGGCAACCAACAAGAAGGGAAATGGTATTGGAATGCTCCTGGTCGATCCTAAAGACGAGCACACTCCCATAGCCATCAAACTGAATTTTGAAGCAACCAACAATGCAGCAGAATATGAAGCTTGCGCAGCCGGCCTAGAAGCCACTCTTGAACGCAACATCACAGAATTGGAAGTGTACGGAGACTCAGCATTGATCATCAATCAAGTATCCAACAAATGGAAGACAATAGATTCTGGCCTCCATAAGTACCACACGTACATAGAGGAGCTCATTGCTCACTTCAAGGACATCTCTTTCCACTACTTGCCAAGAGACAGGAACCGCTTCGTAGATGCTCTGGCCACCCTAGCATCTCTTGTCGAAATTTTCGAAGGGAAATTAGTAAAGCCCCTCAGAATAGGCAGACGGGAAACCCCCGCCTATTGCTGTGAGATCGAAGTTGAACATGAACCGATCGACAAACCCTGGTACGATCAAATCTACCAGTATCTCCAAAATGGAGAAGCTTCCTTCACAAATGAAGATGGAAAATAAAAAGAAGGGGTCAAAGCCAAAAACATGATGGCCCTAAAACGCCTGACATCCCATTTCGTCATTCTGGGGGGTATGTTATACAAGAAGCGCTACCAAGGACCACTCCTCTGGTGTGTAAATAAAGAAAAGGTCAGCGAGCTGATGAACAAAGTTCACAACGGAACCTGGGGTCCGCACATGAACGCCAGAGCATTGACACAGATCATCCTCCGTATGGGTTACTATTGGGTATCAATTGAAACAGACTGCATCCAGTTCGTCAGAAGCTACGACAAATGTCAACGGTTCTCCAACCTCAATCACATTCCTCCTCACGAGCTCTACTTCATAACTACACCATGGCCTTTCACCACATGGGGAATCTACGTCATCGGCAAAATTACTCCACCAGGGAGCAATGGTCATGAGTTCATATTAGTTGCAGTTGACTACTTCACCAAATGGGTAGAGGCCAGATCACACAAAGTACTGAATTCTAAGAAGGTGGCCGAGTTTATCAAAGAGAACATCATGTGCAGATACGGGGTGCCCAACGAGATCATATCCGACAATAGGACCCACTTTGAAGGAGATTGTGACCAACTGTTGATCGAGTTCAGAGTTACACGCCACAAGTCATCTTCCTACAGACCACAGACTAATGGTGCAGTAGAGGCAGCAAACAAGACTCTTGCAAGAATAATCAGAAAAATGCCCGTCAGAGGTCGGGATTGGCACGAAAAGCTACATCTAGCCCTTTGGGGATAAAGAACATCAGTCAGAACCGCCACAGGGGAGACTCCTTTTGCACTCACCTATGGAATGGAACTGATGTTACCAGTCGAATTGGAAATTCCATCCCTCCGAGTCCTCTTGGAAAACGGAATCCATGAAGTCGAATGGCTCCAAAGCCGTCACGACGAACTAGCTCTACTCGACGAGCGCATATTGAAAGCCATGGAGCACACTCGTGCCTACCAAAGCAGAATGGCCTGAGCATTTGATAAGAGAGTCAAGATCCGAGACATCAGAGAAGGCGACTTGGTGCTTAAGGAAAAACCTCCTACACAGACCAATCCCCTCGGAAAGTGGGAACCTACCTGGATAGGCCCGTTCGTGGTACAAAGAATCTTCTCCGAAGGAGCCATGAAGTTAGCAGATTTGGATGGAAACCCTTTCGTTAACTCCGTAAACGGAAGCAAGCTTCGCAGATACTTCGTTTGAGGAAGAACACGGGTCATCTCTCCTTCCCCATACACCACCCCTCAGTAAAATCAAAGTGCTAAAAGAGTAATACCCAACTAGATACATTCCCGAAATTGATCTAGGTAAAAAACAGGGTCGCACTTATTTTGTCTTTTTCTCAAATTTCACCTAAAAGTGTCGAACTACGGTGACCTGAGCCCCTTAGTCTAATTGTAAAAGGGGAACGTAGGCAGCCTTCATTGGTTCGGTCTCAAAAACAAATAAAATTTCAAATACAACACCAATCGCTTGTGTTTCGAAAAACTCTTAAATTTAACCTACAGATTCATTACGGTTAAAACAATATTTGATGAGTTCAAGCACGGTCTACTCTTGACTCGCTACACGCTATCAAAAAAACAATAAAACACTTAATCAATTTAATGTGTCTGCAATGACAGTGGGTGGATATTCCGCACAGCAAGGTCAACCTAGTCCCTCGTACTCGGTCCTTCGTCTTTCTTCCCCTTCCCTTTTCCACGTCGGGTATTCTTTACCTTCACAGGGAATATCCCCGTAGTCCTTCTACCTGGCTCCGGTACCCTTCCCGATGCCTCTGTGAAGCTTGCGGCCGCCAACGCAGCTGTTTCCCTAGCTCTATCACGAGCTGCCTCTCTTCGAGTCGTCATATCCATGCTCTGATCGGCCATCCGACTAGCATTGGCCTCATAGTCAGCCATATCATCTCCGGTACAATCCTGAGGGTTAGCCATCGCTTTGGCCCTCCTCAAAGTCGAGCTGTCACGATAGTCAAGGCCCAATAGCTCACTTCGTCTCCACAAAATAGCCATTTGGGTCTCCCCTATACACTCCTCATACCAGTTTAAATACCGAGTGGACAGAATAGTGCCCCCTCTCCGGTGAAAGAGAACACTGGCAGGAAAGGACGCATATTGCCATAATCGCATGAAAAGCAATGACGTCAAAGGATCTTCCATGAAGAGCGACACCACCTCAAAGGTGGCGGTATCAATCAAGCCCGTCAACGGCACCTGCTCCAGCCCGAACTGTTGCAGTACCAAAGACGGAATGTAGAAAAAGACTGGGACACCCCCGAAACTCTGACAACAAGAAGACCCTCCTGAACGGTCCGACAAGTCTGTAACTTCCAGTGAGGAACCCACCATCGCAGATGATGTGTGCGGATTGGCCATCCAAAGCTCAAAGTCAGCCTGACTGCCTCCTATCACCAAGGGACGTCGAGAAAAAGACCAGGGATCACATGTCGCTGGTACCTCGGGCATCATTTGCAACCGCTCCCTCAACCACAACGTAAGCATAGCGGGACTTCCTCCCCACATGTATCGGCTACCGGTGGCCAACCGACCTATGCCAAGGAATGTCTCGCCCAAGATCAAAGGCATGATATCTCCTCCGCTTCGACACCGCCTCACTAGGTCCAGAACCCTGTAGTGGCACACCCCCAATGACGTGAATGTGAACAAAGTAGCGATCACACACAGAGCAAAAGCGTCCCACGCAGAAACGCTCCCATCAACTCCAGCAAATCTATCGGGCAGCCCCGAAATGTCAACATGATCAGTATTTGGTATCAGCATACCGCATGCTTCTTCAGCTGAAAGGCCAAGCAAGGAAATCAACTTCTCAGCGGTGGTCAGGCCGCCCGTCAAAGGAAAAACAATCTGCTCCGCCTCAGGTCCTCCCAGGATAGCCCAAAAATCCTCAAGAGTAGGCGTGATATCATTATACGAGAAGCTGTACACATGCTTCTTTCATCCCAAAAACAAGCCGCAGCTCTCAAAAGATCCCAATCCAGCACAAGCTCCTTCAAAGCCCAAACCGCCCTCATCCTATAACAACCTTCGAAAAATCCCTTACTTTGCCTCGTGTGGTGCCGTACCCACGTCTGGAACCTCTCCAAAAATCGTTCTTGCATCTGAGACGACAACCTTGGAAATGTAGCCATGAGAAACAAAGGAAACTTCAAAGAATTTAGGAGAGAAATCAAACTCAGCTTCAGAAACAAGCGTGGAATTTCCAAATTGCAGAAACTGAACTGCAATTTAAACAATCTGGAATGGAGTCATAGGCCGGCCGGCCTGTTTTTCAGGTTGACCAAGTCAACTCTGCAGCCAGCTGCACCAATTGTCTCTAAACATTTCCAAAGGCCCTCCTGTTCAAGCCTTGACCAAAGCACATTTACCCGTGATCAAATCATTCACTGCCGACATCACATCCGCCCCGGGCTCGTGCAACAGTGCAATTAATAAATAACAGTGCATGTAGTTATAAATTTTGCCAGCTCAAATTTTATTATTTAATGCATGTCATGTTATTATTTATTTTTGATCAACCTACTTGCTTATTTGCCAAAAATAAGTAAAAGTAATCATAATAAATACTCAAAGCGTACAAGAGTTCGCCCCAGAGGCCTTTCAAGTACAAAACAATGTTCAGACGGTGCACACAATTTTTTAACAAAAGAAATCGGCGGGACTACTCAGAGTCCTGCTCATCATCCGAACACTCAAAATACTGCCCCGCCGCAGCCGGATCCGCGGTAGACAAATAATCCGCAAACTCCTCAAGACCGGAGTACGAAAAGCGACGGCTCCGTGCCTGTGCTCCCGAGGACTCTCCCTGTTCGTATCCCAAATACGAGGAGTGGCGAACTCCAAACCCAGCAGTCTCGCCAGAGAATTGGCTGAAGCCCCGTCCCGCATCTGTGCTACCAGCCGTGGAAGCAGACGGATCTCTCGCAGCAGACGGCCTGGGAGGCATCGACTCATGAATAGCCGCACTCCTCCGAGAACCGCATCGTATGAAGTCCACAAGCCTCCTAGCATAGCTGGTCATCCCGTCCAGACGTCTTACGGCCTGATCGCAGTACGGCCAGAAACTTGCAAACCAGGAAAGCCGTCAAAAAAGCAGACAGTACAGCACAGATGCAACATTTGCAGAATGCTACTACAAATACAGAAAAGCAAAACAAAACACTCACCGAAGCACTGGGCTCAACCCTGTATTGAGGCCTCGCCTGCTCCGGAATAGGAATCATCAGCCGCCTACGAGAGCCACCAGCATCCTCGAATGCCAACCGAGTGCGGGGGAGCGGGTAATCTCTGGGACGTGCAGGGTCCTCACCCTCTCTATCCATCACCTGCGGGCTCCTCAGCCTCATCCTCCGAAAGATATCATAGTCGGCATCTATGATGTTCTCGACATGAGGCACACCCTGCCTATATTGCTGCAACTCCTCCCCAGCTATGGCCAGGGGATACTGCATATGAAGAGGCGGATCCCTCGGAACCAAGGGACCAGATCCCGGAGCATACTGGCAAGACACCCTCTCGCCCAGGTACAGAACGTCACAATGAAGCCCCACTAGCAGCTTTCGCTGACGTGTCACCTCCCTAGCAGCCTGCACCACAAAGTGATCAAACCGACTCCACCAAGTCAAGTTGATCCTCGGAGAAAAGTCTCGGTCTAGAGCCAAATACACCTCCTCGTAAGTCACACGGGTTCTCTCACTTGACTTCACTGGCTTCCTCCCCGCCTTCTACCAGGTCAGCATGGCAGGAAATAAGAGAGTGTATGCCTCCCTGGTAGTCCACCTATGCGGGTGAAACACCTCAAGGCACCAAACCTGTCAAACGCCAGGAAAGTTATATCAGCTACAAAGCAGATACATACCAGTACAAGCGAGACAAGGAAGAGAAAAAGAAGGAAACTCACATCCAACGCGAACTGAAAGCAGCAAAACGAGTTGTCCTCCCCCCGGGAGCACCTGTCCAAGGCGAAGAAGAGCTCGTCCAGACCGGCTTCTCCCCAGGAAAAAACCCTCACAGCCTCCAGATTGGTCAGGGAACCAAGCAAACCAAACTGACACGCTGTGTCAGCATTGGCAAAAAGGGTTGCTGACAAAGCAAACCACAAAAACTCCCTGGCCAAGCACTCTGCTGTCATCCTCTCGGAGCCCTCCAGATACTCCTCTATACCCCTCCTCAAGTGTGCCTCCATCGGCTCATACCGAATACCCAGGCCCCTGGCATCTATAATGTCAAAGCCAAGCAGTCCCGACAGCTGCTCCTGGGTGAAGCCATCAAACCACTCAATAGGGTTGCCACCGAACGACAACCCGGTAATGGCAGCAAAATCCGTGGAGTCACTGTTTCCTCCCCCCACCTAAAGTAGAATGTGTGGGTCGTATCCCACCAATACTCTCTCAAGGCAACGTGAAGCACCTTCACCCTCTGCGTCAAAGCCACCGCGGCCACCGCACTGATAAAGCCGCCTAGGCTGGAGTCAATCACGAAATGTCGTGGACTCCTCTCCCCGTCACGAGCCTCATCCGGGAACCTTTCCCATAGCTTACGGACTGTCTCAACGTCTCCCCTACTCTTCACGGTGGACACGTCAATCGGCCCTCGCCCCTGCAGGTGAACACGGCAAAAGAATGTTACTACAAGATAACGTACACAAAATGCACATGCACATATCAAAATCACAGAAAGTATATCAACACAAAGAGATAGTTCACTTTCCCTAAAAGTATCTCCGTCCCAGTCGAAGTACTAACGGTTCAAAATCCCAAAATTTTCAAAACATTTCGAAAACTCCGTTGAACCCGGAACTTTCAAAACATTTCGAAAACTCCGTCGAACCCGGAACTTTCAAAATATTTCGAAAAATCCGTCAAACCCGGAACTTTCAAAACATTTCAAAAACTCCGTCAAACCCGGAACTTTCAAAACCTTTCGAAAATCCGTCAAACCTGGAACTTTCAAAACATTTCGAAAAATCCGTCAAACCGGAACTTTCAAAACATTTCGAAAACTCCTTCAAACCCGGAACTTTCAAAACATTTCGAAAAATCCGTCAAACCCAGAACTTTCAAAACCTTTCGAAAATCCGTCAAACCCGGAACTTTCAAAATCGAAAAACCCGTCCAAATCGGAACTTTCAAACACTTCAAAAAATTACTCCGTCCCAAATTAAACTCACTTTAATTTTGAAAAATGCCCCTAGACATGGAATTTTTCTACCAAAATTTCTATGTTGTCTACCCATAACATCAATTGCACTAAGCTACAGTCAATTTCGACAAAAGGGCATCGCGAGGTCAAAAGCCCCAAATTGGGCACCAAGAACCCTAACTCAATTCAAGTCAAAATTCCTAAAATTCAAGAATGCAAATTCTAAAATTTGACGGAATTTAGAGGAGGCTTACCTACCTCGCAATCCCCTCCTTGGATTTGTGACTATCCCGAGCTTGGTAAAACTCGGTCGGATCCATGAGAAGAGCGGTCGTTCGTACCGTCCTCTTGAGCCTCTTCCTCTCATTGTCGGTTCTCCTACCCCTTCGTCCAAATCCCACTTCCATAGCGATAATCTCTCGAAGATTTGAACAAAGATCGAAGAAAAATGGAAAAAATGTCTCTCTTTTCTCTCTTCACTCTCGCTGAAAATGGAGGTTCCTGTTCTTTCCAGCGTCTGTCCGAACGCTAACTTAAATCAGTCCAAGGCGAAAGACAGTCCGTCCTGCCTCTTTTACGCCATGGGCCATTTTGGCCCAAATGCCAATTCAGCCCCTCATCTTTCCGAATTTGACACTTTTCCGCAAAAGTTAAAAAAAAAATCCCCGGTTAGACATTTCTAACGCCCCTCTCTCGAGGTTAAATATCCAGTTAGACATTTCTAACGCCCCTCTCCCGAGGTTAAATATCCAGTTAGACATTTCTAACGCTCCGTCTCCAGACGTTAAAATTCCCGTTAGTCCTCGCAAACGTTCTGTCCACGGACGTTAAATCCCATTTCCGTCTCCAGACGTTAAAATTCCCATTAGTCCTCACAAACCTTCTTTCTTCGGACGTTAAATCTCAAACCGTCTTCAGACGTTAAATCCCATTCCCGTCTCCAGACGTTAAAATTCTTGTTAGTCCTCACTAACGTTTTGTCTTCGGATGTTAAATCTCAAACCATCTTCGGACGTTAAATCCCATTTCCATCTCCAGACGTTAAAATTCCTGTTAGTCCTCACTAACGTTCTGTCTTCGGATGTTAAATCTCAAACCGTCTTCAGACGTTAAATCCCATTTCCATCTCCAGACGTTAAAATTCCCGTTAGTCCTCACTAATGTTCCGTCTTCGGACGTTAAATCTCATTACCATCTTCAGAAGGTAAATCGGCCGCCATAGTAAGCCCGAGTATCCTTTTCCTCGTAGGTGAACAATCACTTCCCCGATCGTCAATCGTAAGCCCGACCATCCCCTTTCAGCGGCAACCAATGTATGCCCGCACAACAATCCCTCTTCGGCCACTGTCGTAAGCCAGAACGTTTATCCCCAGCAGGATCCTAAGACGCTCATTCTCAAGGAACGTCAATCAATCTCCTTAGTTTTTAACTGGCTTTGTTAGAACTCTGGATGCTTTTCCCCAGAAATGTGTCATTCTCGCCCGAGATCATATTCCATTCCTAACCCCGTTGTTGGAACGTCAATACTTTTGTGTTGTTAAAAATGTCAGTTTAACACAACCAGTCCCACCATCTCCATCATATTCTCAGCAGGAAAACGCTGGTTGTCCTCATAAGTCCAGCACCCAAGGCACGCACGCCTTACAAATTTCAATCCCAAGGCACGAATGCCTTCCCCTCAGGAAAGAACGCCTTCTAGCAGTATCCCTTAGGTTAAGACGCCTCCGAACAGTCTCCCTTAGGTTCAGACGCCTCCTAACAGTCTCCCTTAGGTTAAGACACCTCCGAACAGTCTCCCTTAGGTTAAGATGCCTCCGAACAGTCTCCCTCAGGTTAGAACACCTCCGAATAGTTTCCCTTAGGTCAAGACGCCTCCGAACAGTCTCCCTTAGGTTCAGACGCCTCCAAACAGTCTCCCTCAGGTTAGAACGCCTCCGAATAGTTTCCCGTAGGTTCAGACGCCTCCAAACAATCTCCACTCAAGTTAGAACGCCTCCGAATAGTTTCCCGTAGGTTCAGACGCCTCCGAACAGTCTCCCTTAGGTTCAGACGCCTCCTAACAGTCTCCCTTAGGTTAAGACGCCTCCGAACAATCTCCCTTAGGTTAAGACACCTCCGAATAGTCTCCCTCAGGTTAGAACACCTCCGAATAGTTTCCCTTAGGTCAAGACGCCTCCGAACAGTCTCCCTTAGGTTAAGATGCCTCCGAACAGTCTCCTTCAGGTTAGAACACCTTCGAATAGTTTCCCTTAGGTCAAGACGCCTCCGAACAATCTCTCTTAGGTTCAGATGCCTCCGAACAATCTCCCTCAGATTAGAACGCCTCCGAATAGTTTCCCGTAGGTTCAGACGCCTCCGAACGATCTCCACTGAGGTTAGAATGCCTATGAATAGTTTCCCATAGGTTCAAACGCCTCCGAACAGTCTCCCTTAGGTTCAGACGCCTCCTAATAGTCTCCCTTAGGCTAAGACACCTCCGAACAGTCTCCCTTAGGTTAAGACGCCTCCAAATAGTCTCCCTAAGGTTAGAACGCCTCTGAATAGTTTCCCTTAGGTCAAGACGCCTCCGAACAGTCTCCCTTAGGTTCATATGCCTCCAAATAGTCTCCCTCAGGTTAGAACGCCTCTGAATAGTTTCCCGTAGGTTTAGACACCTCCGAACAGTCTCCACTCAGGTTAGAACGCCTCCGAATAGTTTCTCGTAGCTTCAGACGCCTCCAAACAGTCTCACTCAGGTTAGAACGCCTCCGAATAGTCTCACGTAGGTTCAGACGCCTCCGAACAGTCTCACTCAGGTTAGAATTCCTCCGAATAGTTTCCCGTAGGTTCAGAAGCCTCTGAACAATCTCCCTCCGGTTAGAACGTCTCCGAATAGTTTCCCTTAGGTTCAGACGCCTTCGAACAGTCTCCCTCAGGTTAGAACGCCTCCGAATAGTTTCCCGTAGGTTCAGATGCCTCCGAACAGTCTCCCTCAGGTTAGAATGCCTCCGAATAGTTTCCCTTAGGTTGAGACGCCTCCGAACAGTCTCCCTCAGGTTAGAACGCCTCCAAATAGTTTCTCGTAGGTTCAGACGCCTCCGAACAGTCTCCCTCAAGTTAGAACGCCTCCGAATAGTTTCCCGTTGGTTCAGACGTCTGAACAGTCTCCACTCAGGTTAGAACGCCTCCGAATAGTTTCCCGTAGGTTCAGACGCCTCTGAACAGTCTCACTCAGGTTAGAAAGCCTCCGAATAGTTTCCCGTAGGTTCAGACACCTCCGAACAGTCTCACTCAGGTCTAGACGCCTTCGAATCAGTCTCAACCAGGAAGAACTCCTCCTAATCATTCCCCCAGAGGTCGAGGCCCCTACGAAATACCCTCGCACCTATGAACTACAATCGGCTTGATTCCCGCTCGGGATACGTAGGAATCCTTTCGATAAAGGTCCAGCCATTTGACCGCTCAGGTCTCTCAAAGTAAGGCATCCCCCGATTTGAATCCTTATCTTTTTCAACGACCCCACTTCCTTCGAAAGTGACGACGCTGAGGGGCTACTGTAAGTACCCAAATCTGGATCATCAAAATCCGTTAAAAGTTAACCGAAATCCGTTAACTGACCCTTTTCAGGTTAACCGAAACCCGTTAAACTCCCCATTCCCGACTCAACAAGACATCTTAGGACTGCCCCGTGCATCCCAACACAAAAGTGTACTCAACACACGTTATCACACGTAAAAGTACCACTTTCCTCGAAAAACACACTTTTCGAGACTTTCCGGGGGCATTTCGGACATTTTCCGGATAGTTATTTAGAAAACGGGCAAAACCGAGAATAACGGAACAAAAACCCTAGCTTCGGTGACTCACCAGGACACATGGCACGCATGCATGGCCTCCCCTATCCCCATCAATCAAATTCAAGGGTGAAAAGACCAAAATGCCCCTGAAACTGAGAGTTAGGCCGTCCGGCCTGTTTTACTTGAAGAACCAGAATTCTCATCAAGTCCCTACAATTTCCAAAATATCCAAAAACCCCCCAAATTGAGCTTTAAGCCGTCCGGCCTGTTTTGCAATTTCACACCTATAAATACAAGGGCTGTCATTTTGTAAAAAAAAGGAAAAACATTACCCCTCTCCCAAAAACCCCACGGTTCAGAGTAGTTCTACCCCTTCCGAGTCCCATTTCGTCTCGATTTGCATGAAAATCCCGTTTTCCAACCAAACACGAGCCAAACACCTTCGAAACACTTTCCAAACACCAAACCATATCCTGTATATGTCCTCCGGAGCCAAAGAGTCAACCCCTAGCCATAGGTAACACTCTCTCTCTCTCTCTCTCTCTCTCTCTCTAAAACTTCGTTTCGCCTTGATTTACGCGTCAAACGCTATTTTCGATCCGGCCGAAACTATCAAAATGTAGATGTAACGCCGTCTACGGGGCTCGATACGTTTTACCCCCTAATCATCTTCTTTCCCGTAAGAGAAGTAATTTCGGGTTAAAATGACGTTCCAGTCCCGTTTTTACCGTTTCTGTCATTTACAGTCCGGATCGTTTGATCCGTTGATTCGTTCTTTACCATCCGAACCGTTTGGTTCATGATCGTCATTTACAAAGTTCGGATCGTTTGATCCGTTGATATTGTTATTTACTTTACGCAACTTTACAAATCCGAGCCGTTTGGCTCGTCGATCGCATCTTTACTGTCCGGATTGTTCGATTCCGTTGATACCGCACTTTTAAATACTGTCATTTGCAAGTTCGAGCCGTTTGGCTTGTGATAGTATTTACTTATAAAAGTCCGAGTCACAAAATGACTCGTTGATCGCTTATCATTTAATGCTTTTTTTCATGAAATTGGTAACAATGTAATGTCCGGTTCAAAATCGGACTTCGTCATTCGAACTCCTTTTCAAAACAACGCAAAACCCGACGTTTGACATTCAAACACTCTTTTCACTAAAATCAATGTTTGACATTCAAACTAAAGATTTAAGTTCGTCATTCGAACTCCTTTTCAAAACAACGCAAAATCGACGTTTGACATTCAAACGCTCATTTCCGACTCAAACCCGACGTTTGACATTCAAACGCTCTTTTCACTAAAATCAACGTTTGACATTCAAACTAAAGATTTCAGTTCATCATTCGAACCCTCTTTTCAAAACTCAAAACCGACGTTTGTCATTCAAACGCTCGCTTTTTACCACAAATCAACGTTTGTCATTCAAACCAAGATTAAAGCTTGTCATTCAAGCTCCTTTTCAAAAATGCAATACACACACACACACACACAAAATTTCGAGAAAGGTAGAAAGACTCGTCATACGAGGCGTTTTGGGTGATCTCAACATACTCTTCCCGAAACGTAACGTGACCTCCGAACCTAACAATCTCTGGTCCTAAAACCTTTTTTCATGTTTTGGCTACCAATCAAAACGTTCCATTTTTAAAGCTTTTTTTCAAGTTTTGGCTACCAATCAAAACGTTCTATTTTTTAAAAGCCTTTTCCAAGTTTTGGCTACCAATCAAAACTACACCCTTTTACCAAAAACCTGCCATTTTCAATGTTTGGGCTCATAATACAAAACGGCGTGGCGACTCTCCCTTTCATTTTCCAAGCGAGGTCCCAAGTCCCCGAAATGCCGCTCGCCGCGTCCCCCCGCCCGCGATCCGGGTAATTTCACCCTCCTATATCAATTCAAGTAAAAAAAGGACTCTCTAACAGATATAATCCTCCTAGGATTATACATTATCTCTTTACAGTCCAAGTTCAACATGAATTCTGTCAATCCATCATTATAAATACAAGCCATAATTTCCATATTCTGGTACGTTACTTTTATTATTCGAAACTCTGTCAAATTAGTTTCTCTCCCTACAAATCGTGAACTTACTCTCACGCCGGAGGGCCTTCGCCGGTGAAGCCCCGGCTTAGTTTACGTGTTTTGTCTTATTTTCAGTCTAAGCAATCGCCGAAGCACAATCGATCGCTTGGATTTGAGCTGATTCGACATTTTGGCATCATCAATTAGTTTTTTTTTTTAAGGAGGATAAACAGTTAGTTAATGTGACATTAAATATTGTTGTACTCTCCTAAACCATAATATATGTTGCTTTAGCACTTTTTACAAGTTTTAAGAAAATATATTATTACCACAATTTAATAAAGAAAATATCAAATACTCCCTCCGTCTTACGTAAATGCGGACTTATTTCCATTTTGATTCGTTTCACGTAAATGTGAACTGTCCAAAATGGAAACAAATATTCACTATTCCACCCACTCATTCTCTCTCCTACTTCACTTTTACACTCACAACATTCTCTCTCCTAACTATTCCTCTCACTCATTCTCTCTCCTATTTAATTTTTCATACTCACAAACACCTCCTCCACCTATTTTCCTCTCCTACTTTTCCTTAATTTCCACACCCAAAAAATTAGTCCACATTTACGTGGGACGGAGGGAGTATATCCTTATTAATTATCTTTTCACCTACACTACTTTTCACAATAGCACAATTAATAAATGGTAACAAATTTTAATATGGGTAAAAAAGAAATTTGAATACTTTAAGTCAAAAATGACAATCATTTTGAATAAAAAATTTTAAAAAAAAATAACTAAATATTTTGAACTAAAGGGGGTATCATCAACTTTTTGTTAGTGTGGCATATTATATGCGGAATTCGACACCGTTCGTGCCTTCCCTTGTAGTAATATTTTACTAAGTAAATGTAAAAAAATTCACTAGCAAGTACTCCTAGTCCCACTTCACTTCAAGACTAATTTCTATTTTTTGGCCGCCCCACTTCACTTTTGTCCAAAATGGAAAAGAATATTCGTTATTACTCTCCACTCATTCTCTCTATACTTGGCACTACACTCACAACATTCTCTCTCCTAACTATTATAAAACTCATTTCTCTCTCCTATTTAATTCTTCATACTCACAACATTTAACTTTTTCTCTTTCTTACATCACTTTTTCTTAATTCCTATACCCAAAAAGTTGGTGCCAAGTGAATCGGGACGGAGGGAGTATAAAATAGTCGTGTTTCATATAATAAATGCAAAAAATACATGTTAAATACTCGTATGCGTTTCACATAATAAGAAGCTAACTGTATTTTTGCATCTATTATATAAATCACAATTATTAATATTTGCTACTGAGATTTTTATATTTACTTAACGAAGTATTACGAAAACAAGTAACAGCAAAGTTGGGTGCGTGTGTGGATTCATAGTATGTTTGACCACATTTAAAAGTAAGTAAGTAATTTGCCTTTTCTTATTTTGGAAAATATAAATCATAAAGAGGGGGTGTGACTGTGATGTACATAATTTAAAGCAAATGGTCTAAAAAGCAAGTCAAATGTTAAAAGATAAAAAAAAAAAAAGCTTAAATGTTGAGAGGATAATTGTTATTCATACTACGTGGAGCACAAGTGTAGACTTTGTGGATATGCCAAATGTGAAGAGTGGGACCCATTCAAACCAACCAAGTCCACGCGCATATAACGACAGGTCAGTGAAATAAAGCGCAAATCCCTCCGGATAACTGTTCACGTCCCGTGACGACCGTTAAAAACATTAGACCATCCCCATCAGTGACCCTGACCCAACCCAACCTCAAATAAAATATTAATTTCTCTCACTTCCATATACACACTTTCAACCTTATATAATTTATCTTTCCCATCAGTGTACTCGGCCGGCCCAACCCAACCCAACCTTTAAAAATAAAATTAATATATAAAATATATTATTTTTAAAAATATATTTATATAAATACAAAATCAAAATAATTTAATCGAAAAAAAAAAAAAAAAAAGAAAATGCCCAACCGGGGTCAACCGCCGGTTGGCTGATTGCCCGGAGTCATGCTCGGTCGTGACTTTCCTTTGCTTTTTCATTTTTTTTTTTTTCTTTTGGGGGGTGACTCTCACTTGGAGAGTCACCATAGTGGATGGTCTTAATGGTCCTTTTGAAATTACTGATCCCCAGTCACTACCCTTTCAAAAATTTAATTCCAATTAAGCCGTTGATATCATAAAATTGTAAGTTTTTATTTATAAAAATCAAACATTAAATACTTCCTCCGTCTCACAATAATATACTAAACTTTCCATTTTGGGCGTCCCACAATAATATATACTTTCCTAAAATGGAAAGGAATTTTTACTATTCCCTCCACTCATTTTCTCTCCTACATTATTTTAATACTCACGTCAGCATTATAATTTACTATTCTCTCTACTCATTCTCTCTCCTATTTTATTTTCACACTCACAACACTTTCAATATAATATTTTCTCCTTAATTTCCGTGCAAAACCCAAAAGTTTATAAACAGAGGGGACGGAGGGAGTATACATTTAAGAAAGGAAGAAATATAGCTTTAAAATATGATTTGAATACATCATCAGATACTAAATACCACTTTAAAATTTATAATAAAACATTTATTAATACAACTTAATGCATTAATAAATGTATCAGTTTTCAAATAAATTAATAAAAAGGTTCGGTTTGGTTCTTCTTCTACATAACTTTATTCAATAAATAAAATAAATTTCATTGTAAGAGTATAATAGGTATTTAAATATTTTTGACCCATAAACAACCATTAGTTACTTTAAACTTATATTTTTGTTTAAATGTGATACTCCCTCCGTCCCAGACTAAGAGTCCTACTTTTTCTTTTAGTCCGTTTCTGACTAAGAGTCTATTTCCTTAAATGGCAAATTTTTGAATATATTTATATCCTTATAATTTAATATATTTATAAAAAAATCATTCATTATACCCTTATAAAGTTAACATATTTACAAAAAAATCAATCATTAACTTACTATTCCTCCTACTCATTCTCTCTCCTATTAAAAAATCACTCAATAACTACTATTCCCTACCTCATATTACAAAAAAAACCATTCATTATACCCTTATAAAGTTAACATATTTACAAAAAATCAATCATTAACTACTATTTTCTATCCCACATTTAACTTTTATTCAATTTTTAAAAAATTTCTTAAGAAACGTGAAATCCCTCCTGAGGACCCTTGGTCTGGGACGGAGGGGTAATGGAGAAAATATAAAAGTTGTTAATAAAACAATGGGAAAATATGATATATTTGCCCCCGTACTTAGCTATTAGACACAGATATACCCCTCATCTTATTTTTCTGCACATATGTCCTCGTATAACCATTTAATTAGGGTAAATTTGATCAAAACTAACTTTTCGTCAATTTTTTAATGAAATTGTTGACTACGATGGCTTTATGATAATTTTTCACATCCACGTCATTTAAATTGGCCAGATAAGCTTCCTGACTATATATAACTAAATTACGTCATTTTACCCCTTGAAAGAAAATCCCGTCGTTTCATAAAATCCTTTCACTATCTTCCTTCCCTCCATTCCTCTCTCTCTCTCAAAACTTTCCCACCATCACTGGCATTGCCGCCATCCTTGGCTCTGAGCAACCTCGTTCGAAACCCTAATCTCCCACCTCATGTCCGCTGCAAACGACAACCGTTCCCAAGTCTAATCTCTCTTCAATCTCTCCAAACAAACCCAGCCTGATACCCTTTCTCTCAAGCTTGCTCACCTCCTCCACTCTTCCCCTCATCCTGAAGCCCGCGTCATATCCGCAATCCTGCTCCACAAGATCCTCACTCGTGACAATTCTTATCTATACCTTCTCTCTCTCCTTCAACACAGTCGATCATTAAGTCAAAGCTCCTCAATTCCTTCATCAACGAATCCACCAAAAACATCACCAAGACGCTTTGTGACACCGTCTCTGAGCTGGCGCCTCCGTCGTCTCCGAAAATGGGTGGTCAGAGCTCTTGTCGTTTACGTACAATTGTGCAATTTCGGAAAATTCAAAACGACGTAGTTTATTTATGTATAGTAATCAAGCTTATCTGGCCAAATGAAATGAAGTGTATATGCAAAATTTTCATAAAGCCATCATAGTCAGCAATTTGTTAAAAATTTGACGAAAATTTAGTTTTAGTCAAATTTATCCTAATTAAATGTTCATACGAGAGAATATGTGCAGAAAATAAGATGAGGGGTATATCTGCATCTAATAGCTAATTAAGGGGGGCAAATATATCATATTTCCCTAAAACAATGATTAGGGCGTACTCACTCTATTTGTGTTTGCAATTCAACTATTTTTTTTAACTCCAACTTATTTATTTTTAAATTTACATTTTTGAATTTTATAATATTTACTAAATTTTGTTTTGTAACGTACAAGAAAAATCATTTTGCCAAAAAAACACACAAGAAAAATCATATATTCCCTCTGCTATTATTTGCACCTCAGATTTAATGTTTATTTTATCATAGATAAAGAATAAAATTTGATATTCATTCTAAGTTTTAAGAATTTTTTTAACGATATTTCATTTAGTGGCAAGAAGAGAGATCGAATCTAAAATTTATAAAATGTGAGACTTGACTTTTACCATTAAACCACTTATTTGGAAACTAAATTTTACGATAGATAATACAAAATAAAATAAGTGTTTCATAAAGAGAATTATGAGATTCTATTTTTTTTCATATGGGATGGAGTATTAAATATGGCTAAAAATTGAGAAAAATCAAATAAATACTGTATAGTTTAATTATAGAAATATGACTCCTTAAATAAATTCTTATTAACATGTAAGAAAGTTTTATTTTTTTCATAAGGGATGGAGTATATGAAATCAATTATAAATTTATATTTTCTTAATTTCGAAAAAAGATAATTAGATTCTGCAAATCTGTTTTATATCCTTAATTCAAATTTCAATCTTTAATCTATATATATATAAAAGCAGCAAAGTCTCCTTTCCCGCTTAGAAATGTCACTGTCAAAGGGCATTTTAGACATTTCTAACCATGGCAAAAATGAAATTGTCAATGGCACTCTGCAACATAACATTAGGGGTGGAAATGGTTCGGTTTAGCTCGGTTTGGCGTAATTTAGAAGTCAAACCGCTATACATCGGTTTGGAGAAATCCTAAACCGAGCTGAACCACAAAATAGTCCAAGCCGAGCTGAGTTAAACCATTACGGTTCGGCTCGGCTCGATTTGAACCACGGTCTGATTTTACGAACAGGTAAGCCACAAAATGAAACTGCCTAGCAATCACAGTCTGAAAATATATGTATAAGCATTTAAGTTTTGTTTTGGTTTTTCAGATACATACTATAGAGAGAGGATGGGAGGAACTTACAGCCTTCATTTTGTGAAGGGGGAAGAGGGGGTGAAAGATAGATGTCTGTTGCTCCAAATAAATAAATAAAAACAGTTACAGGAAATGGAGACTAAGATTCTATAGTCATATATAGAATATTATTATATAAGCTAATATTTCTACTTTGATTCGGCACTTCCAGTTGACAACAAATATATGAGCATTAGCTAACATTGGATTACTTTCTTAATACACAAAAGAAATGATTAATTGAAGAAGGCTTCATTTGTATCAGTTCTTCGGGAAATTAGGAACATGTCTGACTATTGGCAATTACGAGATTGAAAGATAACTAAAATTTCCAAACCATATAAGGGCTCTATGGTTCAGCTATCTCATACTTGAATAGACCACAATCACTAAATTTAATCAATGGTCCATATAAAAACCATATAAGGGCTCTATGGTTCAACTAGCTCGGCTCCACGGTTCAGCTCTACGGTTCGGCTCGTGGTTCAACTTGAAACGGTTCGGCTCGGATCGGCTTGAAGGGTCAGACCGTGAGCCGAACCGAACCGTGTGGTTTATCAATTTTCTAAACTGAGCTGAACCGCATAAGTTTAAAAACCGAGCTAAACCGCACGGTTTGGCTCGGCTCGATTTCGAACCGCGGTTTGAGCCGAACCATTTCCACCCCTACATAACATATTCCAAGGCATTACGAATTAAAGAAGGCTGCCTCCCCTTTCTCTCTCTTAAACATTTTCTTTCGTTGCTAAAACACAAACAAATACCCTATCACACACAAACAGAAACTTTCACCACCAAAAGAAAAAAATAACCTTCAATGATGGTGACCAACGGCGACGTGTCTTTTTGGGAGGAGACCATGGCGACGGTGAATAGAAAGTGGTACGGTGCTAGGATGGGAAAGTGGCGCTGGAGAGAGAAAGGGGTGACGGGGAAATGGTGTAATGGTAGCGGGAGTCGGTGGGGAGGGTAGGGACGGGACGGGGGAATTGGAGGTGAGAGAAATGAAGAAGAGAGATTTTGGGGTTTCATGTAATGAGCATGAAATGAAATGGGGCAGAGGGGATTAGTATGGCGGCATCATATGGTGGCTGCTGGTGGTGGGGCGAAGGAAGGGGAAGTGGAGTGGGGCGAAGGAGATAAGTAGATGACGAAAAGAGAGAGAGAGGGAAGGTATTCTTTCTTGCAGATTTATTAGAGAGTGAGAAATGAGGGGTATGTTTAATTGGGGTAGGTGGATAATTTGATTGAGAAATTTATTTTGAATGAGAGAGGATTAGTGGCAGTAGGAGGGATTTAGGGGAATTGTCATAAAATTTAAAGCTTTAAATAATGATAGATAAATCTTCATGTTATATAACTTATTGTGAATGGATTAATATTTTGTTCCCTTCTTACATTAGTGATTTTTTAAATAATTAATTTTAATTAGTCCTTAACAGCAAATAAATATACTTAGTGTGGCTAATTCCATTGTCATTTTAAAATTTTGAACAAAATTTTAATTGCCTTAAATCATAGTCAGTAATACACGTGATGGAAAAAAATTGGATACGTACAAGTCTGTTACGAACTTTATTTTAAAAAATACGGCATCAAAATGAAAATGAAAATATTGCATTTTTTTATAATATAACGTGTATAATACAACTCAAAGTCAGAATAATTACGTACATAAAAGTACGTAAAAATATAATATGTATATATAGGCACATATAGGTAAATAATAGATATTAAAATATGCCTTCACTCTTACGTGAAAAGAAAGACAAAAAAGGAGAAAAATCAATGTAAGTGTAAAATATTAATATTAATCATTTATTTTGCGATAGAAGAAGAAGGAGAACTATTGGTAGAAAATTCTTGATTTCGAGGATGTCATTAACACTATCTGACACACGAGGATTCCATTCCGATTTGAGAGGAGGCAATTCCCACTGATGATCTCATATGCAATGACGATTAAGAAAAGCCGAGGGCAATCGTTATCTGTTGTTGGTCTTATCTCAAAGAAGCAATATTTTGTTATAGCCAACTGTATATTATTTTATCAAGAGTTAAAAGTTTTAAATGATTTGAAAATATGGATATGTAATGACGAAATTCCTGGACATTTTGATATTTGTATCGACAATGTAGTCTTTAAGGAGATTTTCCATAATGTATAAAACAAATTTGTTTCCTTTTTTTTATATTAATTTATGTCGTTTGAGTATAAGTAATAGCCCGTGCATCGCACGGGGGTTCCACTAGTTGAATTAAAATAACAAAAGTAAGGAAGACATAGTCAATAGTTTCTTTTCTTCCTAGACTATTTGACATTCCAATTTTGCCCTTTGAAAAAGAGTGCCACAATCCCCTTTGTTTCCGGCAAAGCAACCGACAAAAACCGTGAAGTTGAAAAAGAAAATTCATAAAGTAAAGCACAACATAATACCCAAAAAACCCCTCACTTTCTAACAAACATCCCAAAGTTTACAAGTAAATTCATCCAAAATGTGGGGGCAAAATGATAAAATCGAACAAGATGTTAACTACTCTCACAGGCTAAGGTCCTCCACCTCATATAACCTTCCAAATGGTGTGACCTAAACCTCATAAACCCTCTTTCTAGAGAGAGAAAGACAGACAGAAAGAAAGAAAACTGTAGATACAATATTAGATATAGAGAGAGAAAGTTATCGAGATAGAGAAATGGCAGCAACCCTGTTTCCCGACGACTTCAAGTGTCCGATTTCATTAGAGATAATGTCGGACCCGGTCATATTATCATCGGGTCATACTTTTGATCGGTCGTCTATTCAACGTTGGTTAGATGCCGGCCACCGGACTTGTCCAATTACCAAATTGCCCTTACCGGAGCCCCCTTCCTTGATCCCCAACCACGCCCTCCGCAGCCTTATATCAAACTACACCCATGTGTCTTTATCTAAATTGCAGTCCAGTTCAAACCCTCAAGCCCTAATTTCAACCCTTACTTCCAAATCATCGTCGCCAGAGTCCAGGCTCCGGTCGTTGGAACAGCTTTGCCCGCTTTCCCAGCGCGATTTTGAGCTGCGTAAGCGGCTCACTGAATCAGGCGCTGTGTCAGCCGTGCTCGGATGTGTGTTGTCGAATGATGCGTATTTGCAGGAAAGAGCGTTGAAATTGTTGCTGAATTTGAGCTTGGATGATGATAATAAGGTGGGTTTGGTGGCGGAGGGGGCAATCGGGAACATTATTGCCGCCCTGCGCGGTGGCTCGGCTGACTGTCGGGCACTGGCGGCGACTTTGCTGACGAGTTTGGCGGTTGTGGAGGTAAATAAAGCCACAATTGGGGCATACCCATTTGCGATTCGAGCTCTTGTTGCACTTCTTCGGGACGGAAATGTTAGGGAGAGGAAAGAGGCGGCAACGGCCCTGTCAACGCTATGCTCATTTCCCGATAACCGGAGAAGGGCTGTGGAGTATGGGGCGGTGCCGATTTTGATCAGGGCTGCAAGTTTAGGGATTGAAAGGGCAGTTGAAGTATTGGGATTGCTGGGAAAGTGCAAGAAAGGGAGAGAAGAAATGATGAAATTCAATGGGTGTATCAAGATTTTAGTCTCTGTGTTGAAGAATGGGAGCTCAAGGGGTATTCAATATGCGCTTTCAACGCTTAATTCGGTATGCTTTTATAGTGAGGAAACTTGTTTGGAAGCTATGGAAGAAGGGGTTTTTGAATTATGTTTGGGCTTGTTGGAGGATGATAATGAAAAGATAAGGCGAAATGCTTCGAATTTGATCAAGGCCTTTGGGGGAAGATGTGTTTGATGGAAAAGGCTTACATTGTGGGGAGTTCATTGCTTCAAATTGGGTTGATTATGGAAGGTTTTGATGGAGGTGAAGTGGACATAAATTATCCATTCCATGTTTGTAGGTCAGTTTGGTTTCTTCTTTTGTTGGATAGATTTTGTAAAAAAAGTTAGATTTTTGTTGATGATTATCAATGTTGTCATTTTGTTTCTGTACATTCCAATAAGTTTTCCTCATATGAATTCTCTGTTTTAACTCTTTAATAGAAAATTTCAAATTATGTTCCTTCCATTATGATTATTTCCTCTTTGATGATTCCATAAACCGTTTCATGTTAGACGATCCCAAATCATATTAGGAATAAGGCTTTGTTGTTGCTTTCGTTGATTATGATTATGTCTTCCGCTTCGGTATTGCTAGCATACACGGCCGAATAATAGTTATTACTCCCTCGTCTGTCTTTCTTCAAATTTGCTATTAATCCGAAGTAAAGTTGCATTTTTGTCATTCATTTTGGGACACGGGTAGTCTATATTTCAGCTTCCTATCTGTCATTGGTATTGTTGATAGCAATTGTTGGAATAACTTGAAATGTAACAACAGAAATGAAGCAGGAAATTATGTGAAAGTGGGCTAATGTTGTTTGAATGATGATGCTGAGTGCTTATTTGAGTAAGAACATCAATTATGCAGAGTCCCTTTTCTTTTTTGTTTCAGCTCCCCATGCTTGATACCCTTTTAACTAAGCATGCTGCTGTCGAAGATTTCATTGTTTTTTCCTAATAACTAATTCCTCGATTGCCTGGTCCTTATGTCCATTAATGGAAATCATTACGAGATTCACCCATATAACGGGAATCGTTTCTACTTTTCATTTGATTAGTTTCTAATGCAAATAGAATGTAATAAGAAAACTGTTGATTAAAGTGCAAATATTGGATTTTGAAGTCGCGCACAGTATTGTTTTTGGTTCTCCAAAGTTATCTATGATTTTTGCATTTCTCCAAAGTGTTGGTCTTGGCCTTCATGCCACATATTTATGTGTTAGAATAATACATCGTCCCTAAATAAATGTAAAAAAAATATTCCAAGAACAAATATGAATCAAAATAATCGGCATTCATTTATGTACGAAAGGAGTACTATTCTGACATGCCTACTTGATGGGATAAAATTACAATTGTTTTACCAATGTTTCCGATGGTGAATGAAGAGAGAGATAGCCTTCCTAGCTGCAAGAATCATGCTGCAGCCAAGTGATTCTCTATAGCTTCAAACTCATCTCTGATCTTCTCTCATCAAAGTAAGGGTGTGTTTAGTAACACTAAACACTGAATGTTTCATTCTTGATATATTGCTTGATGATAAAGTTGGGTGTTGTTTGATAACAAAATCACTATAACAAGCACTTATTGCTTGTTAATGAATGACAATTTTAGAAAATTTGAGGTTTTGTAAACAAACTATTGTCAATCTTTATGTTTATTTAGTGACTCTTATTATACAAGTGCGAATATTGATTATTTTTGGATAAGAGAAATATGAGATGATCGTTTCAATTCAAGTCAAAGTCAAAGGTTCACCCTTATTTTGAAGTTGTTGTACAAATGAAAATCATTCAACAACAAGCATTAATTGTCCGTTAGTGTTTGTTGCTCTCAAACACCACCTTAGTATTTGATCGAACCAACAATGAAAATAGGATTTGTTGATCAAGACTAGTTAGTAGCGCCATTCTGCAATGCTTGCCAAACGTGCTGAATGCTTAATAGTGCTGATCGAATCAGTACTACCACCATTAATAAGTCTATTCAGACCTATTGAACAACCCCTACCTATCGAACAACCCCTAGGTCATCTACCAGTTCATAACTTGTTTATTCAAAATCCAAATTAGGGATAATATTCCTACGTGACAATTTTTTAAAATGTCAAAAGGTAGTTCATCTATCTATTGTTATAGATTTAAAATCCAGTTCTATTCATTGTGAACATAAATTATTTATTTTAATGTGTTACATATATTCAGAAGTAGTTGTACCATTCCTCTCTACCACTTTGGAATGTCCCATTTATACAGTCACTTATGTTGAGGTAAGTTTTCGACCTATATATAGCATAGCGAATAATATGACTAAGGCACAATACTCACATATGCCGACCTAGGCACCTACAAAGGCCGACCAAGGCCTCATCGAAAGACGACCAAAGGCCTCTTCGGCCATCATCAAGGCAAGGAAATAGGCTTCCCTATCCTTGCTCTTCTCTTCCTCGGCATTCATACATGTCGACCAACATCATATGTCGAGTAGCATGCCTCTTATGTATACGAATAAAAGGCAGTTATCTAATCCTACTCAAACAATGATTGTGGGAAGTTATAATCCAACTAGAATTATAACCCTCCTTTCACACAATTTCCTATTCAAAGATGGACTCTACATCCTACAACTATAAATACAAGCCATAATTCACACAATTCTGATACATTTTTACGAACGCGTCTTTTGACTCTCAACTGTTATCAATTGATTTGATCTCTACAATACGAATACTTATTCTCACGCCGTAGGGCCTTCGCCGGTGAAGTCCCGACTTAGTTTACGTGTTTGTTCATCTTTTTCAGGCTATTCAAACATCCAGGATACAACCTGCAGCTGAATTTTGGCTGATCCAAACGTTTTTCGCATCATCAGTTTGGTTCCATTACCGGGAATCGATCGTTTTTAGCCTTTGAATAGCCAGAAAAAATTCTGATCCTTTCTCCTAATCCTAATGTAAAAGGACATACTGCTAGCATCACTCCTTATCAGGAGAATCCTTTTGTGGAGGAGACTTATGGAAACACTAGGACTGCTTTTCCTCTTGTCAATGGGGAACTGCCACCTCCTCCGCCTTTAAATGACGGACTTCCCCCGCTAGGAATGAATCTGCGTTCTAGCGGGCAGCCAGTAACCAAGGTAATACTGCTAAACCCTCCTCTTTGTCGGCGTCGAGGGAGGCCTGCTGGCAGTCAGACGGGGAGGAATGCCGCCCAGGGGGCAATGGGGCTTCCCCCCACAGATTGATCGCAGAATCTCTTGCATCAACAAATGGAAACTTTGCAACGCATTTATGAAACACAAAATGCCTTACTGCAACTGGATCCTGAGCCCTCCCTAGCTGAATTCATAAGGCCTACGAGGACTGGAAATTTCCTTGTAGGGGAGAGTCATCTTGACAGGCGTGGTAGTCGGGGGAATAGAGAAAATCTTCCTCCTGGCCAAAATCCCCCTCATCATGACCCTGCTGGTAGACCCAAGCAGAGACCTCTCCAAGATGTTCCTCCTCGTCATAAGGCTCCTGGACATGGAAATACATGAAACAATGAAGATCTGAGAAATCATCTGAACAATCAGAGGGACCAGGAGGTTAATTATGTTGACTTGAGAGCAAGGCTTAGTCATGTAAGGCAAAAGACCCCTCCTCGTCATAACCCCTCTCCTCGGCGTAGGAGCCTTATTCGACCTAGGAGCCCTCCTCGGTATAATGGCTCCCCTCGTTCTAGAGATGGCTCCCATGAGGGATAGAACCCCTCCTCGTCATTTCAGGACATTAAATGGCAGAGCACCTTCTGGACACGGAGATAATCACTAGGAACATGAGGAACAATGCCGTGTGAATGGGCACAGAAAAAAAGAAAGGACCCCTCATAGTTCTCACTTTAGTTCGGGAATCGATGCCAGGGATATTCTCCTCCTGAAAAAGAGATTAGATGAAATGGAAATGGGGAGGAAGGAACCAGACGATGATGATACCAGTGCCACTTGTCCTTTCTCCAAGAGGATTAATGATCTACCTCCCAATGCTGCTCTTAAAATCTCAAGTTTTGAAAAATATGCGTGAACCACAAAACGCACGAGACCATGTGCAAAGTTTTGAATCAACCATGGCCCTCCTCACGAAGGCAGATGACATTCTTTGCAAGTCTTTCGCGAGTACCTTCTCCAGAACACCTCTATCCTGGTTCCGTCAGCAAAAGAAGGGAAGCATCGATAGCTGAAAAATTATGAGAAGGAGGTTCCTGGACCACTTTGCAACAACGGAAAGAGAAAGAAATGATTGACAGACCTTGCTAACATTGAGCAGGGAAAGAACGAAACAACTCTGAGTTATTATAATCGGTTCAGAGCTATGGCTGACCAGGTAGAGGAAAGTCTAACTGACCGAGAGGTGATCGTTTGCTTCAACTCCAGACTGAGATCCGGACAATTAATCTATGAACTCTCTGCTAGGGAGCCTAAGTCGAAATCTGATCTATATAATGTGGATTACGCCACAGTTATGGCATAAGATAAAAGTAAGAAGAGGTCTGAGATACCAGAAGAAGACGCAACTAGCACCAACCAGACTTCGAATGGAAGTAACTATAAGGGGAAGAATAGAACTTGGGCTACTGAAAAAGCTGAGGTTTTCACCCCCTCACCAAACCTAAAATGGAGATCATACAGTTGGTGAATCTGCAAAGTCCCCGACCACTTAATTAAAGAACAAAGTACACCCGTGACAGCTCCAAGTATTGTTCCTTACACAAGGACCACAGACACGACACGGAGAACTGAATCTCCCTTAAAAGAATGATCCAGAGATGGGTGGATGAAGGCAAGCTCGATCGCTACGTTATGAGAAAAGATAACAAGCGAAGAAGAGATGACGATGACGAAGATGATGAAAGGGAAGACAGGTCTCATAGGGCTAAACTCCATTTATAAGGGAGGAGACTATCTCCAACAAAAAAATGAAAGACCAAATACATGAGCTAAGTAAGGTCTACCACATCCCCGCCTGGATCCATAAGGAGGAGGAAGTCATCAGCTTCTCCCCTAACGAGATAGCTGTAAGTTGCGCGGCTCGTGAACAACCTTTGATAATCAAAGGAATGATTAATAATTGTGAATCCAAGAGGCTCCTCATAGACTCGAGGGCCTCCAGGGATATTCTATACTATTCTACCTTCCAGATGATTAATCTGAAAGATAGCATGCTGAAGCCATACTCTGGAAGACAAGAAGGCTTCACCAACAATAAAGTTAGCGCCATGGGGACGATTGACTTATTATTGGAAGTCGGAGAACATCCCTTCCGAGCCGAGGCCACAATAACATTCGTGTTCATGAACCTGTCAAGTGACTACCACGCCATCCTAGGCATTCCGAGTCAAGGAAAACTTAGGTTGGTCGCCTCCCTCCCTCACCAACGAGTTAAATTTCCCACTCGTGCAGGAATCGGATGTGTGAAGGCGACCCCCAAAGACTTCTTGGAATATGTGATGAGGAGCAGAAAAAGTGCTAGAAAAGTGGAGGTAGACACAATAGAGGAAAATCTGAAAATCTCTAAGTCTGTAAAGACTACAAGCACCAGTTCTAGGCTGAATTTGATTTTTGAAGCAGAGGATAAGGAACACATGATTCTAGATATCCACGAAGACAATGACACAGTTATATCCGTCCCAGATACAGCCCCTCACCTCGTCAGCGGCCAAAACCCGAGGGAAGACCCTGACTTGAGACAATGAGAGCTGCAGGACATAGACGAACTAGTTGAAATTGAGATACTAGACATTCATGAGGATGACAACAATAACACAGTTCTGTCCGTCCCAGATCCAGCCCCTCATCTCGTTATCGGCCAGAACTCGGGGGCTGACCCCGATTTGAGACAAGGAAAGTTGCAGGACGTATACAAACTAGTTAAAACACATTATGACAACAATGACACAGTTATGTTTGTCCCATATATATCCCCTCATCTCGTCAGCGGCCAGAACTGGGGGCCGACCCTTACCTGAGACAAGGAGAGCTGATGTACGTAGACGAACCAGTTGAATTGGCTATCCCTACAACAAGAAATTCAAATTGCAATGAACAATTCAACAAGGTCAACCGACTGCTAGACCTAGACCTAGATCTAGCAAATGAGAAAAGACTGAGCTACTAGTAGAAAGCCAGAACAAAAACAAGCTCTCCCCAAATTTAGAAGGCTCCTACATCATCACTCAAGTTATTAGAGAAGGGGCCTACAGAATGAAGAACATAGATGGGCAAGAGCTGAAACATCAGTGACACTCTGATTATCTACGAAAATACTATTCTTAGTTTATAGTCTGTTTTTAATGTAATAACTTAGTCTTTGTTAGTCTTATTATTTTCGAATAAAATAGGATTGTAGTTTGATGTAATCAGTTTTAGTTAATAGAAATTCAATTTTCATCAAAAACAAATGACTAGCAAGACAACTCTGAAAGACGAGGAGCCTCCTCCTCGGCACTGAAGGGACAAGTTCCCAATTTTTATCTAATACCTATGTCGAACGACATTCCTCGGAATAGAGAGATAAACTCAAAAATTTATCTAAGACCTATGTCGAATGACATTCTTCGGCATAGAGAGATAAAACCTAAAAATTTATCTAAGACCCATGACCGAACGACCCTCCTTGGAATAGAAAGATAAAACCTGAAAATTTATCTAAGACCTATGCCAAATGACCTTCCTCGGTATATAAAGATAAAACCTGAAAACTTATCTAACACCTATGTCGAATGACCTTCCTCGGAATAGAGAGATAAAACCTCAAAACTTATCTAAGACCCATGTCGAATGGTCTTACTCGGCATAGAGAGATAAAACCTCAAAAATTTATCTAAGCCCTATGTCGAATGACCCTGCTCAGCATGAAGAGATAAACTCAAAAGCTTATCTAAGACCTATGATGAATGACCTTCCTCGGCATAAAGAGATAAAACCTCATAAATATATCTAAGACCTATGTCGAATGACCCTACTGGCATGGAGAGATAAACTCAAAAACTTATCTAACACCTACGTCGAATAGGGACGGCCATTTACGGTTTCGATTTCGGTTCGAAATCGCCGGTTTCGATTTCGAAAAAGGGGAAACCGGAACCAAACCGTCGGTTCACGGTTCTGGTTCCGAATCGGCGGTTCACGGTTCGGAACCGGTGGTTCAACGATTTGTGTTTTTTTTTAATAGAAAAAACTGTTTTAGAATTTTTTATTGCTGAAATTTTGTGCAAAAAGTAATATAAAAAAGGATAGAAAAAAACTAAACAAATAAAAGTATATAAAAGAAAAGAGGGACGGACACGGACTACCCTTTATTTTTTTTATTGATTATGAAATAATATTTTAGACTTTTTTTATTAGTGATTTGTTTTACAAAAAGGTATATAAAAAAAGATAGAAAAAAAACTAAACAAATGAAAGTATATAGAAGAAATGAGGGACGGACTACCCTATATTTATTTTTATTTTCTTTTAATTTTTTATTGACTAGAAAATAATATTTTAGATTTTTTTATTAGTGATTTTTTTACAAAAAGGTATTTAAAAATATAGAAAAAACTAAACAAATGAAAGTATATAGAAGAAAAGAGGGACAGACTACCCTATATTTATATTTTATTTTAATTTAATTTTTTATTGACAAGAAAATAATATTTTAGACTTTTTTTATTAGTTATTTTTTTTACAAAAAGGTATATAAAAAAAGATAGAAAAAAACTAAACAAATGAAAGTATATAGAAGAAAAGAGGGACGGACTACCCTATATTTATTTTTTATTTTCTTTTAATTTTTTACTGACTAGAAAATATTATTTTAGACTTTTTTTATTAATAATTGGGAAAAATTACATGAGGGGGACAACCAAACTTTACCCTTTAATATTTAAGGGAGGATATTAGGAGCCTTTACCTCTTTTTATTACAATAATTATCTAAATTCTAATTTATAATTAAATTATATTAACTTAAATAAATTACATTTTACTTAACTTAATCGCTTCCCGATTTAGTTTCATCAAAGTACTCACCTTCGCCACCAAGAAGATCCGTTGGCTTGTCGTTTTGCTTTCTTCTTTCCGCTCTAATTCAATCATTCAACAAAATACAAGCTTCAAAATTATCGAATGATAAACTGTGACGATTATGCTCCATATTCCCACCAATGCTAAAAGCTTGCTCCATCGAAACCGTTGATGCGGGACAAGCAAGTACTTTTCGTGCAATTCCAGAGATGATAGGAAAAGCGTGTGCTCTCCTTGACCACCAACTCAAAATATCAAATGGATTTTCTTGTTCAAATTCGGTGGTCAAATATTTATCAGATTCGCCATTAACACCGCCACGAGATTGTTGTCTTCCATAAAAACTTGCCACAAATGATGATGAGGAATGTTGAAGTACCGAAGAAGAAGGCTCACTTGTTGTTGCATATGCATCACCGTATATTGACTTGTATTCCTGATAAATTTCTAAAAATGCTTGTCTAACACTAGCAACTTTTTGACCTACATTAGGCATATTGGGATCTCTCACCAATTAAAAGTTTGAATAATAATAATATTCTAAAAATTGAGTTAAACCATACTCTCCAACTCTAGGATATAATAACTTAGCAATCAAAAAAATATCGGAAATGTTAAGCAAATATTTTTTCCACTTTTCTCGCATTTTGAAAATCGCATCTTTAAGAATAATATCATCTTTAAATTCAAAAAATATACTAAAAATTACCACACAATGATCAACAACTAAAGTAGTAAGATAATATGTACCGAATAACACTAAGGTTGCCGCCTCGAACTTCTTCAACAAATGAATCATGCTTGCACATTCTTCCCATTGTGTAGTATATAATTTTGTACCATATTGGGTATCATAATTAATGGATCCCAAAAACATGCAAATATCATTTCTCCAAGCATAAGTTTCTTCTAAAATATGAAGAGTGGAATTTCATCTAGTTGGAACATCTATTGAGAATCTTTTTTGTTTTTTTCCATGGTTTGTACAATATTGCTTCCATAGCCTTGTAATTTTTGATATTTTCATAATATCATAAATATCTTTAATTGCATTAATAGAAATTTCCAAAGCACGCAAACTATCTTGCACACATAAGTTTAAAATATGACAAATGCATCTAATATGAAAAAATCTACCACCTAGTAGTGATGGTCTACAAACGAAAATTAATTCAGGCAAACTAGCGGTATTAGAACTAACATTATCAATAGACATTGAAAAAACTTTATCAACAAGATTATATTCATGCAAAATTATTTGTAACATATGAGTTATGTTATGTGCCGTATGTGTCTCATCAAATAATCTATATGCAAGTAAACTCTTTTGAATTTTCCAAGAATCATCAATCCAATGACATGTTACTCCTATATAAAAATATCTTATTTTTTTATCACTCCATATATTGGAACAAATATAAACCTTAGATGAAAAATTAGCAAAAATATTACGTAAATCAAATTTATATTCTCCTACTATATTTTTAACATCTCATGTTAGGGTTGTACGAGCTACTTTGCTAGCGGCGGGATTAAAACAACATCTAATTAAATGTTCATAGTCTTCGTTATCGGAAAAATTAAAGGGAAGAGATTGCTTACAAACAAATTTATCCATTTCTCTTCTATGATTTAGATGATTGTATGTAAATAAATTAGAAATTTTGAGAATACGTAACAATATTTTTCGAAAAAGCGAATCATTACAATTGTGCTTGAGAGGTATCTATGCCATATTTCCCGGGATGTTTTTCTCTTGTATTCCTTCTCAAAGTACCGTAACCACCACCAGTAGAGTAATCATATATTTGTTTGTTATTTGTTGGACAAAAGTTGCATATTGCTTTGAAATTCTCTTCCGTCGCGTCAACGGGAACTTTTTTGTAGAATTTCGTGAATACTTCAGATTCACTTTTCTTGGTTCTTGGAACGGAAGGGGGATTGTTTTTTGCTTTACGCCGCCGCCCTCCCATTGTGGCTTCCATAGTATTGCCATCACTTTCTTGAGTAGTTGGAGTTAGATTATCAACATTTTGTGGTGACACAAAATTTGGAATCTCTTCCACTTCGTCATCATCTTCCCAATCTTTCACCTCATTTTCATTTTGCCCCGAAAGCCCCATATCATAAAATTGACCACCTTCATTTTCAACAAATCGTGGTGGTAGTTGTGGTGGTGCTTGAGAAGAAGATTCCCCTTGCCCTCTACCCTTGCTACCCTTCTTGCTTGTGAGGTTTTTAAGAATATTCATAATGTAAAATTATAAAATATGAAAGTATATGAAATGAAGATGAAATAAAGATGTTGGATGAAAATAAGAAAGTTGGATTATGATTTGATCTTGAGAATCAAAGAAATTAACGAAATTCGTTAGAGAAAGTTAAGAGAGAGTTAATGGAGTTTGTGTGGAAAAAATGTGAGGGGAGGAGGATGGTATTTATAGTAGAGGAAATTTGTTAAGATTACATTTTTTTAGGACTGAAAATCTGGCCAAAAAAATGGTCAAAAACGGCTATTTTTGGTCAACTAGCCGTTAGCTAACGGCATAACTGCTAGTTTCTGACGGATCTGACATTTTCCGACGGGTTCTGTTAACGGTTTCTGACGGTTCCGGTTCGGCGGTTCGAACTGACGGTCCGATTTCGACGGTTCGAAACCGCCGGTTCACTTTGAAAAGTAGAAAACCGGAACCGGACCGCCAAACCGCCGGTTACGGTTCCGGCCGGTTCCGGTTCGAGGCGGTTCCAATTCGGGACGGTTCTACGGTTCCGGTTCCGGTTTGGACATCCCTAACGTCGAATGACCCTATTCGGCATAGAGAGATAAAACATCAAAAAATTATCTAATACTTATGACCGAACGATTCTTCTCGGCATAAAGAGACAAGTACTCAAACACTTTATCTAAGACCTATGTCGAATGCCCTTCCCCGGAATAGAGAGATAAAAATTCAAAAATTTATCTATTACCTATGTTGAATGACCTTCCTTGGTATAGAGAAATAAAACATCAGTAACTTATCTAGGACTAATGTGGAACGACCCTCCTCGACATAAAGAAATAAAACGCTAAAAAATAAATGCCGAAAGACTTCCTCGGCTTAATGTTCAAATATACAACTTATCTAAGTGATTGGAGCGAATGAGCTTCCTCGGTTTAAAAGAAATCAATTTCAAATGACGAGGTGATCTTCCTCGACTTCTAAAGAAAGTTGGATACTTAGACAAACATTCAACATATAAGCATTAAAGACAAAAGCAGTTCAAAGGTGCAATAAGTAAAGACAACAAGGAATTGAAGAAAGAAATTATATTGATCAGAATTCAAAGTACATGGAGGAATTGTTCAAAAACTACATCAACAAAAAAAAAGCAAAAAATAAAAAAAGACCCTAAGCCTAATCATCATTGGTGAAGAGGTCATCTTGGTCGATCTCGGCTTCAGGGAATGTGACTTGCCAGGTTTGATCCTCCCCGGCCTCCTCCTTTCCATCTGAAGCCTCATCGTATTGGATCTTCTCGATTAGAGCATTGATGTTTTGAGAGTCGACGAGAGGAGGAACCCAAGCTGGGCGGCCTTCTCTAGAATCCTGAGCAGCTATGACCTTCAGGGCATTCTCAGAATATGGCACTAAGGCATGGCCAGACCGAGCAAGGTCGTCATAGGCATCCTGGATGATAAGACATGCAAGTAAGCCTACATCGGCATTCAGCGTTGGGTCTACTAGGGCTCTTCTGGCTAGATGGAGATAGTCATCAGAATACATAGTGGCCGTCTTATCAGCCAAGGCTTGCTTGAAAACCGGGCTAGCCTTGAACTGGGAAATGGCATCAGTAATCTTTGAAGGCAAGCTGGCCTCCAAGAGTTGATACCGGGTATCAGCTTTCTCGGCCTTCTTCCCCAGCTCGGCTTGGAGCCTCTCGATCTCCACCTTCCCGGCCTTATGGGCCTCCTCGGCCTTAGTTTGAGCCTCCTTGGCCGCTTTCTCTGCCTTCTCCGCCTCTGCCCTGGCTGTCTTTTGCTCATCGTCCTTTGCCCTCAATGACTTGATGAGCTCTACTGCCTTGGCCAAGTCGGCCTTATTCTTCTCAATTTTACTATCAAGCATCTGCTCAAGCTCGTCAGTGGCCTTGCTCCTTATGGCTTCATAAGCCGTCACCTTGGCAAGCTACAATAATGGAACAAAATTTGTCAAGAAAAAAATTACAAGTATAGTAAAATCGAGAAAGGGAAAATAAATTGACGAGAAGGCTACCTCGCTTAAAAGGAGGCCTTTCCTATTGGCCAGATGCTCCCTGCTCGGTTTTGTGTAAATGAAATAGTCGACCAGGTCCTCGTCCATAGCATGGTGGACCACATGCCGACCTAGCCTGAGATTTGGGCCCTTCCTGGCTAACACATCAAGCCCTTTGATGGTGGGGTAAACCGTCAACTCCTTAGCAGCCTGCTCAGCTTCGGCATACGTTTTCACGTGCTGAGCAGTCACTTCCTCGCAGGAAGATTCAACAACTGTCCTCTTGGAGGGAGGCTCCTCCAACACGGTTTTAACCCTTTGTCGTTTCTGGGCAGGGGTTCTCTCCTCAGCATCCACCTCCTCGGTCTTAGTTAGATCGGCATGCCTCAAGGCCTCCACGGTTTCAGGAGATAGAATTTAGGAACTTTGTCCCTCCTCAGCACGGGCCTCCTGCCCTTCAATCCCTTCCTCGGTGGAGGCACCAGCACCGCCCACCGGCTTCAGAGGCAAAGCACTAGCCTCCTTGGTTGACAACACCGCCTGACGAGCGACGTCGTCATCCCATCTCTTATTTCGGGCTGATGACCAGGAGGTCCTCCTCTTCAATTTCATAAGAGCTTGAGGGTCAAGAATTTCCTCCTCCATCTTCTTAATCTGCTCCTCGGTCAAATGTGCAAAAGACAAGGAAGACAAGTCAGCTAGATGAAGACAAGAGTAAAATAACAAGCAAAATTGCAAAAGTATTACAGCCGACTACACCATCCTCGGCAAGACACCTATCGTCATAAAGTTTGCATATGTCACACTCGTCGTGGAAGACATAGCCGGGGTGCACCCTCCAGTCAGGAAACCTATTTCCTCTCACGAGGGGACGAGGGGCACCAAACCGTCCAAGGGCCCAGGCATGATCACAGCTTGCACGTAATACCTATGATCAGTCTCCAGAGTTGACCAACACAGAGTGCCCACCTCGGCAAATTGCCTCAACCTTTCAATCAAACGATTTCTCCACTCCGGCCTCCATACTTGTTCAGGCACACCTGGGAACTTTGAGGGAGCAGCAAACTCTTAGCCTTGTCAGCTCCCCACCCTTATGGCATGGTTGTTCCACCCTGACACCTTGCTAGACATGGGGTAGATCAACTTGGGAATATTAGGGTCACTCCTCACCACTAAGATCCTAGTGTCCTCCTTGTAGCTGACAGTGAAGAAGTGGTGGAACGCCGACTGGCAGGGTTCAAAGCCTAGAATACGGCACAAGATGATAAAGCCGGTGAGGAACCTCATGACATTAGAATCTATTATTGCAGGGACCGCCTGCATGTCCTCCAGGAACTCACAAATGAAGGGGTCGAGGGGGAGATGGAGGCCTATCTGGAATTGCTTGTAGAAAAAATGGACGTAATTCAAATAATACATAAAGTTCCTCATTGCCTCCTTCTCTTTGAATGGAGCACCGGGAAGGTAACTAAGGCGGTACTCATACCTTGACACTCCATGCATGGAGTGCAACTCCTCAATCATTGATTCCCCAGATTTAACGGGCTTGGGCCTAGGGGTATAGGTTGTACCTCGATTGGACCAACCACGACCTCTCCCTCGGTTGCCAGCCTGGGCCCCCTCGACAAAAGCGTCAACAATCCTCCAGAAGTTGAAGGACCAGTTTGCCGAGCAGTGTTATTTCCTCTTCCCGTCATAGCTGCATGAGCACAGAAAAGCAAAGATCAAAATTTTGGCTAAGCCAAAATGGAAAGACGAGCAAGAGGAAGCATCCTTCCCCGTCCAATTAAACAAATGTCGAGGAGGGATCCTGACCCAGCATAGTACGCTCCAAATGGTCAGACTTCAGATAATAAAGGTTGATAAGATCAAGGATCTCAGTCCAACCGTGGAACAACACGACATTTGGGGAATCTACATCAAGTCGGTCAATCCTAAATCGACTAGGATAATGCACATCGATTATAGAAGATTGGTACCTCGTCAGTATTTCCCTGATCTCATTCAAACTCAACATCATCCACGGTCCATCGATTCTCTGGTAAATCATAAGGTTTTGGGTATGATAACAATATAGGGTGTTGGGATTGCTCCTCCACGTACTTGCCATGTCTATGAAGAGGAAGGCACAAGAAATTGCTCAAGAAATTTACTCAAGAAAAGCTTCAAGAAATGGATAACAATGGCGGTTCTGACAAACCCACCAAGAACAGAAATCACAATAACCCAGAATTACGAAGAAATTAGAGAAAGGAGAATAAATGTATACCTGATTCGTAGTTTGATGAAGGAAACACTAAGAAATCAAGCTTGGATTGCAGAAAATCAAGAACAAAACTCAGAAATTTCTTGCGATTTTTCAAGTTTATGGGTCTCTCTCAATTTGCAACAGTGATAAAAGAGTAAAAATGGAAAGGATTTTGGTTTTTATTCCCGAATCTAAACGGGTATGGGTCGAAAAATGGGTTAAGGCGCCGTCTACCTCTCCACAATTAATGTTCTAGCAGGTTGCCAAGGAGAATGTCTCGTCATTGATATTCGCGCCCATCAATGTGAAATAACCGGCGAATAAAATGATTATGCCTCGTAATTTGTAAAAACCCGTTCGTATCCGTTTAAGCCGAGGTCGAGCACCACTTCCTACTCGGAATAGCCGAGTTAGGAAGTCGGGGGCCACTGAACGGTATAAACCGAGGTACAAACGTGGATCATAACCGGGCAAGGCCCAATGTATTGGGTCTAAAATATAATCCATACAAGTCTTAAATACGACATAGGGAGTGGGCTTCCCTAGCTATGCTCGTCATGCCTACTCGTCATTTCCAACTATGTCGACCTAGATATATCAGAGCGAATAATATGACTAAGGCACAATACTCACATATGCCGACCTATACACCTCCAAAGGCCGACCAAGGCCTCATCGAAAGACGACCAAATGCCTCCTCGATCATCATCAATGCAAGAAAATGGGCTTCTCCATCCTTGCTCTGCTCTTCCTCGACATTTATATATGTCGACCAACATCACATGTCGAGGAGCTTGCCTCCTATGCATACGAACAGAATGCAATTATTTAATAATACTCAAACAATGATTGTGGGAAGTTATAATACAACTAGTATTATAACCATGCTCTCACATAACTTCTTATTAAAAGATGCACTCTACATTCTAAATCTATAAATACAAGGCATAATTTACACAATTCTGGTATGTTTTTACGAACGTATCTTTTGACTCTTAACTCTTGTCAATTGATTTGCTCTCTACAGTACGAATACTTACTCTCACGCCGGATGATATTCGCCGGTAAAGTCCCGTCTTAGTTTACGTGTTTATTTATCTTTTTAAGACTATTCAAACATAAATAATACAATCTTACATTATATTTGGATTGATTAGAATGTTTTTGACATTATCAATAACAATTTTTAAAATTGCATACAAATACTTTGATATATTTTATTTAACCTGACTATAAATATCAAAGTGAGACTATATTTATAAGACAAGATATGAAATATGAATCCTTGTCCTTGGCTGGCATGGTATTAAATGTTGGAATGGAAATAAGGGCAGCTATGGTAGTAGTACTAGTAGATTTTGACTTTTGGATTAAGATGGATCAGCCCCGGAGAAATATAAAATTCAGAATATTTTCTTTCTTTTATCCTAAAATGATATTTTTACTTTTTTATTTTGTTAATGCGAAAGTACTTTAAAAGTGATAATTTTAGATAAATTAATTATTATAATGAAAATGTAAAATTTGTTATTGATACAACAATATACTCTCTTCATTCCGTCCAAAGCTTCACCTTTTATCCAAATGGATGTTCCAGGTAGAAGCTTCACCTTTTCGAAAATGGAAAAGGTTTATTAATATTCTATTATATCACTAACTTTTCTCTCTCACACATTTAAATTATGAGTCACATTTGTCATATTCACTCATTTCTTCCCTCTCATAACGCTTCTCCCACTCTCATTATTTTTGAATATATATATTGCTTTCTTAATTTGCGTGTTTCACCAAAATGGTGAAGCATGGACCGAAACGGAAGGAGTATATAATATCAATAAGAATTTTTAGATATTATTAAAATGATTAAATTAATTTAAAATCATTGCTCAAAATATTTTCATATTAAATTAAAGACAACAAAAAATAATTCTAAAAATACTCTCCCTGTTCCGCTACAAATCGCACACTTTCTAGTTTGGGCGTCCCATTACAAACTGCACACTTCCTAAAATGGCAAAAAATCTTTACTATTTCCTCCACTCATTCTCTCTCCTACATTATTTTAATACTCACAACACCATTATAATTTACTATTCCCTCCACTCATTCTCTCTACTATTTTACTTTTACACTCACAACATTTATATCATTATTTTTTTCCTTAATTCCCGCACAAATAGTAACAGTGCGATTACTAACGGGACGGAGGGAGTATAATTTTTTCTTCTGAAGTGATGACATACCCACTGCCTGCCTAAAAACTTAGGTCAGAATATGCTCCAATATTTCACTACTACTAGTAAAAGTTCGTGTTTGAGGACACGTGTTTTTTGTTTTTTTTTTAATTTAATTTATTTTTTAAAAGGGCAAAATGGAAAAAAGACAACTTAGTGAGGACAAAATGAAAATTTTGACATTTGATACTGTTCATAATACTACTGTTCACCCGTCGATATGATTTATACTATAGATTTAAACTATTGGTTCCTTTTCCTGGTTGCTTCTACGGGGAGTCCTCATCATTAAAGCAACTACCTAGAAGAACTAGTATCTGATCAAGAATAAAGAATAAAAAATCATACTCCCCGTTTTCCATATCAAAATAAATATTCAACTGTCTGGGAAGTTATTAAATTTGTCCACAACAGACAAAATGTTCTAATTCATACTCCCTCCTTAAACCCGTAAACCCGTTCCGGTTTAATATTTTTAGTTTCACTTTACACGGTGATTAATAAAAAATAAATATTGTGATTATAAAAAATAAATTAGGAGAGAGAAAGTGGATAGTAAGTTTTTATTGTGAGAATGACAAGTGAGTCACATTATCTATTTTAGATAATAAAACAACTAAAAATTTATTTAGTTATTTTATTAAAATGCTGAAATTCAATCTTTAAGTAAATAGGTTTCTCATAATAAAATTTAGACATTTATTTAGAAACGAAGCTAGTAGTATTCGAATGGAAGATATTTGTGGTGTCTATAAAGCAAGGTAAAGAGGCAGGATTTTCTTGGCTTTAAACCGCGTCTTTTATGTTCGAAATGTCAATCTCATCCACCTTGGCAATTGGCATCATCTGAAGCCAAATTTCTAAGGATTTGTCTTTTGTACACGTTTTTTTTTTTTAGCCGAATTTCTGTGGATTTGTTCAGTACTTGTTGTCGTTTTGAAGTTGATTTCCCAGTTATTTTAGTGAAAATTGTACCCATTTTTTTAATTTTAAATAATCGCAGAGATGTCATTGTTTTTAAGTCAATACGGATACGAGAGCTGATTTGGTTAAAAAAATAAGGGGCAATTACCGATCGATCTTTGATCCTAATGAATTCAATCGGTTAGAACATAAAATTTGGAATTCGATCATCAGATTTTTGACTTACGGAGGGAGATGCGTGTCCTTCATAAATTGATGAAAATCATGCTTGCGCCACTCAATTAAATGATACACTGACGCAAGCGCTGCGAATTTCTGGCCTTGCTGCCATTTTCTCCTCTTTTTTTCTCTTTCTTTTTTTTCCTTTCAAAACTTTAAAGCTCATAAATTACAAATTGCGCCTCAAGTTTACATACTTATGCTCCCCAAGCAGGCCCGACTTTTTTTTTTTTTTTTAGCGATTTAGGGCCTGACTTCACATTTTTTTATCAAATCAGGGCTTTTGACTTTTGTTAAGGGTTTTAACCCTTCCTTAAAACCCTGGTTTAGAAAAATTTAAGCTATTAAACTAGCGCTCCTTAATTTGATTTTTCATTCCTTCTCGGAATTTCAATATTGTTCTCTGTTCTTCTTCGTTCTAAGGATTTAAGGGTTTGGGTATGGAGGATCCGGACCAATTCAAGCTGTTTGTTGGAGGGATTTCTCGGGAGACAACGGAGGAGGCACTCAAGGAACACTTTGGATTGTATGGAACGGTGCTAAAGATAAATTAAATAAAATTAATTTATTTTTTATTATTATGTTAAAAAAGTTAATGTTCGTAATATATTAACATTATATTAAATAATTAAAATTTTCAGTTTTTTTTAATACATTATTTACGAACATTACATATATTTATTCCGGATATTAATTATTTTAGAATTAAGATAATATTAATTATTTTGGAAAAAGAAATAAATTTTGAACACTTTATATTTAAACTTTGCATTTGACCCCTTAAAACTAATAATCATTACAAACTAGTTCCTTCGTTAACTTTTCTTTAACTTAACGGATTTTTGGATGAAATTCGTCAAAAAGCCCTGATTTGATAAAAAAATGTGAAGTCAGGCCCTAAATCGCTAAAAAAAAAAAAAGTCAGGCCCCTCTTGGGGACCTCATGTGAAACTTCAGGCCCTAATTTGTAATTAACCCAACTTTAAAATGAAATATCTTAAGATATAGAAACAAAAAAAAAAAATCTGAAACCACCGTTCTGTTCGTATTGTCAATACGAATCAAACTAGTAGCATCAACATATAATCTGGAGCAAATTTGAGAAGTTCATAGTTTTTAAAAGTTCACAGTTGTTTTTTGTTAAGTTCACAATTATTTTTACATTTGTTTCAATAACAATTAAGAGAAGTTCACAGTTGTTTTAGCTAAATTTATAATTTCTGCATGAAAATGACTATTATTTACTTAATTCACAGATTTTTTTAGTTAAGTTCACAATTGTTTTAGGTCAAAATCTTGCAAAAAACTAGTTTTTTCGTAACATAAGAAAAAACTAGTTTTAAAGCACTAAGTCTAACTAATAAGAGTGATGAACTGTTTTGAAAACTAGTTTTTTATAACAATTTGAAAAAAAACTAGTTTTTCACAAGAGTTACTCTTGTTTTAGTTAAGTTCACTGTTGTTTTTAGTCTTTTATAGCCTTTATTTTTGCAATTTCATGAGATTATTTGACCTATTTGTTAAGTTCACTGTTATTTTTTGTTAAGTTCACAGTTGTTTTAGTCCTTTATGGCCTCTATTTTTGCAATTTTATGAGATTGTTTGACATATTTGTTATGTTCACATTTGTTTTTACTTAAGTTCACTGTTGTTTTTTTATTAAGTTCACAGTTGTTTTAGTCCTTTATGGCCTCTATTTTTGCAATTTTATGAGATTATTTGACATATTTGTTATGTTCACATTTGTTTTTACTTAAGTTCACTGTTATTTTTTGTTAAATTCATAGTTGTTTTAGTTCTTTATGGCTCTATTTTTGCAATTTTATGAGATTATTTGACATATTTGTTATGTTCACAGTTGTTTTTACATAAGTTTACAGTTGTTTTTTTTGTTAAGTTCACCGTGTGATAGATACAAAACATGTACCTTGAAATGTTGATATTTGGTGGTACAAGTGCCTTTTAACCACCTCAAAGTTAATAACATTTTTTATATTCATTTTGGGACGAAAGAAATAATATACATAAATGATTACATATTATGAAGGTCACAAACACTAATGTTCTAGTACTGGAGTATTAACAATTAAATGAACCAAGTATGACTTGACGCTACAACACCCTTTTTTTACCCATTGCAGTAGCACTAAAAACCTAAAACACTCTCATATTGTCCTATTCTCTCTCATTTGTTTATTTTCAAAAAATAAACAAAACAATAATCTCCATCTTCTTCCTCAAATCTCTTTGAATTTCTCTTTCTACAAAGTGCAATAAACATATCTCTTCTTAGCTCCCCAAAACAACTTTTGTAGCTCAATCTCATAACTAGATTTGTTCCCGAACTTGCATCTCTTACAACTGTTTAACAATTCATTACAAGGAAGCATTCCATCTTTAATACACACACTCACGCTGTCTCGGAAGTCGAGTTTCCACCTTCGCCGGCACCGGAAGCTGTCGAAATATCAGGTCGATCCTCCGTTGAGCTTGAAGACATCGAAGGATTATTCGCAAAACAATATCTCCAGTCTTAATTTCTACCTGAGTAATTTCACCAGCCATAGTATTCTCCGGTATCGAGACTGTGATGGTCGAGCTTCTTCCGCTAAACGATATGAAAAGGGTTGAGTTTCTAGTGAATGCGCAGCAGTGGCACGTGCCTCCTGTGTTGAAGCTGCCTGTGTCAAGGAAAGTGATGGAGAGTGCAATGCTCATTTTAATGGAAATGGCTGATCGGCGTAGGGACTGGAGTTGGGATGCTGAAGCAATTCCTCATCTTTTTGAACAGGACTTTACACTTTAGGTAGATTGTGTTGGGTTTTGGGGTTACAAACGCAGCGGAAAAATTTAACAAAGAACATCAAAATCCTATCCCTTAGATCCATTTAGCATGAAGAGATTAGAAAAAACTATGAAATAGAATTACATACCTTGAACGCGATTTAGTTTGTGAAAACAGATCTCAAAATCCAAGCCTTGAACTTTGATGTCGAATCTTCTAATCTTTCCTCCTTCGAACTTGGTGATGAAATCAACAATGGAGCTTCAAGCCTTAGGAGATAAAGTAACCTCCCTCTTATGGTGATCCACATGCGAACGAACCAAGAACTCCTTCTTGTTGGATTGCTAGATGATCCTCTTGATTATTGAAACACTTTTCAATAATCTATGGCTGATTATGGAATCGAATCTAGGGTGTTTTGATCTTTGATTCACAATCAAAATCAAGATAATTGTGTTTATCAAGCCCTAAAATTCGTATGTTATGAATGGGGCAAAAAGACATATTTATACTTTATAAATAACCCTAACAATTAGGGAGAAAAGTCCTTTTCTGAAGCCAAAACGGATTGCTGAAACGGGGGCTGGGCGGTCGCCCACCTTTTCCCTTATTTCGAAAATCCAACATGGGCGGTCGCCCACCTGTGGCTGGGCGGTCGCCCACTTGTACAGTCTTTCATGCACTATTTCGAAAACCTCTTCAGCGGTCGCCCATGCTCACCTCGACGGTCGCCCAAGTCAACAATTGACTTGTGGGCGGTCGCCCACATGAACCTCAGCGGTCGCCCAAGAGTCCAGAATCCATAATTTCAGCCCGAATCAAATTCGTTCTTTGTGTGTGACCCATAAGGAATTATATTATGTTGGTAGTGAGCCAAAACATGACCTCATAAGATATACGTGGTTTCTAGCAAACCATTATATCCACCCAATTAATATAACATCAAAGCTTGATTCCTCGATAGATCAAATGTCATAATCCCTTTATCCACGATGTCCAATTGAACATGAGTCATGGTCTATGTCAACTCATTCCGTTCAGTGTTTTCTCGATTCCGAATATGTTGATAATCTAAGTGCATTTGATCTCTATCAAATCTCTTGAGTATGGCCATACATTTCATCAACACTTTTCATAGAGGGGCCCAAGCAGATATCTCTCTTCATAAGAGGGATAAATCCCGTCTTGACTTATCATTCTTCCCTACATGAATCCAATCGTGCTAACATAGCCCTTATTGCTATCCGATTAAAGATAGTGTTAGACTATATCAAACACGATCTTCACCATGTGAAAGACGTTGATAATCTCAGGTACTAAGGATTCAATAACACGACTATCATGAGATTTAATCATGACAACAGACCATGTCATAAATCTCATAAGTAGGTGGAATTGTCGATACTTGTTCTCTAGCAAGTATCCATAAGTGTAATGTGCATCTCCATGCATATAATCATCTCTATGATTATCCATTACCAACTTATACAAGTTGTTTACAACAACTAGGGACGCAATTCAATATAATAAACATGCAAAACATATAATGAACAGAATAAACACGCTCTATAATAAATGATAAAGATAATACATAACGGTTCAAGTTAAACATAACTATAGCCTAGGGCACTACACAAGCAATCTCCCACTTGCACTAGGCTCCATCTATGTATCTAATACCCATGGACCTCACATGACCATCATGCTTTGCTTGTGCGAGGGGCTTTGTAAGCGGATCCCCAATGTTATCATCGGTTGATAGTTTGCATATCTTAACGTCTCCCCGATCAATGAACTCTCGAATGAGATGGAAACGTCTAAGTATATGTTTGGATCGCTGATGTGACCTTGGTTCCTTTGCTTGCGCAATGGCACTATTATTGTCACAATAAAGTTCCACCGAATTAGTGATACTTGGATCAACTTCCAAGTCACTAATGAACTTCTTGATCCAAACTGCCTCCATAGCTGCATCGGATGCCGCTATATATTCGGCCTCAGTAGTAGAATCGGCAATAATACACTTCTTGGAACTCTTTCAACATATCGCACCTCCGTTAAGCATAAACACAAATCCCGACTGCGATCGGAAATCATCCTTGTCGATTTGGAAGCTAGCATCTATGTAACCTCTTACAACAAGATCTTCTTCCATCCCTCCAAATACGAAGAACGCATCCTTAGTTCTTCTTAAGTACTTTAGGATCGTCTTGACTGCCATCCAACGGTTCTCACCCGGATCAGATTGCTAACGACTTGTCATGCTCAAAGCATATGAAACGTCGGGTCTAGTACAAATCATAGCGTACATGATAGATCCAATAGCCGAAGCGTATGGAACTTCATTCATCCTCTTTCGTTCATCAATTGTCTTAGGACACTGAGTCTTACTAAGAGTAACACCATGACCCATTGGCAAGTTTTCTCTCTTAGAATTTTCCATTTTGAATCTTCTAAGAACCTTGTCAATGTAGGTACTTTGACTCAAACCAATCATCCTCTTAGATCTATCTCTATAGATCTTGATACCAAGGATGTAAGCGGCTTCGCCCATATCTTTCATTGAGAAACACTTCCCTAACCAAGACTTGACAGTCTGAAGTGCAGGAATGTCGTTTCCAATGAGTAAGATATTATCGACATACAATAAGAGAAATAGCACAACGCTCCCACTGATTTTCATGTATACACAAGGTTCATCTTTGTTCTTGATAAAACCAAAATCTTTGATTTTCTCATCGAACTGAAGATTCCAACTCCTAGAAGCTTGCTTCAATCCATAAATGGATCTCTGCAATTTGCACACCTTGTTAGAATTTCTTGGATCTGCAAACCTTCGAATTGTGTCATATACACATCCTCTAGCAGTTTTTCATTAAGGAAAGCGGTTTTGACATCCATTTGCCATATCTCATAGTCATAATACACAACTATGACAATCAAAATTCTAACAGACTTAAGCATGGCAACAGGCGAGAAGGTTTCATCATAGTCTACACCATGAGTTTGCCTATATTCCTTTGCTACAAGCCTAGCCTTATAAGTATGCACATTCCCATCCATGTCAGTCTTCTTCTCGAAGACCCACTTGCACCCTATGGTTTTTACACCTTCGGGTGGCTCAATCAAGTTCCAAACATGATTATCCGACATGGATTGCAATTCGGATTTCATGGCTTCTAACCATTTATCCGAATCGGGATCGGACATCTCCTCTTGATAGGAAGTAGGTTCGCCATTCTCAATGACTTCCACTTCATTACTTTTCGACATGAGAAATCCATATCTTTCGGGTGCGGATCGTAACCTATCCGATCTATGATGGACTTGTGGATCTTGAACCGGTTCCACAACTTCTTGTGGAGTTGGTTCAGTCTCTACTATCGGTTCCATGTTATTTTCGGGTTCTTGAACTTCTTCAAGATCAATTTTACTCCCACTAGATGCTTTATTGAGAAACTGTTTCTCAAGAAAAGTACCATATTGAGCAACAAACACTTTGTTCTCAACGCGGTTGTAAAAATAATACCCTTTGGTTTTCTTAGGGTAACCAACGAAAATAACCTTGTCAGATTTAGGTGCTAACTTATCAGAGACAAGTCTCTTCACATAAGCTTCGCAACCCCAAATCTTCTTAAGATACAAACTAGATTTTCTTCCATGGCACATCTCATGTGGGGTCTTAGGAGCCGATTTAGTAGGGACTCTGTTCAGTGTGAACACAACAGTCTCTAATGCATGTCCCCAAAAGGATATAGGAAGGTCTATTTGACTCATCATCGAACGAACCATATCTAATAGGGTTCTGTTAATGTTAAAATCATGTGTTGCCATGAATGTTGTTCCAAGTGTTGCAAATCAGTGTTGCCACTGATGTTGCCACAAGTGTTGCCATTTGGAATTGGCAACACTGAGTTAGTTACTGTATTTTTCACAAATATTAATGTGTAAATTAATGTTTATATAACAGTAGTTAGTCACCTTAAAATGAGCTTGAAAAGAGCAAATGTAAACCGCCCTGTGCGAGAGTTACGAGAAGAAGAAATTAACAAATAAACATGTGTTTATTTGTTTAATTAATGACCAAGCAAAGAGATATTTTATTCAGCTATTCTGGAGGAGAACAAGTCAGAGTACAAGGCATCTAAAGCTGAGAGGTACAAGCAAGAGAAGCAAGAGAAGACTAGGTCTCCTACAAAAGAGGCGAGAAGGCTAAAATGGAGGAAACAAACTCCAAGCTGTTGCTGATCATTTTGAGTAAGCTCCAAGACTTTGTGGCCTATAAATAGTGCAGTGGATCTTCATTGAAGATCATCCACCCGTAAAACGCAAATCTGCACAAGAAGTAGAATTCTGCTCTCAAGTGTTGCCATTCAAGTGTCGGCAACACTCAGTCCAACACTCGAGAATTTCATATAGATTTTTATATTTTTGTGAGGATTTGAGTGTTCATTTTCAGAGAGAATTCGTGTATATGTTGTTCCTTATATCAGGGTTCGTTTATCATTAAGGAACTTCTTCGACCTTGTATTAAATTCATATTATTAATAGAAAGGTCTTGCCTTCAAGGCACCCATCAAGTTATATATTTATATAAATTGATAAAAATTATATTCTTGTGTATTGCTTTAATTCTTCCGCTGCAAATTATATTTATTTCTATTGATTTGTGTTTTTCTAGAATTGGTGTATGTGTTGTTATTAGTGTTGCCAACACTAAAGACAACACTTGTGAGTTTCGCCTCACTTGTTCTAAGCCATAGACAATTTCAATTGGTATCAGAGCCTAGCACTTGATATACTAAGTGTTTTTGTCATGGCTTAAGATCCTGCAAACCCTAATCAAAAGAGATTATCGGTTTTAGACGGATCTAATTATGCTTATTGGAAGATTCGCCTACGCTCGCATATCAAATCAATTGATTTTCGGGCTTGGCGATCTATTTTAAATGGTTATTCTGTTCCAATGCTTCCTCCGGATGACGATGGTGACGTTCAAGTCAAACCTGAATTCGAGTGGACAATTGAAGAGAATAATCTTGCTAGTTTCAATGAAAAGGCACTGAATGCCATCTATGAATGGGTTGACATGCATATGTTCAAACTCATTCAAAATAGTTCCTCTGCAAAAGATGCTTGGGATACTTTACAAAGATTTTGTGAAGGAGATGGCAGTGTCCGAGAAACAAAGCTTAGAGGTCTCACTAGTAGATTTGAAAGATTAAGAATGGGTGAAAACGAAGACATCTCGTCTTATTTTGAAAAGTTGATTGATATTTCAAATTCTTGTCAAGTATTAGGGGAGCCTTTTACAAATAAACAACTTGTTTCAAAAGCTATTCGTACTCTTCCCGAACGTTTTAATATTAAAGTTTCAGCTATTGAAGAGGCCCATAATCTTTCAACAATGGACATTAACTCCTTAATGAGTATTTTGAAAAACTTTGAGTTGAATCTCAATGAACAAACGGAGGCTTCTAAAGGCAACAATATTGCCTTAAAAGTCGAATCTTCGGACACATGTGTGGATGATGAAGATGAAGTCTTCGAGGAGTTAGATGAAAATACTAGTGTAGCTTTACTTGCAAGAGATATAATTCTATGGTTAGAAAATTTAACAAAGTGCGGGTAAAAGCTAAGGACCAAGCGGCCAAAACCTCTAGTTTTGTGCCAAGGAGAGGTTCTCCTCCAAATCAAAAGGATACCCCACCTAGGCGTGCATCCTCGGAAAAGATCCGGTCAGATCCTAAGTACATTGAATCTATTCAATGTCATGCCTGTTCCGGTTGGGGTCACTATGCCAATGAATGTGCTAACACCTTGAGAAAGGCGGGCAAAAATTTGTGGGTATCTCTTAGTGATGGAGAGGAGAAAGGAACGGAGAAAGAAGAAAAGACGGATCAAGTGGTCATGATGGCCACGGTAGAGGAGCTACCTTCGACAGAAAATGTTACTTCAAGTGTTGTTCCAGATTTGACAACACTTGACACAACATTGGTGACTTCTTCAGAAAGTGTTGCCCCAAGTGTAGTCCAGGAATTGGCAACACTTGGCACAACACTCAGCAGGTATGATTCTTTAAATGATCTTAATTTGCATGGTTATACTGATTTAAATTCAGAGGAGTTTATAGAGGATGATCTTGATAAAGATGAGCTCATTTGTGAATTAAAAAACCTCTATAAATCCCTCCTCGTGGAATGGAAAAAGGAGAACAAGATGGTGATTTTCTTGAAAAAGAAAAATCAGGATCTTAAGAACTCCTTGACTCGGCTAGAAGCTCAACTCAGTAGGAGAGACTTGGATCTTGATAAAATCAAGGCCAAACTCAACCTAGCCGAATCCACCTTCAAAACACTCAACACGAGTTCATCCAAATTGGATGAAATACTCAATTTGAGTAAGCCTCCAAAGCCGGGTCTTGGGTTCCAAGAATCACTTGAAAGTATTACCTCTTCCTTGTTTGATGTTGAAACTAAAAATTGTTTTGTAAAAGAGCGTGTCAAGGAAAAGGGTAGCACTCCTAGTGATACTCCTGATCAATCCAATGAATGTGGATACTGTCACAAAGCTGGACATTTAAAATTAGATTGTTTTTTCCTTCAAAAGAAAATGTTCAGTCTTCAAGTGTTGCCTCAAGTGTCGCCAATTTCTCAGGTCAACACTCATGGCAACACTGGTGAACAGAAATCCAGATTTTCAAAGAAGGGTTGGTTACCCAAGGAAAAACTGAAATGCTATGTTGTTTACACAGCTTTAAGGACTAACATTGCAGGAACTTGGTACTTTGATAGTGGTTGTTCACGTCATATGACGGGTACAAAATCATTCCTAACAGAGTACCAACCTATTCAAGGAGGCTCAGTGACTTATGGTGGTGGTGGCAAGAGTGAAATAGTTGGTAAAGGAACACTGGATATTGTTGGTTTTCCTCCTTTGAAAAATGTCTTGCACGTAGATGGTTTACTTGCTAATTTAATTAGCATTAGCCAACTATGTGATGACAATTTGGAGGTAAAATTCAATAAAAATACCTGTGAAGTGTTTGATAACACTAACTTTTGTGTCATGATTTGGAATAAGATCAAGTGATAATTGCTATACGGTTGGTAATAAATAGTGTGCAATTTGACAAAACTTGATGATATAAGGTTATGGCATCAAAAGTTAGGTCATTCTCATTATAGGAATCTTGAGAAGATTATCAAACATAATGCCGTCAAAGGTGTTCCTAAACTAAACCTCAAAGACACCGTGATGTGTGGTGACTGTCAAAAGGGTAAGCAAACTCGTGTTGCTCACAGTGTTGAACAACACAATGAGCAACACTCAGGAACCACACATTGTTTTCAACTTCTACATATGGACTTGATGGGTCCTATTGAGGTAGAAAGCTTGGGAGGTAAGAAGTATGTTTATGAGATAGTTGATGATTTTTCTAGGTTTACATGGGTGTATTTCTTAAGAGAAAAATCTGAAACTTTTGATAGATTTACTCACTTAGTCTCTAAAATCAAAAACATGTTTTGTTCTCCTATTTTTCGAATAAGGTCAGATCATGGTAGAGAGTTTGAAAACATCTCCTTTGCTACATTTTGTAGTAAAAAGGGGATACACCATGAATTTTCAGCACCCAAAACACCATAACAAAATGGTGTTGCTGAAAGGAAAAATAGGACTTTAATGGAGATGGCTCGTGTTATGCTAATTGCTAGAAATATTTCTAAAGGTTTTTGGGCCGAATCATTAAACACAGCTTGTCACACTACGAATAGAGTTTTCTTAAGACCCGGTACAACTATGACACCCTATGAGATTTTAAATGGAAAGAAACCTACGGTTCACTATTTTTATGTGTTTGGGTGTTTGTGCTACATTTTAAATGACCGGGAATACTTAGGAAAACATGATTCTAAGAGTGATAAAGCCATCTTTCTGGGCTACTCTCAAAACAGTCATGCTTATCGTGTCTATAATTTGAGGTTAAAAGTAATTCAAGAATCGGTAAATATTGAATTTAATGATTACTTGAGTGCTACAGGAGAACCGGTGATAATATACCTCGACCTTCTTTGGAAGAAGTCGAACAGAGGGCCGGAATAGAAACCGATTCGGCCATTGCGGCCCGCGAGATTCAAGTGTTGCCCCGAGTGTTGCCCACTGAAATGGCAACACACGAGGCAACAGGAAAACAGAACAGTGGTGGAAATTACGAGAGCGGTGACTCGAAGAAGAAGATGGATTGGTGTACCATCAAGGCGGGGAGAGATCCCCGGCTCGTATTAGAAATTATCATCCCATTACTCAAGTAATTGGTGATGTTAATGAAGGGGTTCGAACAAGAAATAAGGAGCCGATGGAACTACGAGAGATATGTTTAGGTATGTGTGTATGTCCTCCACATACTCTCGGGTAAAACACTCCTGTTTCGTTTCCTCTCTTGAACCAAAAAATGTGATTGAGGCCTTAAATGATAAATTACTGGATTCAAGCTATGCAAGAAGAGCTTGAACAATTTACCCGTAACGAGGTTTGGTGTTTAGTTCCACGTCCTTTAAATACTAACATTATTGGAACTAAATGGATTTACAAAAACAAATCTGATGAATTGGGTAATATTGTTCGTAATAAAGCTCGTCTTGTAGCTCAAGGCTATATACAAGTGGAAGGAATCGACTTTGACGAGACCTTTGCACCTGTGGCTAGAATTGAGTCAATAAGACTTCTTCTTGCTATAGCCTGTTATCTCAAAATCACATTGCACCAAATGGATGTCAAAGCGGCTTTCTTGAATGGGTACTTAGATAAAGAGATCTATGTTGAGCAACCTAAAGGGTTTGAAGACCCATTCCACCCAGACCATGTATACAGACTTGATAAAGCCTTATATGGCTTGAAACAAGCTCCTCGTGCATGGTATGGGCGTCTAACAAGTTTCCTTCTGGAATATGGATTTGTTAGAGGAGAAGCCGATAGGACATTATTTATTCTTAGGGAAAATAAAGAGCTTGTCATTGCTCAGATCTATGTTGATGACATAGTTTATGGTTTCACATCTAAAATATGTTTACAAAATTTTGTGGAAGCTATGACATCAACATTCGAGATGAGCATGATAGGAGAACTTAATTATTTCCTAGGATTGCAGGTGAAACAGTCAAATGATGGAATCTTTATCACTCAGAGCAAGTATGCTAAGAGTCTGGTGAAAAGATTTGGATTGGAGAGTGCCAAGAGTTCTAAGATACCTATGGGATCATCTCTTAAGGTAACCAAAGATCAGGCAGGGGAGGATGTTGACCCAACTCTGTATAGATCCATGATAGATAGTCTTCTTTATCTTACTGCCAGTCGTCCCGATATTATGTTCAGCGTAGGTGTATGTGCTAGATATCAATCCGCTCCTAAAATTTCTCACCTAAATGCTTTGTCAAGAAAATCATCAAGTATGTGTGCAGGACAAGTGAATTGGGAATCTGGTTCACCAAAGACACTAATACCAACTTAGTTGGTTTTAGTGACTCTGATTGGGCAGGGGATATAGATGATAGAAAGAGCACTAGTGGGGGTTGTTTTTTCTTGGGTAATAATCTAGTGTCATGGTACAGTCGCAAGCAAAACTGTGTCTCTCTCTCGACTGCTGAATCTGAATATGTGGCAGCCGGGAGTTGTTGTTCACAACTAATATGGTTGAAACACATGCTTGACGACTATGGTCTTGATAGTAATATCTTGACCATGTATTGTGACAATTTGAGTGCTATAAATATTTCCAAAAACCCTGTACAACACTCACGCACTAAGCACATTGATATCCGCCATCATTTTTTAAGAGATTTAGTAGAAAAGGAATTGATCCAAATAGAGCATATTGATACAAAACATCAACTTGCTGATATTTTGACCAAAGCCTTAGACCATGAGAGATTTTCAAGTTTGAAAAAATCTCTTGGTTTATGTTTTCTATAAATCTGTTGTTTCAAGTGTTGCCGTCAGTGTTGCCAACACTGTCAGCAACACTCTGTAATTGTTGTATATTATTTAAAAAAAAAATTTACTTAGTTTAATCCCAAATGGGGGGCATTTACTGACCTTTTTGTTCTAGTATGTGTTTATACTTAAGGTTAACATTTTTTTTATAAAATACCCCTTTGTGCTTAAAGTGACAAAGTCACTTATATTATGTTGATATTAAAAAAAAAAAAAAAGGCAAAGTGTGTTAAAATATTCCCAAAGGGAGTATAATGTAGTAGTTTTATACTGAGTATTAGGGACATGGAGCTCGCTACTACAGTGTACCCTACTTGAAAGGTATAAAACTTACTACATATAGCTTTACACATTTATAAAAAACTCGGGACACGGAGCTCGCTACTACGATGCTTCCTTGTAAATAAAGAATGTGTAAAGCTTGCTTAAAAATTGCCTAAGGAATGACAAGTTATATATGTTGAAAAAATATCAAGGGGATTTTATTTAAAAATGTTGCCTTGTGTGTCACGCAACATTGCTAGTAACACATTAGTAGATGCTACATTATTTCTTATTGTCTTATTTTTTGTTTTTGTTAATTAAATTTTAAATTTCCAAAAGTCTATTTCTTTACATTTAGAGTTTGTGAAATTTAAAAGGTTTTTAGCAAAAATTTTTATTTTGTCAAACTAAGTGTAATTTTATAATATCTATTTTTTAAATTCATCTCTTTGAATTTTGAAAAACTCAATTTTATGGATATTACTAAAATTATGTTTAGTTATTATTAAAAATTATAAAAATTAAAAAAAAAATATTTTTTTCAAAATGGCGGATAACTTGGCTGAGTTTGTTGGGATGTGTTTTGGATAAAAGGTTTTTTTTAAATTAATTTGAAGTTGTCAAACCAACTTAATAACCCTCTTTATTCCTCAACAAAACCCCTCCTCACTAAACCCTCTCTCACTTTCTCTCTTCCCGTTTCCCTCTCTCTCTAGGCGGAAACCTCAAACCCTCTCCCCTGTTCTTCGTCTTCTTCGATCCTCCATGGCAAGCCCTAAAAATTCTTCCTAAATTTCTTCTCCCATGGAGATTTCGCCCTTAGCCCCCTCAAGTGTCGCCTCCAATGTCGCCGTTCCCATGGAGATATCTCCTGCGACATTTTCGGCCACACCCTCAACCTCACCATCTTTAGACATTGTTGTCTATGATCCATCTCAAATTCCCATTCCTTTAAACCTTCCAGAAGCTACCCCCTCCATTGAGCTAACCTTCGCCCCTCAAAAGAAAACCAAGAAGAGGAAGGCGGTTGATGCCTCTTCGTCTTTTCGGGGTGGAGTGCGTCGTCAATCTGAGAGGATCAAAACCTTGTTCAGGTCCAAGATACCTTCAAACACGGCTGATGATCCAGTAAATGTGGAGGATAGCTCGAGTTCTTCGCTCAACATTTCATCCGAAGAAAATTCGGATCCAATTTTTAAAGAGACAAAGGAGCCCTCATCATCTTCTGATGAGGATGAAGAAGCTTGGATGGAAGATGAGGAAACCCTTGCTGAAGCTCAGTCCAAGATAGTGAAGAAACAGAAAATTTCTGCCAGTGTCGCCCCAAGTGTTGCCAATCCAATGGCAACACCTGAAGCAACACCTGCTGCCAAGTCCAAAGCACAGTCGAGTTCTCCTTCGTATTCTCCCATTTCATGGCCTGAGGTACACACTCCTACTCCCTCTCAAGATTCCAGGTCAGATTATGAGTCTTTTGGATATTATGAACGTCCATTTCTTTCCGAGGAATTTTATAGTGATTCAAGCTTACATAAGTTTGTTCAAGATTCTGATAAGAAAATTCTTAATGAAAGAAATATGTATGTGACTCAATTCAAGGAGTTAGGAGTGTATCAGTTTTTGGAAGATAGAAACTTTTTACCTACGGTTGTGAAAGTGTCCGGTTACATTGAAAGTGTGGTTAGGAATTTTTATGCTCATCTTAGGGAGAATATTGATGATAGAAATACCCCTCATTATGGAAAGATCTTTGTTAGGGGCAATATCTATGATTTTAATCCTTTGATCATCAACAAAGCATTCGGCCTCCCTAATGTCGAAGATGAGAGTTTGGAATTTGATCCTAATGCCTTAGCCACCTTTTTAACTGGAGGGAGAATTACCATTTGGACTGATCATTTTAAGTCTACCCATCTCACTTCTTTGTTTAGCGTGCTTCACAAGATATGTATAACAAATTGGCTACCTACGGCCAATGAGAACACGGTAACATTTGAGCAAGCTAATTTGTTATACAAACTAGGCAAGAAACAAAGAGTTAACTTTGGGAGACTAGTATTTGCTCACCTAGCTTCATGGGCCAAGAATAAAAAGACTTCCTCCTTCATTTTCCCTTTCCTTATTTTCAAAGTTCTTGTGTACCAAAATCTTAAGCCTTGGAATGCCGATTCTATCTCTGAACAGCCAGTCTATTACAGAATTAACAAACACTTTACTGAGAGTGATAGGCACAGAGATTTGCCATGGGTTTTGGGTACAGATGCTCCTCCATTGGCTGCCCCTGCTACGAGTGTCGCCCCAAGTGTCGCCCCTGAAACTGGCAACACTTCTGGCAACACTGCTCCTGTTATGGTTGATGCTGCTATGATTCTTAATTTTTTCAATGGTCAAGTGAAGCACATTGACTCAGTAATTCAGGGGTGGTTGGATATGCGTACTGACATGATGAAAATGGTGGATATGATTTCTTCCAAAATAGGGGGAGATCGGCTACCAAGGCGTGATGATGGAAATGGAGATGGAGCTGGACCTAGAGGTACAGCAGAGGGAGGTGAAGGAGCTGAAAATGCATGTTGATGGTGGTTGGTTCGAATGGTTCTTGATTTTGGTGGTTTGGTAACAAAAACAATTTATTTTGGTTTGTAATGCTTAAACAATTTCAATTTCTGTTTTTTTTTTCTTTGTTTCGGCTGGAATTTTCTTCAAACTTAGATGGATGGTTTTTGATAAATGGTTGGATGGTTGTTTTATGATTTTAATAATTATTTTGGTTAGTTATTAATTTCTTATTAAGGGGGAGATTTTGTGAAATTATGAGACTTCATTTGCCTGAAGGTTGATGTTGCCACTCATGTGAGTGTGATACTTGGATTGAAAAATATTTTCAACATTGCCTGAAGATTGATGTTGCCTCTATTAAAATCTCGTGGCATTTTTTGGTTTTTTGGTTAAGTTTGACTAACTGTTTTTGAAAAGATCATCACATTGGTATTTTGTGAAGAAATCAGTAACTAAGGGGGAGATTGTTAATGTTAAAATCATGTGTTGCCATGAATGTTGTCCCAAGTGTTGCAAACCAGTGTTGCCACTGGTGTTGCCACAAGTGTTGCCATTTGGAATTGGCAACACTGAGTTAGTTACTGTATTTTTCACAAATATTAATGTGTAAATTAATGTTTATATAACAGTAGTTAGTCACCTTAAAATGAGCTTGAAAAGAGCAACAGAAACTGCCCAGGCGAGAGTTACGAGAAGAAGAAATTAACAAATAAACATGTGTTTATTTGTTTAATTAATGACCAAGCAAAGAGATATTTTATTCAGCTATTCAGGGGGAGAACAAGTCAGAGTACAAGGCATCCAGAGCTGAGAGGTACAAGCAAGAGAAGCAAGAGAAGACTAGGTCTCCTACAAAAGAGGCGAGAAGGCTAAAATGGAGGAAACAAACTCCAAGCTGTTGCTGATCATTTTGAGTAGGCTCCAAGACTTTGTGGCCTATAAATAGTGCAGTGGATCTTCATTGAAGATCATCCAATTCAGAAAACGCAAATCTGCACAAGAAGTAGAATTCTGCTCTCAAGTGTTGCCATTCAAGTGTCGGCAACACTCAGTCCAACACTCGAGAATTTCATATAGATTTTTATATTTTTGTGAGGTTTTGAGAGTTCATTTTCAGAGAGAATTCGTGTATATGTTGTTCCTTATATCAGGGTTCGTTTATCATTAAGGAACTTCTTCGACCTTGTATTGAATTCATATTATTAATAGAAAAGTCTTGCCTTTAAGGCACCCATCAAGTTCTATATTTATATAACTTAATAAAAATTATATTCTTGTGTATTTCTTTAATTCTTCCGCTGCAATTTATATTTATTTCTATTGATTTGTGTTTTTCTAGAATTGGTGTATGTGTTGTTGTTAGTGTTGCCAACACTAAAGACAACACTTGTGAGTTTCATCTCACCTTGTGAGTTTCACCTCACTTGTTCTAAGTCATAGACAATTTCAGTGACCAACAAGGGACGAATGGTTCTGGTGGGGGTGTAATAGGGTACGAGTCGTGCCCTGCCCTGCAGCCTGTGAACAATTTTTGAAGCTTTGAAAGCCGGGCACGACTCGTTCCCTGCCCTGCAGCCTGTGAACAATTTTTGAAGCTTTGAAAGCCTAGTCTAACCAGTATATAATTGAACACTCTTCAACTATGATTCTAGTACAACTTTAGTACTACACAATGGAACTTTAAATGGTCCAATTTGATATTGGGAAAGGCTTTAAATATTGTCTTGAAAAGGGTTTAAAGGCAATTGTTAAACTTGAACCAAAGTTAGTAAAACTTGGTATTTGAATATGGAACCTTTATAGAAGGTGTTTAATGTTATATTATGAACGCGTAGGGCTACTTGTATGTTATTGTACCTCTACGTGGTTACATGTATAGGATTATTGGGTTCATATAGTGCATTAAATAGATGTTGCACTACCTCATTGGTTTGGGCAGGAGTATCAATACCCTGTTACTGGATTATATATTGTGTAATGAATATGTAGGGCTCATATGTGATACATGGTGCCTTACGTGATTATATTTACATGGTTGTTGGTTCAAATAATGTATAAAATGTGTATTACACTATTTGCTTGGTTGGAACCTTTATAGAAAGTGTTCAACCTTAGGGCATGAATGCGTAGGGCTATTTATATTATATTGTACCCCTACGTGGTTACTTATATGTGGTTATTGGTTTAGATAGTGCGTGAAAAATATATTGCACTACTTCATGGGGTTGAGCATGGATATGTAGGGTTTATGTGTAATTCATTGTGCCCATATGTGATTGCATATCTGTGATTGGTTGGGCACATAGTGTTTAAATACGTGTTGCACTGTTTCATTTGTTTGAGCATGAGTACTAATATCATGTCATTGGATTGTTGTTATTCAATAGTGTTTAAATATATGTTGCACTATTGTGATTGGTTTAGCATGAGGAATAAGTACCATGTTATATATTGATATCCCAAGGTGTGGATTAATTTCAAGTATCTACCACGTGCTTGAATATGTTTATAGATGTTGATTATTCGGGGGTATATGGAATACTATCACTTATGGGAATTGTTCCCTAAGGTGCTTAGATTCCTTATACCTGTGTCCGTTCCTCGGGGGTATATTCCTTATACCTGTGTCCGTTCCTCGGGGGTAAATGGAATAATAGCACTTATAGGATTTGTTCCATAAGGTGCTTAGATTTCCTTATACCTGTGACTGCTCTCAGCTTCTATGGATATGTGCAGTCAGTTCATAAGATTGCTGATGTCTTATATCTTCCCTAGAATTGGGTTTTATAAGACGTGGATATGCACCAGCAGTTCACAAATGAGTGGAGTATAACTTCCACCGTAGTACTACATATGATTCAGATGGGAAAGATAAAGAAAAGGTAACGGAATGTGTTTACCGCTTTACTAATGTGATATGGAGCAACCTATTTATGTGTTGCATATTATATGAGCAAACTGTCTATGTAATGCATATTGTATGACTTACTAGGCAGGCGGAAAAGGTGACGTAAAGTGTTTACTGTTTTCCCAATGTGATTGTGAGCAACCTGTTTATGTGTTGCATATTGTATGGCATATTGTTGCATACATAATAGCTTATTGAGATTTATTCTCACCCCTTCTCCCTTTACTGTTTTAGATTCAGCTGAGATAGGTGGACCATATCGGTGAGGCCGGGAAGGAGTTTGGATCGTCTTTTGGGTTGTCAGGGTATGTATATATTTGTGTGAGAGATTGGAGTAGTTGTGGTTATTGTATACTGGAAAATTGTTATAAAACATTTTCAGTATGTTGTGTTGTAATTAACCTGGGAGTTGGTTTTGTTTCAAAGTTGGCTTGTGTAAGCCTGTATATTGTAGTATTTGTAACTTAAACAGGTTATGTTTTTAAAGCAGGGTCTTATATCACCTCCGGGTAGAGAGGTTATGTCGAAATTTTAAAATGTATATTTTACTTTTCAAGTGAAGTTAAGTAAAAGAAAAGAAAGTGTTTTTTAAAAGGTGATTTGGGGACCCTCCATTCTGGGACACGAGTTTATAGGTTCCGAGAGTTGGGAGGCGCCGACAGTAGTAGTTCTCATGATGATGATACCGATCCCTTTTCGTGGGTAGATAATTTAATAAATTTTAGAAGTCAAAAACGTCAACGAGGTGGTTCCACTTATATTGAACTTGAATCATATTTAACCACTTCTTTTGAGCCTATAGAAGAATTTGATATTGTAAAGTGGTGGGCACGAAGGGCAAAAAACTATCCTATTCTATCATCGATAGCAAAGGAGATCCTAGCCGCTCCCGCCTCAACCGTCGTCGTAGAAGAAGTATTTAGTGTAGGAGGGTGTGTCTTAGATGATCGAAGGTCAAGGTTGACTCCATATAATTTAGAATATCAAATGGTGCTCGGCGATTGAACAAAAGCCGAACTAAGAACTCAAGATAAAAGAAGTAGTTCCGAGGAGGAGGTGGCCTTTGATGAAGATACATCGACGGGGAGCGAATGAACTACACCGCTCCATAAGGTAAGTTAATTGTAATTTTATAGATTAGACTTTTTTTTTGTATAGAATAGACTTTTTTTTTATATAGATTAGACTTTTTTTTTAATAGATTAGACTTTGTTTTTTTTAATAGATTAGACTCGTTTTTTTTAATAGATTAGACTTTGTTATTTTTTTTTTTTAAGATAATGTAATTAGAGGTAAGACTCCTTTGGCTTTGGTTCATTGGTTGTCCCCCTCCTTGTAATTTCTTATTTTTATTAAGGGTACCGTTCCTATTTTTTTAAAAAATACTTTTGGATGTGATATTATTTAAATTGATATTATTACAAAGTTTAAAAGATAAAAAAAGTACATAAAAAAATATAAAAAAAAACTAAAAAATCGAAAGTATATAAAATAAAAGAGGGACGGATAATCCTTTATATATTTTTTATTTTTTATAATTTTTTTATTGACTAGGAAATAATATTTTAGACTTTTGTTTACTAGTGATATTTTTTCCAAAAAGGTATATAAAAAAAGATAGAAAAAAATTAAACAAATGAAAGTATACAAAATAAAAGAGGGACATACTATTTTTTATTTATTTTTTATTTTTTAAAAATTTTTTATTTACTAGGAAATAATAGTTTAGACTTTTGTTTACTAGTGATATTTTTTCCAAAAAGGTATATAAAAAAGATAGAAAAAAACTAAACAAATGAAATTATATAAAAGAAAAGAGGGTTGGATTGTCCTTTATTTATTTTTTATTTTTTATAAATTTTTTATTGACTAGAAAATAATATTTTAGACTTTTATTTACTAGTGATATTTTTATCAAAAAGGTATATTAAAAAAGATAGAAAAAAACTAAACAAATGAAAGTATATAAAAGAAAAGAGGTACGGACTATCCTTTATTTATTTTTTATTTTTTATAAAAATTTTATTGACTAGTAAATAATATTTTAGACTTATTTTAGAGTGATATTCTTTCCAAAAAGGTATATTAAAAAAGATAGAAAAAAAATTAAACAAATGAAAGTATATAAAAGAAAAGAGGGACGAACTATCCTTTATTTATTTTTTATTTATTTTTTATTGAGTAGGAAATAATATTTTAGACTTTTTTTATTTCTGATATTTTTTACAAAAATGTATATAAAAAAAGATAAATATCAAAAAACATAACAAATAAAAAACAAATTTTTTTTATTTTTTTGAAAAACACGTTTCAAACCGGAACCGGACGGACGGTTCGAAACCGGGACCGGAACTGCCCAAATCCGGTCCAATTACGGTTCATATCCTCACGATTTTGTGAACCGCCGGTTCAGAATCGGAACCGCCGGTCTGAACCGGCTAGGCATCTCTAGTTAGGGTGATGCTGTGGGGCCTCCCCAACCTCGGGACCTATAAACTCGTGCCCCGATGGTAGGGTCCCCAACCCGACCCAACTTAGAAGAGACCCTTTCCAAAAATCATTTCACCCCAAATGATGTTTTAATAAAATTTTGACATAACTGCTCTAAATAAAATGTTTAAGAAACCTGTTCAAGATATTAACTTGCCTCCATTCATATTTACAACAAAAGAAAGGCTTTACTATCACATTTACAACCATACCACATTACTTTACAAACCATAACTTGAAAACATTTATAAAAGTTATTTACAACTTTCCTCAAAAGAATATATCAACCAACCTAACCCTCCTAGCAAAACGTACCCTGACAACCAAAAGACGAGCCAACTGTGCCCCGGCCTCACCGGTCCTGACCTCCTGTCTCAGCGGGATCTAAAAAAATTAAAGGGAGACGGGGTGAGAAAGAATCTCAGTAAGTTATTATGTATGCAGCAAGATGCCAAATAGATGCAACACGTAACCAAGTTGTTCAACATCATATTTAGCACAGATTAACACATTACGTTACCTGATTTTACCTTTTCCCGTCTGAACAAGAAGTCGTACTACAAGGGTATGGGCATACATCCTCATGGGAACCCATCCACTATGAGTGTGAACGGCTTAGGCCTATTCACGCCTTACAAGACCCATTTTTCAGGGAACCATGTAAGGTATCAGTATCCTATGAACTGCTTAGGCATATTCATAGTAATCGAACCCCCAACCGTGGCCACAATGGGAGGAGGTCACAGTATAATGTAATCCGAGCACCTTATGGAACAATTCTCATAAGTGATCGTATTCCATTATACCCCCAAATCACCGATATCAATCACATTCCAAAGACGTAATGCTTACTTGAAATTAAATCCACACATAGGGATAACAACATATAACATGGTATGATCACTCATGTTCAACCTTCAAATAATGTCACATATATATATACACTATTGAATTACCATAATCAACAATTAATGTGCATGCTCACGATCAAACCAATGATGTCGTGCAACATTTATTTCACGCACCATTTTAACATATAACCATTCCAAAGTAACCACATAAGGGTGTAACAACATACAAGTAACTTTACGCATTCACAATATCACATTTCACGAGGTCCTTTTCAAATTCCATAATTCAATACCAAGTTTCTATAAACTTTGGCTTTCAAACAACAATGACTTCCAACCAGGTTCAATGCGATATTTAAACTACTTCCCCAATTTCATTTTGACTACGTGAGATCTCATTACGTAGCTAAAATATTCTAGTTCATACTACGCTACAAAGGTTCAATCATTTTCTAAGTTGCATAGGATTATAAGCTTTACAAGTTAATTCATATTTTCTGGTGCAGGGCACGACTCGTGCCATATGGCACGACTCGTGCCTTTTCCCACAAGCTACTCAGAACGACTTGGCCTATTCTTCACGACTCGTGCTCACGAGTGGCACAAGGGCACGACTCGTGCTCCTTGGCACGACTCGTGCCACGACCAAAATCAGACATCAGATCGCAGACATCAGGACTGTTTCCACCAAGTCCCATTTTCTCTCTTTGCTCTGTTTTTCCAAGACCAATAACACTTCCAATCAGACCAAAACTAGTTCATATACTACTTTTAACACCTCAACACAATCAAATCATGCCATAGAACATCCATACACCCTCTAACATACCATTAATACACTATTTCATTACCCTTTTTCAAGTTCTTCTTCCAAACCCTCCATAACCATTTCCAAGCCAAGAAATTTAGAAAATCAGTTCTAAAGATCATTTATAACACAATTTCACTTGAATTAAATTCACATGCTCAACATAGAAAGGAAGTCCATAATAACTTACTTGGAAAAATATGAAAAGAATAAGAAGCTTTCTTCGGGTAGATGAATACTCCTCGCCGTCGTGATCAATAATCCGAAATCAAACTTGGAAACGGAGCAAGGATGGATTTACTAGAATTTTGAGAAGGGTTTAGGGTTTAGAAGGAGTCTTGGCATGGAGGAAGAAGATGAAGGAAGTAAGTAAGTAAAAAAAATGAGGATGAGGCTTTCATTTTAAAAGGATAAGTATAAAGATTTTCCTCAAAGGTCCTCCAATTAATCCAAGGGTACCATTAAACCCCCAAAGTTATAATTGCTCTAAAGCCCCTGCTATTTTCCTAATTCCTTCCATTTAAAATACCCTTAAGACATTCTCCTACATTAATTCCATTAACATAATATTCCCAAATGAAATTTTAAACTTCATAAACACATAAGCCATGAAATTATCACACAAATAATCACATAATACTTCAAGGTTCATGAAATGCATCATATAAAATAAAGTAAAATCCCCCTTCCCACGTGCTCCACGTGTCCTAAACAGTGCCTAGAGTTGGGGTCGTGACACTCACTCCCCCTTAAACCAAATTCGTCCCGAATTTGACTTTCACTTACCGGAATGATCAAACAAGCTAGGGTACTTCTCTCTCATTTCTGATTCCAATTCCCACGTAGCTTCCTCTATCGTGTGATTCTTCCATAAAACCTTAACCACGGGAATGCTCTTGGTACGCAACTCCTTAACTTGTCGCTCCAAAATTCTCAATGGAACTTCAACATAGGTCATATCCGCTCTAACATCCTCGGGAGGTGAACTCAATATGTGCGAAGGGTCATAACAATACTTTCGAAGCATAGACACATGAAATACGTCATGAAGTGAAGACAAAGATGGAGGGAGAGCCAAGCGATATGCTAACTCACCCACCCTCTCTAGAATCTCAAACGGCCCAATGAATCTCGGTGCTAGTTTCCCTTTATTACCAAACCTCCTTATACCCGTTCTTGGCGAAATCTTCAAGAAAACTGAGTCCCCCACTTGAAATGATAGTTCCCTTCTTCTCGTATCCGCATAACTCTTCTGTCGACTTTGAGCTGTCTTTAGTCTATCTCGAATCACCTTTATCTTCTCGGTCGAATCTCTTACCAAGTCCGGACCCCAAAGTCTTGCCTCACCAACTTCATCCCAACAGATTGGAGACCGACATTTCCTTCCGTACAAAGCCTCATAAGGTGCCATCTCTATACTGGACTGATAACTATTATTGTAGGCGAACTCCACAAGAGGTAGATGATCTTCCCAAGATGCTTGAAAATCCATAACACATGCTCGAAGCATATCCTCGAGGATCTGAATCGTTCTTTCCGTTTGTCCATCAGTCTGAGGGTGAAAAGCGGTACTGAAACTCAACTTCGACCCCAATGCTTCATGTAAAGCTCTCCAAAACCGGGAGGTAAACCGTGGATCTCTATCCGACACAATGGTAACCGGCACTCCATGTAATCTCACTATCTCTCGGATGTACAGCTGAGCCAACTTCTCTAAAGAATACTTGATTGACACAGGTAGGAAATGTGCAGATTTAGTTAACCGATCTACTATCACCCATATCGCATCCATCTTCTTAGGTGTAGGAGGCAATCCCGTAACAAAATCCATCGAAATGCCTTCCCATTTCCACTCCGGAATTTCCAAGGGTTGTAGCAATCCCGCCGGTCGTTGATGCTCCGCTTTAATTATTTGACACGTTAAACACTTGGACACAAACTCGGCAATTTCCTTTTTCATTCCATTCCACCAATATCCTCTCTTTAAATCCTGATACATTTTTGTGCTCCCGGGGTGAACGGCAAACTTGGATTTGTGACCCTCTTCTAACACTTGTCTTTTGATCTCCGGAGACGAAGGAACACAAATTCGACCCCTGAAAGTTAAAATCCCCTCTTTATTCACTGAAAATTCACTTGCTTTTCCATCTTGCAACTTTTCTCGGATTTTCTTCAATTCCTCATCCTTCTGTTGAGCTTCCAAAAGATCCCCGTAAAGAGTTGGAATGGCTCTCACATTCGCAAACAACATGTGACCCTTCACTTCTCGCGATCTCAAAGATGAAAGATGAGCCTTACGGCTAATAGCATCCGCTACCACATTCGCTTTCCCCGGGTGATACGAAATGGTACAATCATAATCCTTCAGGAGCTCCAACCATCGCCTCTGTCTATTGTTGAGTTCCTTCTGAGTGAATAAATACTTCAAGCTTTTATGATCCGTAAATATCTCAAATTTAGCTCCATATAAATAATGTTTCCACTTGTGTAAGGCAAATACAATAGCTGCTAACTCCATGTCGTGAGTGGGATAATTTTGCTCTGCCGGTGATAGTTTCCGTGAAGCATACGCAATGACCTTTCCCCTTTGCATCAAAACACACCCCAATCCCTCTTTAGAAGCATCACTATAAATGACAAAATCCTCGCATCCCTCTGGCAAGGTAAGGATCGGAGCCGAAGTCAATCTCCTCTTCAATTCATTAAAGCTAGCCTCACACTTCTCATCCCACACAAAAGGAACCTCCTTCCTAGTCAAACGAGTCAATGGCGTTGTAATCCGTGAAAAGCCCTCAATAAACCTCCGATAATATCCCGCTAAACCAAGGAAACTGCGAACCTCTGTCACTGTAGACGGCGGCTTCCAGTTGACTATTGCCTCAATCTTCGCAGGATCCACGGTAATTCCATCACGCGATACCACATGGCCAAGAAAAGAAATCCTCTCAAGCCAAAACTCACATTTGTTGAATTTAGCAAACAATTGTTTCTCCCGAAGCAAGGACAAGACGATTCTCAAATGCTCCTCATGCTCCTCCCGTGATTTAGAATATACCAAAATGTCATCAATGAAAACAACCACAAAATTATCAAGATAAGGTTTAAAGATCCGATTCATCAAGTCCATAAACACAGCTGGGGCGTTTGTCAATCCAAAAGGCATCACAAGAAATTCATAGTGTCCATACCTCGTTCTGAATGCAGTTTTAGGGATATCCTCCGCTCTAATCTTCAATTGGTGATAACCACTACGCAAATCCAACTTGGAATAGATAACCGAACCTTGTAGTTGATCAAATAGGTCATCAATGTGAGGCAACGGATATTTGTTCTTAACAGTGGCTTGATTCAACAACATGTAATCAATACACAATCGTAGCGTACCATCTTTCTTTCTAACAAATAATACTGGCGCTCCCCAAGGTGATACACTAGGACGAATGAAACCCCGATCAAGAAGTTCTTGCAACTGTACTTTCAATTCTTTAAGTTCCGCTGGAGCCATTCTATACGGAGCCTTAGAAATGGGTGAGGTACCAGGTACAAGATCAATACAAAACTCTATTTCTCTATCGTAGAGGCATAGCATATTCGCCTGAAAACACGTCACTGAATTCATTCACAACAGGTACTTGGGACAACTCGGGGGATTTCTTACGAACATCAACCGCATAAGCCAAATAACCCTCACACCCCTTTGACAACAACTTCCTAGCTTTCAATGCAGATATCACATTTATGCCAAACAATGATTTATCAGCGTCAAAGACAAATACAGGCACATTAGGCATAGAAAAGGTGACGCGCTTCTTGCGACAATCCACCAAGGCATGACAATTGCTTAACCAATCCATGCCTAAGATAACATCAAAGTCCCGGATTGGTAGCTCTACCAAATCCACGGGCAACACATGACCACATATAAGCACCTCACAATCATGATAAATCAAAGAAGACTCGAGGCACTCTCCAACGGGAGTAGACACCTCTAACCGTATAAGACAACATCTTGGGCATTTTATGCAATGTGAATGCAAAATGAGATGCAACATACGAATGAGACGATCCAGGGTCGATAAGAATACGAGCCCTGACCCCCGAGACAGGGACTATACCTCTAATGACCGCTGACGGATCTACCTCGCCACGACCTAGGGCAAACACCCTACCCGGGACTCTCTCCTTAGGTTTTCCTTCCACGTCCCTCTTAACACCACTCCTTGGCTGAACCCCCTGCGGTCTGCCACCCGAAACCTGACCCCGGTTAATTCTAGGACAATCTCTTTTGAAATGCCCCGATTCTCCACAGCTTATACACTTCCCTTGCTTGCTCCAACAATTCTCTTCCGAATGTCCCATCCTTTTACACCAATTACAAATAATGCCAACTTTGCTGGGTGCTGGACGAACAGAACCACTAACACTTCCTCCTTTAGCCCCTCCAGGAATAGTAGTCTTTGGTTGACTCCGCTGCTGACTTGAACCTTGACCTGAGAACTTGGATTTGAATCCACCACCTTCATGCTTGCCCCGGTGCTCCTCGATGTCATTCTCTATTCTATAAGCCATATTTACCGCCGCTTGATAAGTAGGAAAGTCATGGGTCAACAATTGCTTCCGGAACTCTAGCCTCAATCCCTTTACAAACCGATAAACTCTTCTTTGCTCCTCCGGTACAAGATGAGGACAATACCTTGCCAATTCAGTGAACTTTGATGAATACTGAGCCACGGACATTGTTCCTTGTTCCAACTTCAGAAATTCCGCTTCTTTCTTATCCCTCGTCACCATTGGTATAAAATGCTCCCTAAAAATCCGAGTGAAATTATTCCAGGTCTGTGGAGTATGCTCTCTTTCCCAACTCTCCCTGAGTATTTGCCACCAATGCTCGGCTGGCCCTTCCAATTTAAACACGGCACATCGAACCTTCTCCTCATCTGAGCTTCCCATTGCCACAAAAATCTTTTCCATCGCTTCTAACCACCTTTCCGCCTTAACTGTATCCGGATCTCCATTGTAGCTAGGTGGAGCCAACTTAACAAACTTTTCCAATCCGTGCGCTTGTCGCCCTTCTTGTTGTTGTTGCTGACCTTGGCCTTGAGCTGCCATACTCTGAATAAAAGACCGGAACATGTTCATCACTTCCACATTCGGATCCCCTCCGGATCCCCCTGCATCTGGATCTCCTTCCCCCCTTTGTTGTCCTTTACCAGTATCAGCCATCACACAATTTCCTGCATCAAACACTCGACGTCAGACATCACACTCCCCCTTAGACTCGACGTCTACCCTTGACATCTAACCTTAGCTCTGATACCAACTGTGGGGCCTCCCCAACCTCGGGACCTATAAACTCGTGCCCCGATGGTAGGGTCCCCAACCCGACCCAACTTAGAAGAGACCCTTTCCAAAAATCATTTCACCCCAAATGATGTTTTAATAAAATTTTGACATAACTGCTCTAAATAAAATGTTTAAGAAACCTGTTCAAGATATTAACTTGCCTCCATTCATATTTACAACAAAAGAAAGGCTTTACTATCACATTTACAACCATACCACATTACTTTACAAACCATAACTTGAAAACATTTATAAAAGTTATTTACAACTTTCCCCAAAAGAATATATCAACCAACCTAACCCTCCTAGCAAAACGTACCCTGACAACCAAAAGACGAGCCAACTGTGCCCCGGCCTCACCGGTCCTGACCTCCTGTCTCAGCGGGATCTAAAAAAATTAAAGGGAGACGGGGTGAGAAAGAATCTCAGTAAGTTATTATGTATGCAGCAAGATGCCAAATAGATGCAACACGTAACCAAGTTGTTCAACATCATATTTAGCACAGATTAACACATTACGTTACCTGATTTTACCTTTTCCCGTCTGAACAAGAAGTCGTACTACAAGGGTATGGGCATACATCCTCATGGGAACCCATCCACTATGAGTGTGAACGGCTTAGGCCTATTCACGCCTTACAAGACCCATTTTTCAGGGAACCATGTAAGGTATCAGTATCCTATGAACTGCTTAGGCATATTCATAGTAACTGAACCCCCAACTGTGGCCACGGGGAGGAGGTCACAGTATAATGTAATCCGAGCACCTTATGGAACAATTCTCATAAGTGATCGTATTCCATTATACCCCCAAATCACCGATATCAATCACATTCCAAAGACGTAATGCTTACTTGAAATTAAATCCACACATAGGGATAACAACATATAACATGGTATGATCACTCATGTTCAACCTTCAAATAGTGTCACATATATATATACACTATTGAATTACCATAATCAACAATTAATGTGCATGCTCACGATCAAACCAATGATGTCGTGCAACATTTATTTCACGCACCATTTTAACATATAACCATTCCAAAGTAACCACATAAGGGTGTAACAACATACAAGTAACTTTACGCATTCACAATATCACATTTCACGAGGTCCTTTTCAAATTCCATAATTCAATACCAAGTTTCTATAAACTTTGGCTTTCAAACAACAATGACTTCCAACCAGGTTCAATGCGATATTTAAACTACTTCCCCAATTTCATTTTGACTACGTGAGATCTCATTACGTAGCTAAAATATTCTAGTTCATACTACGCTACAAAGGTTCAATCATTTTCTAAGTTGCATAGGATTATAAGCTTTACAAGTTAATTCATATTTTCTGGTGCAGGGCACGACTCGTGCCTTTTCCCACAAGCTACTCAGAACGACTTGGCCTATTCTTCACGACTCGTGCTCACGAGTGGCACAAGGGCACGACTCGTGCTCCTTGGCACGACTCGTGCCACGACCAAAATCAGACATCGTATCGCGTACATCGTTGTTTCCACCAAGTCCCATTTTCTTCACTTTGCTCTGTTTTTCCAAGACCAATAACACTTCCAATCAGACCAAAACTAGTTCATATACTACTTTTAACACCTCAACACAATCAAATCATGCCATAGAACATCCATACACCCTCTAACATACCATTAATACACTATTTCATTACCCTTTTTCAAGTTCTTCTTCCAAACCCTCCATAACCATTTCCAAGCCAAGAAATTTAGAAAATCAGTTCTAAAGATCATTTATAACACAATTTCACTTGAATTAAATTCACATGCTCAACATAGAAAGGAAGTCCATAATAACTTACTTGGAAAAATATGAAAAGAATAAGAAGCTTTCTTCGGGTAGATGAATACTCCTCGCCGTCGTGATCAATAATCCGAAATCAAACTTGGAAACGGAGCAAGGATGGATTTACTAGAATTTTGAGAAGGGTTTAGGGTTTAGAAGGAGTCTTGGCATGGAGGAAGAAGATGAAGGAAGTAAGTAAGTAAAAAAAATGAGGATGAGGCTTTCATTTTAAAAGGATAAGTATAAAGATTTTCCTCAAAGGTCCTCCAATTAATCCAAGGGTACCATTAAACCCCCAAAGTTATAATTGCTCTAAAGCCCCTGCTATTTTCCTAATTTCTTCCATTTAAAATACCCTTAAGACATTCTCCTACATTAATTCCATTAACATAATATTCCCAAATGAAATTTTAAACTTCATAAACACATAAGCCATGAAATTATCACACAAATAATCACATAATACTTCAAGGTTCATGAAATGCAGCATATAAAATAAAGTGAAATCCCCCTTCCCACGTGCTCCACGTGTCCTAAACAGTGCCTAGAGTTGGGGTCGTGACAGATGCACCTGTTCACAGTAGATCTGTGTCAATTTGTTGAATCTGATTCACCGATCAGGTGTGATCCGACGGTCAGGGTTCATCCGATCTGAAGTGTCTATTCCCTAAAAGGCACCACAACTCTTAGAAAACTATAAATAGCCACCCCCCCCCGCAGGATTGTCAATTTCATTAAATTCAGTCATCAAGCATTCAATAGCAAGTTAGAGAGAGAGAGAGAGAGAGAGAGAGAGAGAGAGCATATTGAAGCATTAATTCATTTCAAGTGCAGAAGTTTCAAACATTCAGATTTGTTCGCCAAAGTTGTTAATTTGGAGTGATTCTATTAACTACAGTTTAAGTCGTTGCATCTTAAGAGAAGATTGTCATTAACCGTTATCACCAGTGAGGGACAATTACTTCTTATGGAGATTGTGTCCAACACAAGTCTCGACTTTCCTCATTCCGATTTATTTATTTTGGGTTTTATTTATTTTTAGTTAATTATTTAATAAAGCCTTTTCAAATTTTCGTTATAATTTTCCTAACAATCGTAAGAAGTAATTTATATTTTCTTAAGGAAATGACAACTAAAAACAAAACCTATCGGTCATCATGGGCTACACCTCGTCAACACTCAACTGCAACAAATTAGATTGTTGCACATGTTCCTGCTTCGACTTATCCAAGACTTAGAAAGGAACTAACGAAGTTCAAAAGGGTGGACTTCAAAAGTTGCAACAAAGGATGTTGTACTATTTGACCACCCTTAGTTTGAAGAAGTTCCTGGAATAGGACAACCCTGCTATTTAGGATGATGATCCCGACACACAAAGGTGGATAGACATCGAAAATCAAGTCAATGTCATTGAAAGGTTGAATGAGCTTGATTTAACAGCGATGGTGTGTGAAGCCAACTTAGCAAAGTTGGAACACAAACCAAGAGAATGGTGGATAGACACCGCAGCTACCCGCCACATATGTGTTGATAAGGAGAGCTTTTAATCATACACTCCTATCAATGGAAGGAAGATATACATGGTTGTAACGATGTTGCCATTTTTCCCGAATGATTGGTATTTTTCTTTTCTTTGAAAATCAATCGAAAAAAATACGGAGTCGCCACGCCATTTTTATTTTAAGGGCCAAAACTTTGAAAAATGCCCGAGATTAGAGATTTGGGTTCGGAGGTCACGTTACACGCCGGGAAGAACGTTAGTGTTCACCCGGAATGCCTCGTAAAACGAGTCTTCCAAGCTTAAAAACCATTTGTGTGTGTGTGTGTGTTCCTTTGGCCAAAATAAGTTGAAACTGAGAAAAATAAAAATTGGGAACTCTTTATTAGACTTTTAAAAAGTCCCTTGATTTTTGGTGTGATTTTTGGGTTGAGTTTTGGTACTCAAAAGATTTTTTGAAGTTGAAAACCAATTCTGCCAGAATGAAAAAGGCAGTGGACACTTGATTTTAAAATGGGTTTAAGTGCTTTAAAACTTCAAAATCTGGGGAAAGTCCAAGAATGAAAGTTGTTCAAAACACCTTAAATAAGGTTTCTATAAAAGAACTTTCCCCTTTGGAGATGATTTGGTGGACCAAAATCTTCTGGAAACCTCAGATATGAAATCTGGATTTCCAGAGACTGAGGAACTGACCTTTAAAAGAAAATTTGAAAAAGGGAGTTTTACTCACGCAAAAACTAAAGTAAAAATATGTCTGGAAATCTCTGGATGTTGGCTACAAAAAGTTTTTTGTATTCAACACTGTAAGAACATGGATTAATGTAACATATAAATACTTAATAATATAATGATCAATATTATAATATATGGTATAAAGTATAGAACTCAAAATAATATGTAGAATTCCATAATATAAGTATACCATTAAATGATGGGTATAATGGTAATGTCTTATATATCAATAGGTGTAGTCCCTAAATGAAGTGCCCCTTGGATTCCTATATAAAGGCCTATCCATCAAGCCTATGAATCACTAGTTAATTACATTCTCATTCAGTCAAAACTCTTCCTAAGTACTTGAAGATCAAAGAGAGTAAAGGGCACTCATCATTTAGAAGATCTACTCTTCCTAAATCAACGACTATCTTCATATCTTCATCAAGAACAAGAACAAGAACAAGAACAATAATGGAATCACAAGGTACACGCTTCCGTCTTCTTCTTCTTCTTCTTCTCTTCTTAATCTAGTTATGAGACGGTTCATGGTTAATGAATCGTTTAATGTTCCAACAATTGGTATCAGAGCCTACTCATATACTAGATTGAGTTTGAAATTCTTATAAAGCCTTATGCTTTAATTCTTGTATGATTTCATTTAGTTTTTGTTCTTGTTCATGATACTCATCTTGTCTAAGAGTATTATATTCATAAACTTCATTCTATTTCTGATTTTGGTTTACTCAAAGGCTTTCAATTCTTAATGAAAGATTATCCTATTTTGGACATAGCCACCATCATTTGATGCGTTGTGAGTTTGTTCAAATGTATAGCCACACATTTAAAAATGTGATGTGAGTATAAGGATCTACTTGCTTTGGTTGAATAATCATTCACCATTAAGTTAAGAATTGATAGTCTAAAGGGTATTGGATGTTATGTCTCGTTGTCCTGGTATCGGACCACAAAGGGGGGTGCGGGGGGCGTAGCCCCCCGCGGTATGGTATGACTCTCTCTATTTGGTTCAAAACTGTTCATAAAAGGGTGTTAAAAATGGTGACTTTTCGTCAAATCTGGGCACTGGGCACATGGGCGGTCGCCCATCTTGATCTGGGCGGTCGCCCATGTGTACAGCAACTTCAATGCCTGTGAAATGCAGCTTGGGCGGTCGCCCATCTTGACCTGGGCGGTCGCCCATGTGTACAGCGACTTTAAAATTTGTGGAATTGAAGCTTGGGCGGTCGCCCACCTTGACCTGCGCGGCCGCCCATGTGTGCAGAAGCTTCAATGTTTATAGAACTGCAATTTTTTGGTCATTCATACCCTTTTGGTCTTTTGTGATAATTTGTTAGTAAATTATAGTATCTGGACACAAGTCGCGCTTCGGCGGTTCTTAGAGTTATCGAACTTTAAGAATGGACGGGTAGAACAAAAGGATACTATCTTTTAATGATAAATTTCACTTATTTATTTACCCTTTAAATTTTCAGAAATAACCTTAAGGCCTTTTGTTTCCGATTAATTATATCCTTAACATTTTGGACATAATTAACATGCTTGTTTCCCAAAGGAGACCTTGTTGATTAAATTCAAACTTGTTAAAAGATGAATGTAAATATTGATATGTAATAACATGCTTGTTTCCCAAAGGAGACCTTGTTGTTGACTAAGTATTTACATTCATGGGGTAATAATTGAACTAAACTTTTGGTCATTTTAAATGCTGTGAACCATCCCAAAGGAAGGCGGGTGTTTAAAGTGAATTGTTTATATTCTTTATTGCCGGGGAACAAGTACCTTAAACTTTAGGACACTTTTGTACTTGATCCGGCCCAAAGGAAGGCAAGTATTTAAAGTGTACTCCCTCCGTCCCACCCGAATTTGGACAAAGTTACTTTACACGGAGATTAAGGAAAAGGTAAATGTTGTGAGTGTAATTTAAAAATAGGAGAGAGAATGAGTGGAGGGAATAGTAAATTATAATGGTGTTGTGAGTATTAAAATAATGTAGGAGAGAGAATGAGTGGAGAGAATAGTGATTTAAGGTTTCCATTTTGGGATGTCCAAATTCGGATGGGACGCCCAAAAAGGAAATTTGTCCAAATTCGGGTGGGACGGAGGGAGTATTGTTTAAAGCTATTTGTTTACCCTAAGATAAATCAAATTGTGAGTCAATTCGCAATCCAAAGATTAGTCTTGATGTCATATTTATTATCTTTTATTATGATGGAATTCATTTTGATATAATTAATCATTGTGTAGTTTCTTATATATATTTTGTTTCATTCTTTTGTTCTCTTCATTCAGATTTGATCAGTGCTTCATCTGTTACTACTGCCTTAAACTCAATTCCTTTGCTAATTGGGACAAACTTTAAAACTTGGAAAAACAAGATTATTATGGTCTTAGGCTGTTTGGACCTTGACCTTGCATTAAGAGAACAAGCTCCTTCCTCTCTAACTGATAAAAGCACTGCGGAAGACCGCTTAAGTTCAGAGAGGTGGAAGCGTTCTAATCGCGTCAGCCTAAGCATAATTAAGAATGCAGTCCCGGAGACATTTCTGAACAGTGTCTCCGAGGATGATGGTGCAAAAGGTTTCCTAGATGCCCTAGAACAACGCTTTGCCAAAAGTGATAAATCGGAAACAAGTGCTACCTTGAGGAAGCTTGTTTCCATGAGGTATAAGGGCACCGAAAACCTAAGGAAATACATAATGGAGATGTTTCATCTATCAACGAAATTAAAAGCACTCAAGTTGGACTTATCGGAAGACTTGCTTGTGCATTTGGCTTTAATTTCTCTTCCTTCACAATTTGGTCATTTTGAAACGACCTATAATTGTCAAAAGGACAAGTGGAATATTAATGAATTAATTTCACATGTCACGGAGGAAGAAGATAGGTTGAAACACACCAAAACCGAAAGTGCACATTATGCATCTACCTCTTCTCGTGGGATTAAGAGAAAAGGTAAGGAGATTGCGGTTGCATCAAAGAATCCTAAGGGATCATCAAATGATCAAAAGGTGAAAAAGTGCTTCTTTTGCAAGGACCCCACTCACATGAAGCCCGACTGTCCTAAGTATCGCCAATGGCGAATTAAGAAAGGTATGTCATTTAGCTTTGTTTGTACTGAAGCTAATTTAGTTTCAATTCCTTCGTATACATGGTGGTTAGACTCCGGTGCAACTACTCACATAAGTTCATGTATGCAGGGTTGCCTGAACTACCGAACGCCCAATGAAGGTGAAAGATTCATCTACATGGGAGCTGGAAAGCCGGTAGAGGTGGAAGGCATAGGGACTTTTAGATTATCTCTTAGTACTGGATATTATTTAGTTTTGAACAATGTATTTATTATTCCATCATTTAGACGGAATTTAATTTTCGTCACTACATTGGATCGAGAAGGTTATTCTTGCATCTTCGGTAATAATAAATGCAATTTATATTTTGATTCAAAGCTTTTTGGTACTAGTTCTTTGTCTTACATTGATAATCTATATTTACTTGACACAGACAATTCATTAAATGAGTCCCATAATAATGAAACTAACTCTCGAGGCATAAAAAGAAAGTTTTCAAGTAAAAACTCTTATACCTTGTGGCATAGGCGTTTGGGTCATATCTCCAAAAGGAGAATTGACAAGCTTGTGTCCGAGGGAATATTACATAAGCTTGATACTCCGAAAAATAACTTTTGTATTGAATGTCTTAAGGGAAAATTTACAAATAGTACAAACAAAAATGAATCCTTGAGAGCTACAAAAGTCTTAGAACTAATTCATACGGACATATTGTAAGTGCTCCAATTTGAGTTGGTAGCTTTTTCGTTAGAAAGTTAACGAAAGTTTTAACATTTCTAACATTTCTAACAATTCCTAACATTTCTAACAAAGTGAGGGTAGATTAGGGATTGCCATTTAAAGATAAACAAGGAAAAGAATCTCAAAAAGCAAAAGAAATTGGAAAAATCCGAATTGGGCAAGTTGAAAAACACAACCAGTTTGAATTTTCAAAAGATTATTCATACGTCCAAAAGGCTGCGGCGGCGAAGTGAGCGGTGCACGCGACAGTCGGATCCGCGCGGACATCTTTGTCCCTCACAGGGGCCTATAAATTGAACCCTTCTCTCTCAGTAAAACAACACAATTTGATCACAGCAACGAAACTCTGGCGAAATATAGGGAGAAAACAGTGGGAATTCACTTGAATTGCCACCATTTTCTCTTCAATCTTTCCCAAATCTCACTCACTCACAAACACTTCAAATCACTCTCATACATACTCTTATACATACACTAACTCAAGCTCAAATCACCCTTTAGGAGGAGGAATAGAGAGAAAACATAGAGGACTTCATTGTTATCTACTTGTTTTCTCTTTAACCAACTCAAATCATCAACCCTAAACACTTTCAAATCCTAAACACATTCAAGCCTTTGAATCCATTCAAACACAAGACACAAGGAAGATAGGTATAACCTCCCTCTCCCTACACTAAGTCTCTCATTCATGCATGCATCTTTAAACTACAAAATGTAGTTATTTTATCTTCTTGTCTTAGATCCAAGAAGATCACCATGGAAGTTCATCTCCATGGATGATCTTCTACAAGGATCAACATTTTCTTCAATGTGTTCTTATTTACTTGCAAAATGCATTTTCAAAACCCTAAATACCATTTTCAAGCACCAAATCCCATTTTCAAAGGATAAAATTCCCCTTCCCAAGCAAATGAAGTGCTTAGTCCTAATGTACCCCAAGGATGGTTTGGTATAGTTGATTCACCACTAAAATGTCTAGTGATCACTAACCAAAACCTAGGGAAATGGGGACAAGCATGGATGCAAAAACCCCCTTTAAAATCATATTTTCTCTCTTGAGAAGTTGCTGTCCAGTAGCAATTTTCTCAGACCTCAGTCCATGGTCTAATTTTTTGGACATATATAAACTTGGAATTTTTGTAGCCAACATCCAGATCTTTCCATACATATTTTTACTTTATTTTTTGCGTGAGTAAAACCCAATATTTCAATTTTTCTCTTAGAGGCCAGTTCATTAGCTTCTGGAAATCCAGATTTCACATCTGAGATTTCCAGAAGGTTTTTACCCCTCAAATTACTTCAAAAATGGAAAGTTCCTTTGCATAAACCCTATTTAGGGTGTTTTAAGCAACTTTCATTCTCGGACTTTCCCCAGATTCTGAGGTTTTGAAGCCTTTAAGTCCATTTCAAAGTCAAGGGTCAACTGCCTTTTTCATTCTGGCAGAATTGCTTTTCAACTCCCAAAAATCTTTTGAGTGCCAAGACTCAACCCAAAAATCATACCAAAAATCTTGGGGATTGTTCAAAGTCTTATAAAGAGTTCCCCATTTTCTTTTTTCTCAGTTTCAACTCATTTTGGTCAAAACACACACACACACACACTCACAAAAGGATTTCAAATGTTTGGAAGACTCGTTTTACGAGGCGCTCCGGGTGCACACTAACGTCCTTCCCGACGCGTAACATGACCTCCGAACCTAAATCTCTGATCTCGGGTTTTTTTCAAAGTTTTGGCCCTTAAAACAAAAATGGCGTGGCGACTCCATTTTGATTTCAAAAAAAAATCGGGCATCATCACACATATGTGGACCGTTCCCTACCCCTTCATGGAAAGGACAAACATATTTCATTACGTTCATAGATGACTTCTCTCGTTATGGATACATTTATTTACTTCATGAAAAGTCTCAATCATTGGACGTATTCAAGTCTTTTAAAACCGAAGTTGAAAATCAACTTGAAAAGACTATTAAGAACGTTAGATCCGATCGTGGTGGTGAATACTACGGTCGGAATGACGGTTCGGGAGAACAACGTCCGAGTCCTTTTGCTCGCTATTTGGAAGAGTGTGGGATTGTCCCTCACTACACCATGCCGGGGACACCTAGCATGAATGGTCTAGCCGAGAGACGTAATAGAACCCTTAAGGATATGGTAAGAAGTATGGTTTCTTGTACTTATTTACCTCACTCATTATGGGGCGATGCTTTGAAAACCGCAACCTACCTTCTTAATAGAGCTCCTTCAAAAGCTACTGACAAAACCCCTTATGAATTATGGACCGGTAAGAAACCGTCCCTTAATCATCTTCATGTTTGGGATTGTCCAGCCGAAGCTAGGCCTTATAGACCTAACGAAGGAAAGTTGGACGCTAAGACCGTTAGTAGTTATTTTGTAGGGTATTCTCAAAGATCTAGGGGATATAAATTCTATGATCCAAAGACTAGAACCTTTTTCGAGACTGGAAATGCTAGGTTCTTTGAGGATGTTGAATTTAGAGGGGAAAATTTGAATAGTAATTTTGAATTTGAAGAAATGGAAGAGGAATTCGTTTCTATACCTCTTCCTATAGTTCCTATCGAAAATCAAGCAGTTGTGCCTGAAATTCGACAAGAACATAATATTCAAAATGACGTTAATTCTCCTATTAATGAACAACATGAAAATATTGATGAGGAAATTCAACACCCTCAAAATCAAGAAGAACCGGTGCCATTAAGAAGATCTAATAGAGCAAGAAGGAGTGCTATACCGGATTATTATGATGTATATCTTGCCGAGAATGAGGAACCGTTAGGTTTAGTGGGAGATGAGCCAATCACCTTCCATGAAGCCATTAGTGGTCCAAATTCTCATAAGTGGATTGATGCCATAAATGAAGAGTTAAAATCCATGAATGATAATGATGTTTGGGATCTTGTCCCATTACCTAAGAATGTGAAACTCATCGGATGTAAATGGATCTTTAAGACCAAAAGGGATTCACAAGGAAATGTGGAAAGACATAAGGCTCGACTTGTCGCTAAAGGATTTACTCAAAAAAAAGGCATTGATTACAAAGAAACATTTTTACCGGTATCCTCTAAAAATGCTTTTAGGATCATTATGGCTTTAGTGGCACATTTTGACCTTGAGCTTCATCAAATGGATGTAAAGACAGCTTTTCTCAATGGCGACATTGAGAAAACTATCTATATGAAAAAACCAGAAATGGTGACTGATTCGGATCAAACTAGTCAACTAGTTTGTAAACTTAAGAAATCTATTTATGGGCTCAAGCAAGCATCTCGTCAATGGTACTTAAAATTTAACCAAGTTATTCTTTCATTTGGCTTTGAAATAAATCTTGGTGAAGATTGTGTGTACCATAAGTTCAGTGGGAGTAGGTTTATATTTTTGGTCTTGTATGTGGATGACATTTTACTTGCTAGTAATGATAAGGACCTTCTTAAGGAAACCAAGAAATTTCTCTCAAACAAATTTGAGATGAAATATCTTGGAGAAGCTTCTTTTGTATTAGGAATCCAAATACATCGTGATCGCTCACGAGGTATGTTAGGGTTATCACAAAAGAGCTATATAGAGAAGGTATTACAAAGGTTTAGCATGAAAAATTGTAAACCACATGACATCCCGATCTCTAAGGGAGATAAGTTCAGTTTAAATCAATGTCCTAAAAATAATCTTGAATCCAAGTATATGGAAAATATCCCTTACGCATCAGCAGTAGGAAGCCGAATGTATGCACAAGTCTGTACTCGCCCAGATCTTGCCTTTATTGTTGGCATGCTTGGGCGATATCAAAGCAATCCGGGAAGAGAACATTGGGTCGCAGCCAAAAGAGTGATGAGATACTTGCAAAACACGAAGAACTACATGCTTACATATACAAAGTCGGATCATCTTGAGATCATTGGTTTTTCTGATTCCGAGCTTTCTTTGGATGCCAAGATAGTCGCAAATCGACATCGGGTTATGTCTTCACTTTGGCCGGTGGAGCGATATCTTGGAGAAGTGCCAAGCAAACATTAGTTACTACTTCCACCATGGAAGCTGAATTTGTTGCTTGCTATGAGGCATCCAATCAAGCTATATGGCTGCGTAAATTCATTGAAGGACTGCAAATTGTCAAAGGTGTTGAAAGACCGCTTAAGTTATATTGTGACAATCGAGCCGCAGTGTTGTACTCCAACAACAACAAGAGTTCATCTAAATCTAAGCATATAGATATTAAGTTTCTTGTTGTGAGAGAGAGAGTACAAAATGAACAAATAGAAATAGAACTTATTGGTACAAACTCCATGTTAGCGGATCCATTTACTAAGGCATTATCTCCTTTAGTATTTCACGAGCATGTTGCTCATATGGGTGTAATGACTTTTGATAATGCTTAAATCAGTGGGAGTTTATGATGTTTCTATTTCCTTGTGTTGTTTTTTAAATTGATCTTATTTCGTTAAAAGTAGGACTAGTTGGAGAATATATATATATGCATTCTTCATATATATTCGTTAATATTCCATGATACATATCTATACTTAATCTATGTCATTTAGTTGGATATATATATGTGATTAATGTGGGTTTAGTTGCGAATCAATTACAATGACTGCCCCTTTAGTCCTTATACTTATATGACTAATGGACGGGATTGTTTTCGAATGACAACAAAGTGCACATAAGGGTTATCATTTGTGTTATAAATATGATTTAAGAAATTTATTAAGTGAAGGTATATGTTATAATAATCCAAGTTGGAGATTGTAAGAACATGGATTAATGTAACATATAAATACTTAATAATATAATGATCAATATTATAATATATGGTATAAAGTATAGAACTCAAAATAATATGTAGAATTCCATAATATAAGTATACCATTAAATGATGGGCATAATGGTAATGTCTTATATATCAATAGGTGTAGTCCCTAAATGAAGTGCCCCTTGGATTCCTATATAAAGGCCTATCCATCAAGCCTATGAATCACTAGTTAATTACATTCTCATTCAGTCAAAACTCTTCCTAAGTACTTGAAGATCAAAGAGAGTAAAGGGCACTCATCATTTAGAAGATCTACTCTTCCTAAATCAAAGACTATCTTCATATCTTCATCAAGAACAAGAACAATAATGGAATCACAAGGTACACGCTTCCGTCTTCTTCTTCTTCTTCTTCTTCTTCTTCTTCTTCTTCTTCTTCTCTTCTTAATCTAGTTATGAGACGGTTCATGGTTAATGAATCGTTTAATGTTCCAACAAACACCAAATTCCAAGTTTCTGTATGTTCAAAAAATTAGACCATGGACAGAGGTCTTAGAGAAAGGCTACTGGACAGCAACTTTCTCTTGAAGAAAAACATGATTTTAAAAGGGGTTTGGCATCCATGCTTGTCCCCATTTCCTTAGGCTTTGATTATTAGTCACTAGACATTTTAGTGGTGATCTACTATATCAAGCCATCCTTAGGGTACATTAGGACTAAGCACCTCATTTGCTTGGGAGGGGGAGATTTAACTTGAAACAAAGATTTTTGTTGTATGAAAATGATTTTTGAAAACTCTTTTGAGTAAGAAATATTTTGGAAAAACACTTTTAAATGAGTAAGAAATGATTTAGACCTTTTAAATGGTCATCCATGGAAATTTGTTCCAAGGTGACTACATTTTTAGGTCTAGCAAAGATGAACAAGTTGGTGAACAAACTACATCTTCAAAGTTTGAGATGCATGCATGGATGAGAGAATTTTAGGGTAAGGAGAAGGAGGTTATACCTATCTTCTTTGTGTTTTGTGTTTGAATGGATTCAAGGCTTGAAAGTTTTTATGGTTTGGATGTGTTTAGGGTTTGAATGTGTTTAGGGTTTGTGATTAGAGTTGGTCAAAGAGAAAACAAGTAGATAACAATTAAGTCCTCTATGTTTTCTCTCTAATCCTCCTCCTAAGGGGTGATTTAAGCTTGGGCTAGTGTATGTATGAGAGTGATTTGAGAGTGTTTGGAGTGAGTGGGATTTGGGAAAAATTCAAGAGAAAATGGTGGCAATTCAAGGGAATTCTCACTGTTTTCTCCCTATTTTTCGCCAAGGATTTGCTGTGAATTGTGTTCTCTCTCTTTTTTTTCTGAGACTGAAGGGCTTAATTTATAGGCCTCTGAAAATTCCAAAGTCATCCGCGCGAACCATAGTGGAAGCGTGCATTGTTCATTAAATGCAGCTCCAGGCTTTGGACACAAGGAATATCTTTTGAAAATTCAAAGCGGTTCTTTGTTTTCGGCTTGCACGGTCGGATTTTTCCAATTTCTTTTCTTTTTAAGATTCTTTTCTTGGTTTATCTTTAAATAGCAATGCCTACTTTACCCTTGCTTTGTTAGAAAAGTTAGGAATTGTTAGAAATGTTAGGAATGTTAAGACTTTCGTTAATTTTCTAACGAAAATGCTAACAACTCAAATTGGAGCACTTACAATGGTAAACTCTGCTACTTCTAATGTTGTAGAACTTGGAAAAGTTGTTGAAAATGACTTTCGGCGAACTGACGCTCGTGAATTTGCTGCATGTCCCAGACATTCGCAAGAACCTTGTGTCCGGATTCTTATTTAGCAATGTTGGTTTTAAACTAGCATTTGAAAACAATAAGTTTGCAATGACCAATGGTAGTTAATTCATGGGAAATAGGTACCTTGATAAAAGTCTTTTCAAAATGAATGTAATGAGTGTTGTCCGCCCTGAGGCGAAGAATAAAAGTGTTTCTTAGGTTTACTTGTTGGAGAGTCCTAATTTATGACATGATAGATTAGGTTATGTGAATTTAAGCACAATTAAGAAGTTTGTGAGTTAACATTTAATTACTATGAATAAATTCGATTCGACTAACAAGTGTGAAATTTGCGTTGAATCGAAAATGACTAAGTCATCATTTCCCTCAATAATAAGAAACACTAAACCTCTTGAATTAGTTCACACAAATATATTTGATCTAAAGTATGTGCAAACTCGAGGTGGGAAAATGTACTTTATTACTTTTATAGACGGTTGCACAAGATATTGCTATGTATATCTATTGAAAAGTAAGGATGAAACCTTGGGGGCTTTCCAGACTTATAAGAATGAAATGGAGAATCAACTTAATGTAAATATTAAGAAGATTCAAAGAAATAGAGGAGGAGAATATGTAGCACCGTTTGAACATATATGTCAGGAATTGATGTCATGCACGGAGAGTTGTCTCAAGGTGGGAGCAGCCAGGACGAAAGGAGGAGCCTTGCAGCAAACCTGGACAATCGGCTTGGTAGGTTGTGTGACACAATAGGACACGAGGCACGACTCGTGCTGACGAGCACGACTCGTGAAGAAAACCAGCACGACTGTTTTTGGCGTCACGCTTCGTACCATGAAGAAGGAGGGCAAGACTCGTGAAGGCGATCACGAGTCGTGAAAGACGCGTTTTCAAAATTCGATCTGTTTCCTAATTCCTGTTTTGACGATTTATTTTTGGGCTTTTTGTATTTTCCTTTTCCAGGTTGATTAGGGTTATGTGGGGAGTATTTATACTTGTTTTAGTTTCTTAAAAACATTAGACCTTTTTATCAATTGAATTTCAGTTTGCATCTTGCAAAATCCTTGGTCAATTTTATTGGCTTGCAGAAGATCTTCTTTGGAAGTTCTTGTTACCTAAGGAATTACGATTCCTTGCAGAAGGTTTTGGTTTCGATCAAGCCTTGGTTACTATTCCGTTGCGTTACTTTACATCAGTTGGTATCAAAAATCGGACGATCCTAGGGTTCTCCGACGAGGTGATGGCAAACGATGGGAGAAACAACGGCGACATCACTGCAATCCTTGAACACATGGAAGCAGCAGCCACAGAATGTATGCGGTTAGACGGAGAGCGTCGCGATCGACAACATGCGGAATTATTGGCGGCTTTGGTGCAGTTGCGGGTAGGTGGTGGCGGTGATGCCAACCCACGAAATCGGGCTGGTCCTCGCGGGGAAAATCTCCACCGTGATGATCCGATGGGCGGGGAGGTTTCTGATAATGATGAAGGTGAGGCCAGGGCAGCGCCTCCTCAAGACCAACGTCCTAAGATTAGGGCGGATATTCCGGCCTTTAATGGTGAGTTATCTATCGAAGAATTCTTGGATTGGCTTTCGGAGGTTGAAAAATTCTTTCGATTGATGCGTATTGAAGAAGATAGAAAAGTCCCATATGTTGCTTACAAATTGCGTGGTGGTGCATCTGCATGGTGGGATCAATTGTCTAGACAGAGGTTGCGTGAAGGGCAACCTGAAATTCGTTATTGGAACCATATGAAGAGAGAGTTAAGGGAACGTTTTCTTCCACGAGATCATGATCAAGATCTCTATATGAAATTCTTATCTTGTAAGCAAGGTAGTCGAACAGTTGATGAATATGTTCATGATTTCCATGCACAGTCAGCACGCACAGATTTATATGAGAAAGAGTCGCAGATGATTGCTAGATTTATTTCGGGTCTACGGGTGAATATTAAACATCATATAGAGTTGTTTACTACCTACTCTTTGAATGAAGCTATTTCTAGGGCGAGGAAGGCTGAAAGATAACTAGCAACTACGTATCATGCTCCGACCACATTTAGGAGGTATAGTGATGCTTCTTCTTCGGGTGGCAAGGGACAATTGTCGGGTGCTAATGGCGATGGCAGCAAGGAGATTTCTCAGGTTGCGGGTCCTAAGGTTGATGATGACAAGAAGACTACAACTCCGGCACCTGCACAAAACCCACTGGCTCATCGAAATACCAACACACAAGGTAATAATCCTTATGCAAAATATTATGGGGATAAATGTTTTAGGAGTAACCAACCAGGGCATATTTCCAATAATTGTCCACAACGGAGGGGAGTTAATATGGTAGAGCGCGATGAGTATGATGATGGGGAGAATGAAGATGATGGCGACATGGTCTATATAGATCCCAATGGGGATGATGACGAGGGGGACGAACACGAGTCTTATGTGGTCCGAAAGCTTATGTTGACTACTCCTGCGGAGGAGACCAATCCGGAGCGACACAACATTTTTTGCACCAATGAGAAGGTCATTGATTTTTCGGCTATGATCATAGTTGATACTGGTAGCAGTGAAAACCTAGTGGCTCGTGGTTTGGTGGAGAATTGAAGCTCGATGTACGCAAGCATCCTTCTCCTTACTCTGTGGGGTGGATTAACAATGTTGGCACTATTAAGGTACATGAGCAATGCCTTATTCCTTTTTCTATTGGTAGCTATAAGGATGATGTTTTATGTGATATAGTATATATGACTGCATGCCATTTATTGTTGGGTAGACCTTGGCAATATGATCTTGGTGTTGTGCATAATGGGCGGGAGAATTTTATTCGTTTTACGAAAGATGGGGTGCGTTTTCATTTACATGCTTTGAAAAGTGGTTCTAGAGGTAAACCAAAGGTGAAACCTATTGTCTCTTTGTGTACTGCCAATGAGTTTGTTGAGGATACTGTGGATGCTCCTTTTGTGTTTGCGGTGGTGCAAAAGGGAGTATTGGGACAGGTTAGTTTGGTCCCTACATCTTTGCAGTCTTTATTAGATGAGTATCGTGATGTTATGCCTGATGAGCTTCCTGCAGGGTTACCTCCCTTGCGTAATATATAACATAATATTGATTTGGTGCCAGGTGCTTCTTTGCCTAATCTCCCACATTATAGGATGAGTCCCGCAGAACATGAGATTTTGCATGAATAGGTGGAAGATTTATTGAAGAAGGGTTATGTACAGGAGAGCATGAGTCCATGTGCAGTCCCGGCTCTACTTGTTCCTAAGAAGGATGGTACTTGGCGGATGTGTGTGGATAGTAGGGCAATTAACAAAATCACTGTTAAGTACAGGTTTCCGATTCCTCGTTTGGATGACATGTTGGATATGCTTAGGGGTTCCAAGGTGTTCTCCAAAATTGATTTGAAGAGTGGTTATCATCAAGTTCGTGTTAGATCAGGGGATGAGTGGAAGACTGCCTTCAAGACCAAGGAAGGCTTGTATGAGTGGTTGGTGATGCCATTCGGGTTGTCAAATGCTCCTAGTACTTTTATGAGATTGTTGCATCAAGTGTTGAAACCTTACAATGGTAAATTTTTGGTGGTTTACTTTGATAATATTTTGATCTATAGCAGGTCGGAGGAGGAGCATATGGAGCATCTTCGGGCAGTTCTGCAAACTTTGAAGGACAACGAATTGTATGTGAATCTCAAAAAGTGTAGTTTTATGCATGATCATTTGTTGTTCTTGGGCTATATTATTTCTGCAGATGGTATTCGGGTAGACGAGGACAAGGTTCGTGCTATTCGTGATTGGCCTACACCAACAACGATCAGTGAGGTTCGTAGTTTTCATGGCCTTGCCACTTTCTATCGTCATTTTATATGGAATTTTAGCACTATTATGGCTCCAATTACGGAATGTATGAAGAAAGGGAAGTTTCTTTGGAATGATGAGGCGACAGCTAGTTTTGCTTTGATCAAGGAGAAATTGTCTAATGTACCTTTGCTAGTTTTACCCGATTTTTCCAAACCCTTCGAATTGGAGACGGATGCTTCGGTGGTCGGTATAGGGGCTGTTTTGCTTCAAGGCAAGAAACCGATTGCTTTCAAGAGTAAGAAGTTGGAGGAAGCTAAGCGGAAGTGGACTGTTTATGAGCTTGAGTTCTACGCGGTGGTACAGGCTATCAAGCATTGGGAGCAGTATTTATTGCAGCATGAGTTCATTCTTCATACCGATTATGAGGCCTTGAAGTACATGAATGGTAAGAATCCGCTTAATCGTATTCATGCTCGTTGGGTTGCTTATTTGCAGCAGTTCACTTTTGTTATCAAACACAAGAGTGGACAACATAATAAGGTAGTGGATGCCTTGAGTCGAAGGGTCAATCTATTGGTGAAAATGGAGAATGTAGTTGTGAGTTTTGATTGTTTAAAGGATTTGTATGCGACTGATGATGATTTTACAGATGAGTGGGCAAAGTGTAGAGATGGGAATCCTGTTGGGTTGTTTTTCTTGCAGGATGGTTTCTTGTTCTATATGAACAAATTATGTATTCCGCAGGGTTCTGTTCGTGAAAGTGTAGAGATGGGAACCCATGGACATTTCTCCCTTAGCCCCTTCCAGTGTTGCTTCAAGTGTTGCCATTCCAATGGAGACATCACTTTTTGCAACACTGTCCGCAATACCAACCCTTGATTTGGTTGTGTTAATTCCCCTCGTACTCCTGTCTCAATGGCTCTCCCTACGAGTTCTCTACCACAAGAGCTCACTCTAGCTCATCGAATTATTCAGAAACATATGTTGGAACAGTGCGGATAATACTAGTACCATCACAAGAGCCAACATTGTCACTTAACTCGGCTTCACCAAAGGTTTGCCAAACATTTCATAAGGGGGAGTGTTCTTGATCAGAATACTCTTGCCCATGTCGATACTACTGACCCTTCTGCAAATGTTGAAAAAAATGTTGTCTCTTATGCTACCAACACTGGTAACAACACATAAGTCAACATAGGTCAAAATTGTGTTTTGCCTTATGAATGTCTTATATACAGGTTTAACGGTAGACTGCGCGCCCATATAGTGAATATTAATGTAGTCCATGTTGAATTTTTTGAGGCTACTTTCTTCACAAAAAGGGGGAGAGTGGTCACTAGTGATGTTATGGTTACTATTGATGATGGTGGTTCGTATTAAGCATCATATATTCCCGACAATGTCAAGTGATAATCTATGAATATGGCTGGAATATGGCATGTGTTGAATGGGAGATTGAAATGGTGATCCTATTAATGTTAGATGTTGGGAAAATGTTACAACATTTGATTTTATTTTTGAATAAAATCTTACATTAAAGTGAAGTTTATTGTTAAGGCGAAGATCTATGTAAAGGGGAGATGCGTCCCTTGTCTAACATTGTATTACAGAAACATCACTTTTATTTTGTGAAGACATGTGAAACTAAGGGGGATATTGTTAGTGCAAAGACTAGTGTTGCCACTAGTGTTGCTTCCTGTGTTACCAGACAGGATTGATAATAGTTTCATCATTTCACTTCACAAAATTAATTGATGTTGATATTATATATTCTCTGCTTTTTAGTGTTATTGTAGGTCCAAATAAAAGGTTGACCTGTTTTTGGAGATACAAACAAGGAGTTTAATGTTAAGGGGGAGTAAAATATTAAGGGGGAGATATAATTTGGAGTTACATAACTAACATTCTTATGCAAAACATCACTTTGTATTTTGTGAAGAAATGTGTAACTAAGGGGGAGATTGTTAGTGTTAACACCAATGTTGTCAATTGTGTTGTCTCCTGTGTTGCCACACCAGTGTTGTCACTGGTGTTACCTCATGTGTTGCCATTGTAATGACAGTTTTATATGAGGATAGTTACTACATGTTATTCATAAATTACAAAGTGATTGTTAATTGTTTACATGTCTGTTGTTAGTTTGTTAGAAGTGTGTTTAAACAGGTCCAAATGGCTGTACAAAACGTGGAAATTGAGTAAGGAGAGGAAGTTACACATAAATCCCTATTTATGTGTAAAAGTGGAGACCAAGTAAAGTTGTTAGAAGCTTCTGTACATGGAGGGACTGAGATAACGTGTACAAGACTGAAGAAGGATGGATGTACAAGCAATGAAGCAAGGGAAGATCAAGTCTCCCTAAAAACATGGAAGGTGGAGCTAAAAGTGGAAAGATATTTCCACTTCTCTCACATGCTGAAATCTGCGAGATTGAGTAGCTACCAAGGCTATCAAACCTATATAAAGGCTGCTGCGATGAAGATATATATACGCTTAAAAATATAGCTTTTATACTTAGACCATTGTTGTTAGGGATGTTACAACACCTTGCCCAACACAATCCAGTTTATAAATTGTTTGTTGAAGACTAAATTGGTCTAGTATTTTGATTGTGATTGGAGTGTTGTTTCTTTTTAGTTTCTTGTACCTAGCAAATTTTGTACTCCTTATTTTTCTTAGAGGATAGGATTTGTTCTAGACTTTTTACTTAACATATACATCTAGTGAAAGTCTATTTTTATCCATGAGGATCTCACAATTTATAATTATATAACTTGTGAAAATTATCTCTTTGCGTCATTTTTCCTCTGCATTAATTCTTTTGATTATTTTTAAAGTGGTTATTTTTACGTGTTGTGTTTAGTATTGCCTAACACTCGGGGCAACACTGTGTTTTCCAAAACTGTCCAAGGCCATAGACACTTTTATGTTACTAGAGCATAATCCCCATCAGAGCTGCTCGTATCAACTGCATCAACATTAGCTTCATTATGATTTGGAGACTCACCTCGCTTCTTTTTAAGATAATTTGTCTTCCAATGTCCCTTTTCCTTGCATAATTACAAATATCATCAGGTTTCGGGCCCTTCTTGCCAGAAGACTTCTTCTTCTTCTACTTGCTCCTAGAACCCCTGATGCCTTCCGCAACCAAACCTGTTGTCTGATTATCTGTACCACTATTAATGCTTGCCTTACGACGCAACTCTCTAGTATTGAGCGAGGATTTCACCTCCTCTAGAGTTACCGTCTCTTTACCACGGATACTAGAGTCAAAATAGTGCTCATATGATAAATGCAATGAAACAAGAAGCATTAATGCAGCATCCTCATCATCAACTTTAGCATCTATATTACGCAGTTCAAGTAATAAAGATGTAAATCTATCTAGGTGATACCTAATGGGCGTACCTTCCTGCATTCGGAGAGAATATAGCTTGTTGGTCAATGATCGTGTCAAATACATATCTTCCAACGCAAGCCACAAAGCACTTCCGAAATCGGTATCTTCTATATCCGCTAGAACATCATCATCTAGACACCTTATGATTTTAGAGTGGGCCCTCTCATCTATCGCGATCAGATCTGCATCTTCCTTCTCTGATACCTTCTTGTCCTTCTCTGAACCTCCTTATGTTGCAGCCGCGACAGCATCAATGGGAACGGATTCTGCTTTGACGTTTGAATCCTGACGATTCCTGCTTGCAGCAGCCACTGGAGCCCACAAACCCTTGTCCATCAACATGGATTTCACCTTGATTTGCCAAAGAGAAAAACTATTCTTCCCATTAAACTTGTCAATCAGCGATTCAATTCCTGATCCCATCTTCTTCTGTAGTGGAAAACCCTATAACTTTCTCAACCTGACCGACTCTGATACAAGTTTGTTTGAACATAATCTATGTAGAAGATAAAAAAACAAGCAACAACCACATAACACACAGATATACATGATTCACTAACTTGGCTACATTCATGGGCAGAGGGGGAGAATATTATTATCAACTGAAAATCAACAAATTATAATCTCTAATCTAGTGCACAAATTTTTAGTTAAAAGTTCCTGTCTGTACAAACCATAGATTTAGAAAACAGATAAGTAAGATAAATATTCAATACGTTAGGGATATGTTGTATTTATACTGCCTAATGCTAACCCTGCAGGGTTTTAAAACCCTGCTCTGATTTGCCTCAGAACTGCTCCAGTCCGGATCCAGGGAGTGATCGCCCGCACTAGGCGCCCGATCGCCCCAAGGAGCGCGATCGCCCAGTATTGACAGAAACTTGGGGCGACCGGTCGCCCAAGCATAGCGCGGTCACTTCCTCAGATTGTCACAGAAAATCTGATTTTGGTTGTTTGTTTCTGTAATTCAGACGTTCCCAAATTTATATAACACTAAACCCAACAATTTATTTGTAACTGTAATATTTATTTTGGGACAAATAAAGAAAGTACTACTTAGATACCATAACAAAAGAAAAAAATGTATAAAAAACATAGGATATTCATTTTATTATTTTAGTTGGAAGGGAACATTTTAGTTTGTGTTAGGGGGCGTTTGTTTTTTTATTTTAAGTCTTATTTGCCTCTTAACACTTATTCATTAAGAGGATTAGAGAAATAAGTGTGTTTGTTTTTTTTTTTGAAATAAGGCTTGTTAGGCTCTTAAAGTCCTCTTAATTTTAAGAGGTTAAAATGTTGCTGAATTGCCTCTGAAAGCCTCTGAAAACCACTGTTTCATATTTGGTTTTGGGTAAAAAAATTTTAAACTGTTTACTGTTTCATAATGCATTTACAGTTTTTTTTTTTTTTTAATTTTTTTTTAACTGTTTCAGATAATGAATTCAGATACAAAATCAAACAACTTATCCAATTCAGAATTCAGTTTTCAGTTGCTGCCTCTTAATCATTCAGCCATTTTCAGAACTGAAATCAGATTTCAGCACTTATCACTTAAAAAAAACAAAAACCTCCTTACCCTCTCTTTCTAATAGCCATGAAACATATCCAGTGCGTGCAAGTTCAAGTCAACTACATCTATGGTATAAAAAAGTATAAAACAGAGGGGTACTTGCTATAGTTCTATGAATATATGAACAGTAGCAAGTGCCATTTTTTCCATTTTACCTTTATACATTTGTCTTTTTCCCATTTTGTCCTTAAAAAATTTATTTAAAAAAAATTAAAAAAAAATCACGTGGCCTTGGACACGGACATGTACTAGTTAATCTATAGTATAAAACAGAGGGGTACTTGCTACAGTTCTATGAACAGTAGCAAGTGCCACTTTTCCCATTTTACCCCCATACATTTGTCAGTTTCCCATTTTGTCATTAAAAAAAATTTTAAAAAAAATTAAAAAAAAAAATTAAAAAAAAAATCACGTGACCTTGAACACGGGCATGTACTAGTTAATTAATATAAGCTGACAAACTAACCGCGATCCAACCACTAATTATTACAATACTATAGTACTTGGTAGAGCTAGAAACAAAAACACATATCAATTTTAACAAGTCCCTTTTACAGCTTATACATGAACTATGATATTCCATCTTCTCATAAAAATACTTTTTACATTCCATAAAATAGTAAATTTAATCAAATATTAAAGATAATCTATTTATTTTAATATTTAAAAAAATGATAAATTACTCAGTAATTTATTAGTAAATATATTTGTAATTTTATTGAAAAAAGTAGATTGATATTAATATTTTGTCAAAATTCATTAGGTGATCATCAATTAACAAACGAGACTATCTTTTTGAAATGGAGGTAGTAATATCCTACTCCTTTTAGCTATTTTTAAAATAACAATCACATTTTAATTATAAAATAAAAACTAATTTTAATGTAATTTTATCATGGTATAAGTAATTTATAAAGGAATAAAATATATTTTAAATATAAATAAATAAACAAATTAAAATATTTATTATGAGATTAAAAGATTATATATTACGGCAATGAAATAAAGCTTCAAAAGAGCCACGATCCAAAATATATGTCGTTAGAACTAATTTTTTTTATCCAAAATACATGTTTTAGGGCAAAAATCTAAAATTACCCCTTATTGGAGTTTGGTTCATGTCATTAATTATAATTTTTGAGTGAACCTATTGTAAAAGAGAGAGAGACGATTAATGAGGATATATTTAACACTTTGTTTATAAAATTATAATAATTCTCCCCGCTATCCAAAATGACTGTCACTTTTGAGCAGTTTTTTTTTTTGTTTCAAAGCAATTGTCACATTTGGGTTAAATGCATTAAACTTTGACTTTTACCCTTTCATTGAAACTTATAGGAATTCATTAATTGTTTTATAGAGTGATATATAGTAGGAGAGAGAAAAAACTAATATGAGCAAAATTGATTTTTTTTCTTCATTAGTGATGCAGTATAATGGGATAAATATGAGTTTTATTTTAATTAATTATTATTTTATTAGTATTTTCGGAATTAAATGTAGTAGGATGATTATAAGAGGTTTTAGAATAGATTTAACATTGATTTAGTAGTTTTAGACTTCTATTAGGTTACCTTATAGGTTAGGCTTTATTTTAGGATGATATTTCTTGTTTTCTAAGTTTTATGAGTGCTATAAAATAGCCTCAAAGTTGTAATCCGAAAATCAGTTGTTGATTAATAAAATTTGAGTATTTTCTTGTTCCAATTTGTAGTCTTGATTAATTTCGACTGCGATTGAAGGATTGATTCGCGTATTGATTAATTTCTACCCGTAATCAATCATCTATCTAAGCTTCCGCTACTTTAATTTCCTAAAAGTGATTAAATTCTTTTTGGATGCCGACTCTCCTTATCGATTAAATTCTACGAGTGTTGAATATCAATTACTAATATTGATTAAATTCTACTAGTATTGATACCTATCCAAGCCTTCCGCTGCATCATTTTGGTATCATGACCCCTATTACTGATTGTATGAAAGGGGTGCGGTTCACTTGGACTGCTGAAGCAGATGTAGCGGAAGACTTGGATAGATATCAATACTAGTAGAATTTAATCAATACTAGTAATTGATCTTCAACACTCGTAGAATTTAATCGATACGGAGAGTCGGCATCCAAAAGGAATTTAATCACTTTTAGGAAATAAAGAGTAAACACTAAATATCAAATTAATAGATGACTGATTACAGGTAGAAATTAATCAATACGCGAATCAATCCTTCAATCGCAGTCGAAATTAATCAAGACTACAAATTGGAACAAGAAAACACTCAAATTTTATTAATCAACAACTGATTTTCGGATTACAACTTTGAGGCTATTTTATAGCACTCATAAAACTTAGAAAACAAGAAATATCATCCTAAAATAAAGCCTAATCTATAAGGTAACCTAATAGAAGTCTAAAACTACTAAATCAATGCTAAATCTATTCTAAAACCTCTTATAATCATCCTACTACATTTAATTCCGAAAATACTAATAAAATAACAATTAATTAAAATAAAACTCATATTTATCCCATTATTATCTTTCATTCTCCTCGCTTGGTCCTCGAATTTGCAATGAGCTGTAGTTGAATTTGTCGCAATATAAAGAAAGCATGTAACATAAGTATCCTTCCATTGTACCTTGATATTAGAATATAAAAATCCTTGAATCCTTGGCGAACTTGAAATTTGCCAACTCGAGTAATAACTTCCATCCAATCAGTCAAATATGACATAATATACGTTTGGAGTAACAATTTTATAATGTAATCAGCAGAAGACTTTGTAGAGGAAACATCAAATGGATCAAATGGATCATCATAAGGATTAACAATTTTGACGGCTTCAAAATTCCAAATCAATTCATCTTGTAGAAACCCGAAGCTGCTTTTTACACCCAGCCAAGTCGATGTTACTAGTTGACAAATTTCGCAATCACATTCGAAAAAACAAAGCGGTTTTGACCAATCGACAGGAACATCAACGCTTGAAGATTCAAAAAACGGCCCACCAAGATCAAACATTTTTTTTTCTAATCTGAATATAAGGAAAAATATTGATATATATGAATACCTCAATCGAAAGACGAGAATCCCTGATTTTGGCTTTGATACCAAAATGATTTTCGAAATTACACATAAAACTATTTTTATAGGACTCATATGACTTGATAAACAAGTCAAACATATCTAAAGCAGCGTCTGATCGTGATACCCGGTTCCTAAGTCAAAAATTGGTTCCTAAGTCAAAAATGACTTAGAAACCGGGTATCACGATCAGACACAATAGTAGACGGTAGACTATGCAGACGGTAGACCTCCTTGATAAACTAGTAAATCAGGCTCTGATACCAAAATGATGCAGCGGAAGGCTTGGATAGGTATCAATTACTAGTATTGATTAAATTTTACTAGTATTGATACCTATCCAAGCCTTCCGCTGCATCAATTAGTCATAGTAATAATTGCGTTTTTTAAAACCGGTGAAAATTCGAAAAACGACAATTATTTAGGATCGATTGGAGTAATTTTCTTTCTTAATATTTGTATAAAACTCAAAAATGACATGTATATGTATTTTGAACCGATATTTGTGTGGATCAAATAATGTTCAATTACCTAGTTAAAGATTTCAAAATTTTAGTAAATTAATTTTGTCATAATGTAAGAAGCAGGCCATTGGATTACGTTACTACTTAAAATCTTGTTTACTTTTTGTCTTTTTGTTTTTGGAGCTGCAAACCATTTGATTTTTAGCTTTTGTTTTCCCTTTTTTTGATGCACTTCAAATAAATATAAATAAAAAAAGGGTCTCAAATGATTAAGTGATGGAAGTGGAATATCTCGTTTATATACAGCCTTAATTTCTGAAAGGTATTTTTACTTTAATTTAAAGAGTTATGAAAAGATTAATTTTTCTTAACAATTAGAAGAAAAAAAATTGATTTATTTAAAGTGTGCGTATCCCATTTGAAGTGATCGTACTAATGTTACAAAACAGTAGTGATAGAATTAAAATGAGTGTCAGTGATATTGTTAAAAAGTATCATTATTGTTAACAATTGATATTAATTTTAATTATTTACAAAAATATAATGTTTTGAATCCAAATCTCTAGCTATTCACAAAAAAGTTGCCGCATATTTTAAAATACATAATGATTATGTATAAAAATGCTACCGAACCTTTTAAAAATAGGATTTTTCTAAAACTTATGAAAATTTGATTATTCCAAAAATTTTAGCTAAAATTAATGGTTAAAATAATTAAATTTCAATAGTTAATAGAAAACTTTTATTAGAATCCAATCAAAATTGATCGTCAAATTAAAAAGTAAACTATTTTTCTAGATTAATTTTTAGATTTTGTTTTTTGCCAAGTTCTAACATTTTAAATACAACATAAAAAATGGGGTTCGACTATTGCCAAAGACAAGGCCTATGTCATTGATCCAAAGACCGGCTTAAAGTTATGTACATGCTCCCTCCGTGCCACTGAAAAATGCACAAAGTTGACATTGTACGAGAATTAAATAGAGTTTACGGAGTATAGTGGAGTAAATGTTGTGAATATAAAAAGTGATGTAAGAGAGAGAAAATGGGGTAGATAATAATTAGTGAATAGTTATTGTAAATATAACAATTGAGTCTCATAAATAAGGGTTAATTACAAATTAGGGTCTGAAGTTTCACATGAGGTTCCCAAGAGGGGCCTGACCTTTTTTTTTAGCGATTTAGGGCCTGACTTCACATTTTTTTATCAAATCAGGGCTTTTTGACGAATTTCATCCAAATAATCCGTTAAGTTAAAGAAAAGTTAACGAAGGGACTAGTTTGTAATGATTATTAGTTTTAAGGGGTCAAATGCAAAGTTTAAATATAAAGTGTTCAAAATTTATTTCTTTTTCCAAAATAATTAATATTATCTTAATTCTAAAATAATTAATATCCGGAATAAATATATGTTTTTTAATTTTTATATTAAAAAAATAATATTTTTTTTGCTTTTTATGTCACAAAATAATTAATGTTCGTAACATATAATGTATTAAAAAAACTGAAAATTTTAATTATTTAATATAATATTAATATATTACAAACATTAACTATTTTTTAACATAATAATAAAAAATAAATTAATTTTTTTGTGACATAAAAAGTAAAAAAATATTTTTTTTCAAAACTATAAATAATTTAATATAATTTTAATATATTACGAACATTAACTATTTTATAACATAATAATAATAAATAAATAAATTTTTTTTTGTGACCTAAAAAGTAAAAAAAATATTTTTTTCAAAAATATTAATTATTTAATAAAATGTTAATATATTACGAACATTAACTATTTTTTAACATAATAATAAAAAATAAATTAATTTTTTTTTGTGATATAAAAAATAAAAAAATATTTTTTTCAAAACTATTAATTATTTAATATTACGAACATTAATTATTTTGTGACATAAAAAGTAAAAAAAAATTATTTTTTAATATAAAAATTAAAAAACATATACTAGTCCCTTAAAACTAAATTTTGAACACTTTATATTTAAACTTTGCATTTGATAAAATGTTAAATTTTGAACACTTTATACTAGTCCCTTAAAACTAAAAAATAAAAAAATATTTTTTTCAAAACTAAATTTTGTGACATAAAAAGTAAAAAACATTATTATAAAATTAGTATAATATTAATTATTTTGGAAAAAGAAATAAATTTTGAACACTTTATATTTAAACTTTGCATTTGACCCCTTAAAACTAATAATCATTACAAACTAGTCCCTTCGTTAACTTTTCTTTAACTTAACGGATTATTTGGATGAAATTCGTCAAAAAGCCCTGATTTGATCAAAAAATGTGAAGTCGGACCCTAAATCGCTAAAAAAAAAAAGTCAGGTCCCTCTTGGGGACCTCATGTGAGACTCCATGCCCTAATTTGCAATTAACCCCATAAATAAAGAAATATTAAAAGTTTCCATTGTTAAAAGTGTTTATTTTTAAATGGGAAACCAAAAAAAAAATTGTGTTATTTCGGATGGGTTTGAAATCACATAGGAGTATCATTTAATAGAAAATATTATTATATAATGGGGTGGGATTTAATGTGAAAAGAAGAGTTTTAGAAATGGGATTTTTACCAATAAGTCCCTATTAAAGGGTGGAATTTATCAAAAAAAAACCCACTTTTCATATTCTATCTTAGGGTCCATAAATTGAAATCCATTTTACCAATAAACCCCTAGGTTCTTTTAAAATATTTCATAACCGTTTAAATGTCGAAACTGCCCTCACAGCTCATTCTCTTTCTCTCTCTCCGCAATTGCGTTTCTCTCTCTATACGCAATTGACGATAATTGACGATGCCTCAATTGGCTTTCTCTGCAATTGATCGATGTGCAATTGATGAGCTCCGACGGGTGTTCCAGATGTTCGATCGAGAATGGAGTTGAAGAAGGCGACGCAATCGTCAACTATGAGGTCAACGTTGGGGACGAAGGCTTTGAGGCCTTGAGATTGACCATGGCCTTCGTGGTCTAGGACGAAGGCTTTGAGGCCTTGAGAATGAAATACGGTTTGGATTTGGGAATGGAGCTCGATTCACTATTCTTGGACGATTTCACACAATCTCTGGATGATGGGTTTGGAGATTTTGAAGCCTGATACAAAACAGATCATCACTTTCGCTAATCAGTCAGATTACATTTCATTCAGGTATTTTCTTTTGGTATACTTCTTACTTGGTATTGATAGCATTATGTTAATTAATTATTTTTTCTTGGCTAGAAAGGTTGACTCTTTACCCGCTGATCTTGTATTTTTCTCTTATCTAGAGTGTGAAATTTGCAAACTTATGTAGAGTGAAATTTAGTTATGAGAAAGTGGATGTAGTTAAATTTGCACAGGGTCATTGCATTTATTTTTGAGGTGGGGGCGTGAGCGAGAACTGTCTTTGAAATATTGTTTTTCATGTTTATGCGTCTTGCGGGTGCTTGGATGATGCGCGGGAAGTGTTTGATGAAATGCCGGAAAGAAGTGTGGTTTCGTGGTTGTTTTTAATCATGCTTCCGTTTTGTGGGTTAACTTAGTGAACAACTATTATTAAATTGCATTGTTAATCTTGTAAGATATCGTGGATTATTTCTCTTTGTTCTTTCTTATTGATGTTTTCATGCTACTCTGTTTGCATTGTGATTTTGATAGTTAAGCTTTGAATTGTTGCTCACATTTGCCTAGGCTCTAAAACATTGTTGATTGCAGATGTTCTGCTCCATGACCCAAAATAGAAGGAGCGAGAAATAGAATTTCTTTGTTTTTAAGGTTGTTTCTTGTGCTCACATTTGCCTAGGCTCTAAAACATTGTTTTTTGAATTGTTGATTGCAGATGTTCTGCAGATTGCTTACGTTAATGAAAGCAAAAAGCCTAAAAGTCTTGTCGCAGCTTTCAGTTTTGGTGGAGGAACCCTCAAAGGACACCTACTGGTTAGTGCTTCTTCATTAGTTGTACTTATGCATCTCCGGTGAATAATCTCTTTCCTCTCACTCTTCTGTTACCTCTCCGCTCTCTCTATAACTGTGTGTAAATTTCAATCCATTGAACTGAAATTGAAGCTCGCATAAACTCTGGCTTGGACGCGTACTTTCAACCACAGCATTAAAGTCGAATTGAGCATTTGATTTCACATTCTGGGCATTTTCAAGTGCATAAGTTCATTGATTATTTGTTTCTTTGTCCTATTTATTGATGTAATCATTGTTTAAGTAGAGTATATAAAGACTGCATAGTACTCTACCGCAGTTCAGAAAATGCAGGTATATTTCTTTTTTTTCATTCAGATCTCCTAGCTGAGTATTGGCAGCAATTGGTAATATTGCTGGGATTGGTTTCCATTTATATGGAAATGTGGAATACGTGGGAAATTTCAATGGTAAGCAATGAATCAGGTATACACTTTTCAGATGTGATTTTTGGCTATTGGCAGCATGTGTTGTTATTGCTTGGTTCAGCTGGTTGTTGGAAATGGCAGTATTGTTCAATGTTCATGGTGTATAGAGAGGACATGTGTACAAGGTTTTGGAATATTGAACATGTGTATAGGGTTTATGTTTGTATAGTATCTGTAATGATAGATAGTTAGCTTTCATTTGTGGGTGATTGTAATAGGGATATAGATAGGTTTATGTTTCTCTTAAACAATTGTAATAGTATAGGGTTGAGGGTTAGGCTCCAATTCACTATGGTGATTGGTTGTCCCCCTCGTGATTGTTTCTCTTAAACAATTGTAATAGTATAGGGTTGATTGGTTGTGCACAACTGTGAGGTCAATTTCTCAGTTATGATTGTTGAGGTCAATTTCTCAGTTTTGATTGTTGAGGTCACTTTCACAGTTATTGTGCATAACTGTGAATTCCATTTCACAGTTATTTTTATGGCATTCCTTTAGGACAACTGTAGAACAAGTTTCACGGTTGTTGGATTTAATGTAAATAACTGTGTAATGATTTTCACAGTTATTATGCATAACTGTGAATTTCATTTCACAGTTATTTTTATGTCATTACTTTAGGAAAACTGTAGAACAAGTTTCACGGTTGTTGGGTTTGATGTAAATAATTGTGTAATGATTTTCACAGTTATTGTGCATAATTGTGTAATGATTTGCACATTTTCAAGCTGAGAATTATGTTTGTGCACAACTGTGAGGTCAATTTCTCAGTTATAGTTATGAGTGTTGAGGTCACTTTCTCAGTTATTTTGCATAACTGTGTGATTGATTTCACTGTTTTTATGTCATTCTTTTTTAGAACAACATTGAGGTCTATTTCACAGTTGTTGGTTGTGATGTGAATAACTGTGAAATATTTTTCACACTTCTAAAACTGTGAGGTTAGTTTCACAGTTATTTATGAATGTGAAATGGTTTGGTTTTTGACCTTTCTAAACTGAGAACTGTGAGATCAATTTCACAGTTATTTTGCTACTTAGTATGTATGGTTTACCCGTTATTTAGCTTGATTGTTTATGACTGTTTGTGTACAACTGTGAGGTCAATTTCTCAGTTATGATTGTTGAGATCAATTTCTCAGTTAGTGTGCATAACTGTGTGATAGATTTCATTGTTTTTATGTCATTCTTTTATAGAACAACAGTGAGGTCTATTTTACAGTTGTTGAAAAATAATTTTATTTTATTTATAAAATTTGAAATATATGATGAGTAAACTTGTTTGATTCGTCTTGGCGATGAGATTAAAACAGTGATTTCAGATAATTTTTTTGACTTTTAAATTGTGAGATATTGCATTTTAAAAATTTAAGAGAAAAAAAAGGAAGAGAGAGAAAAGGAGAGAGAAAGAAAGCAGGCAAGGAACGATCCGTCTGTGTCAAGCGTGAGAGAGAGAGAGGGGTTTGAGGGGCAATTTGGTCTAGAAAAAACTAAGGGACTTTTTGGCTGTTTTGATAATGTTAGTCCTTAAAGGTAGTTTTTATTTGGATGAGGGACTAATTGGTCAAAGCCTCTTTAGAAATAAATGAAGAGAGTATTTATGTCATCTATTCTTTTGCAGGACACACAGACGGACTCTCTCCTCATACTATTTACGATGGGTGAGATGAAAAGGAAATGAAATGGGTTTTAGGCTTCGTTTGTTTTAATGTAAAATATTTTTTGGAAAATGTTTTTCGGAAAATGCTTTCTGTAAAATGTTTTATGAATGAAGGGCGTAAAATGTTTTCGGCTGTTTGGTAAGGAAAATATTTTCCGGAAGGGCGTAAAATATTTTATTATTATTATTATTTATTATTTATTATTTATTATTTATTATTATTATTATTATTATTATTATTATTTTTATTATTATTATTATTATTATTATTATTATTATTGTTATTATTATTATATTTATTTATTATTTATTATTTTTTATTTTTTATTATTATTATTATGATTATTATTATTATTTTATTTTATTTTTATTATTATTATTTTTTATTATTATTTATTATTATTATTATTATTATTATTATTATTTTATTTATTATTATTATTATTATTTTATTATTATTATTATTATTATTATTATTATTATTATTATTATTATTATTATTATTATTATTATTATTATTATTATAATGAGGAAGTAAAATATTGTACCTTGTGAAATATGACTTGTACATGAAGGGCACCATTTTCTGAAAAATGTTTTACTTAGGACAAGGTCAGTAAGTCGTTTTACTTAGGAATGTCGTAAAATGTTTTCCGGAAAATGTTTTCTCCATTTTTCGGAAAACAATCAAACAGCGGAAAATGAGTTATTTTACGGAAAATATTTTTCGAAAAACAACCAAACAACGGAAAATGTTTTACGGTTTTTCGGAAAATGTTTTACGATTTTCACCAAACAACGGAAAACGAGTTACTTTATGGAAAATATTTTCCGAAAAATGTTTTACGGTGAAACAAACGGGGTCTTAGTTGGTTGAAATCATGCAATGGGTTAAATGAAAGAGGCTAAATGAAATTTGGAGTTGAAATGTTTCATCCGGTTGAAATCATCCAATTTTCCTTTTTCTTTTTTTCTTTTTTTTTTTGCTTTTTCTGGTTGTGCCAAGTGTCACCTTAGTATTGGTCTGTTGAATTTTCGAATTTAATTTTTTATCCCAAATCTTTTAGCTGAATTATCACCAAGTAAATTAATTTTTTTTTAATTTTTTTCACCAAAATTCATCATTTTTTTCCTATAATTGATACAAGTTTCATTTGATTTGGACAAAAAAAAAATACTCATTTCTCAATCATCCTTCTTCATTTTAGCCTTTATTTAAAAAAAATCATCATCCTTTTAGTGAAATTTGTGATTTAATAATTTTATTGTCTTTCATTATTTGTGTCGCGAGCTAAGTTTATTGTAACTTTTCTTACTTTTAATAATAATTATCTTCATTTATCTAATTATTTAATTGCAAAAAAATTAATTAAGTATAAAATATTTTTTTAATTATAAATAATAATAAGTATTATTATTATTTTACTAATCATAAAAATTGAGAATATAAATAAAATAAAAGTAGTGGGGTATAGAATGATGAGTTGGAGGGAGTTGAAATTTAATTTAATTCAACCATGGGAATTAAATGAAATGGGTAATTGAAATATGAGATGGATGAGATAAAGTGTTAAAGTGGTTAAATGAAATGAAATGGTATGAAGGCCAAAATGGGTTAATGTCCGTGGGTTTTTTTTTGCCCCGTTAAACCCTTAGCCCGTGATCCATGATTCGGCCCGTTGGTTTGACGGTACAGGCCCGGTTTTGATTTAGGGTGACGGGCGGGCCAAGCCCGTTTGCCTATTGTCCGTTGGCCCCTTTTTTTTTTTATAATTTATATTTAACATTTGGATAAATAATACCAATAACCTTGTGTCCAAGTGGTAAGTAGCTCCCAATTATTCCATCTCACCCGGGTTCGAATCCCCCCAACTCCATTTCATCTTTTGTTTAAAAAAAAAAAAGGATAAAATCCGTTTGGCCCGTGGACCCTTGGATCCGGGCCAAACGGACGGGCCTCACCTCGGATTTATGCACGGGCCGGGCCGGGCTTTAGCCCGTTAACACACACGGACAGGCCGGGCTAAGCCCGTTTCACCGTTTGACCTTGATCTGGCGGGTCGGGTCGGACCGGGTAGCCGTTTGGGCATCATCAATGGTAGTAGAATGAAACCATTTCTCATCATATATAATATATATAGCAAAACTATTTAGAGGCTCCAGAAAAGGCCACGTCAAAGGCCACGTCAGCAATTCAATTTCCAACTTATTTTTATTTCAAGTAAGACTTGATTATTGTAATATTATTAGTTAAAGTTAATTTGCAATTTAAAATAAAAATTCCCTCTTAATTAGAAGTTGGTTGATTTAATCAGTTTTAAAATTTTGAAAACTAATGGTTACCTAAATTTAAGCACAATTTTTGAATAATTCAAACTCTTTAGGTGATAATAGTGGAGATATAATTATTAGTAATTTTTGAAATTTAAAATAATTAGTAATTTTTGAAATTAAAAATAGATACCAGACTAAATTTCAATTTAATCATAAATTTCAATTTAAAATAATTAGTAATTTTCAAAATTTAAAAGACATGCCAGAATAAATTTTAATTTAACCATAAATTTCGTATACAGTTTCTAGAAATCAATAGAAATTCGAAATTTAAAATAATTAGTAATTTCCGAAAATTTAAAATAATCATATCATATATAATATATATAGAAAAACTATTTAGAGGCTCCAGAAAAGGCCACGTCAAAGGCCACGTCAGCAATTCAATTTTCAACTCATTTTTATTCCAAGTAAGACTTGATTATTGTAATATTATTAGTTAAAGTTAATTTGCAATTTAAAATAAAAATTCCCTCTTAATTAGAAGTTGATTGATTTAATCAGTTTTGAAATTTTGAAAACTAATGGTTACCTAAATTTAAGCAGAATTGTTGAATAATTCAAACTCTTTAGGTGATAATAGTGGAGATATAATTATTAGTAATTTTCAAAATTTAAAATAATTAGTAATTTTTGAAATTAAAAATAGATACCAGACTAAATTTCAATTTAACCATAAATTTCAATTTAAAATAATTAGTAATTTTCGAAATTTAAAAGACATGCCAGAATAAATTTCAATTTAACCATAAATTTCGTATACAGTTTCTAGAAATTAATAGAAATTCGAAATTTAAAATAATTAGTAATTTTCGAAAATTTAAAATAATCATATCATATATTATATATAATATATATAGCAAAACTATTTAAAGGCTCCAGAAAAGGCCACGTCAAATGTCACGTCAGCAATTCAATTTCCAACTCATTTTTATTCCAAGTAAGACTTGATTATTGTAATATTATTAGTTAAAGTTAATTTGCAATTTAAAATAAAAATTCCCTCTTAATTAGAAGTTGATTGATTTAATCAGTTTTGAAATTTTGAAAACTAATGGTTACCTAAGTTTAAGCACAATTTTTGAATAATTCAAACTCTTTAGGTGATAATAGTGGAGATATAATTATTAGTAATTTTTGAAATTTAAAATAATTAGTAATTTTTGAAATTAAAAATAGATACCAGACTAAATTTCAATTTAACCATAAATTTCAATTTAAAATAATTAGTAATTTTCAAAATTTAAAAGACATGCCAGAATAAATTTCAATTTAACCATAAATTTCGTATACAGTTTCTAGAAATCAATAGAAATTCGAAATTTAAAATAATTAGTAATTTCTGAAAATTTAAAATAATCATATCATATATAATATATATAGATATATATAGCAAAACTAATTAGAGGCTCCAGAAAAGGCCACGTCAAAGGCCACGTCAGCAATTCAATTTCCAACTCATTTTTATTCCAAGTAAGACTTGATTATTGTAATATTATTAGTTAAAGTTAATTTGAAATTTAAAATAAAAAATCCCTCTTAATTAGAAGTTGATTGATTTAATCAGTTTTGAAATTTTGAAAACTAATGGTTATCTAAATTTAAGCACAATTTTTGAATAATTCAAATCTTTAGGTGATAATTGTGGAGATATAATTGAACATACCAAAAGTGTCGAGTTGGGCCAAGCGGATAAAAGCCCAATCACAGACAGCCGTGACATCCACATCCTTAGTAGAGCTGGCCCAATCACCATAAGGCCCAAGGCCCAACAACAGCATCAGTCGATCTAAGCTCATTGTCCGACCTACAAGGTCCCGACCTAGCTTGATCCGAACCAATGATCCATACTACACTTCGGGTACGAACCATGCTCTACCCGCCAGTCAGGTCGACCATTCCACAAATGGCGACCTCGACCTAATCACCAAGTGTCGACCTAACAGATGTGGACATACATGAGTCAAACCTTTCCATAACTGCATTCCTATAAATCAGGGACTGTTATAGGCACGTTCCCATTACTAATAACTGCCGCTAAAATCTCGGAGCTCATGTAGCACCACCAAATATACAACGTCATTACCTATAAATACTTCATCACTACCAACGGTGCAAAGGTAACTGCAATTTTTTCATTTGAATACAACTGTTCATTTACAATATTTGCTCTCCGAAACACATACTTACTCTCACGCCCGAGGATCTAAGCCGGAGACACATCCGGCTAGTCGTGGGTTCTGATTTCAGGTCAAGGATCCAGGTGATCAGTCCTGCCAAGTGGAGGAAGATTGATAAGCACTTTTCTTGCGGCATCAGTTTGGTTCCATTGCCGGGAATCGTGCTTTTTCTTGACCTCGAAAATTTCATCAACCTACAACAATGGTAACCCCAGACGGGCATGTTACAGAGGCTTCCGATGAACTCAATGAGGTGTATGCCAACACCAACGCTGATACCAATGCAAACTCTGGAAATCTCAACACCAACGCTGAAAACACAAATCTGTCTCCTCCCCCACCAAATCGTCCTCATGGTAGAGCGACTCGCTCTACCAGTGTTGCTGATGGCAGAGGATTGCCGCATACGTAAGAGAGGAAGCAGCGATATGGAGGGGCAAGGAGCTCCACCTCATCCAAAGCATCCAGCTGGTCAGTCGAACATTGGAAACAGGGCAGGTCCCTCATCCAATCCCATGAGCAAGAAGGAAATGATGTTGGAGCGAGCTCAGATTCTGGCTGATTTGATAGCTATGGAGGAGGCAGAGCATGCCGACATACGTTCAGAAAGGGTGGATCCCTCTCAAGTCTCTAACAGGCAGCAGGCCAGGAGTGCTAGGCCTAATGAGGGTGTGGGATAGAATGGCGAAGACAGAATAGTTCAACGGGCTCCGACCCTCATCCATGTGACGAGTAATGACTTAAGGGCTAGCCTCACCAGGAATAGGGAGCAGGAGGCTCAATCAGATTTAAGGACGCATTTAGAGGCCAATAGAAGCCGACGTGTTTCACCCGCTAGACACAAAGATCACAGTCTCATAGGGACAAGAATGGGCGCAGGTCGCCTATAAGAGAGGAGAGGCGCAGGTCGCCACTCCGAGATGATAGGCGCAGGTCGCCTCTCAGAGATGAAAGGCGCAGGTCGCCACAAAGAAATGACAGGCAAAGATCTCCAGTTCGATCAGAAAGGGCTCCTTCCCATAGAGATAGGAGAAGCAGACAGGTGACTCCCCCCAGGAGTGAAGGTCAAAGGTCGAATGTTGTTCCCCCTGCTGGAGAAGACAGACCCGACGCTAGGGAGTGGCTCCAATGGAAGAGAAAGTTCGAGCAATGGGAGGCTGAAAAGAAAAATGATACTGGAAAGGTTGAACGAATTGACTTTGCTCTTCGACCTTTATCCAAGGAGCTGAGAGACAGTCGACCTCCTGCTGGATTCAGATTGCCCCTTCTAGAGAAGTACTCAGGGTCAACAAATGCAAAGAGTCATATAGCACATCTGGAAGCCACAATGTGCTTTGTTGCTAATGAGGACGACAATATGTGCAAAGCTCTCATAAGCACACTCACAGGGGCAGCCCTAACTTGGTTCAATGGTTTGGCGGCTGGTAGTATCTCCACCTGGACGTGTTTCAGAACAAAGTTCTTAGATCGCTTCTCAACTGCTGGAGCTCGTAAGATGACAAGCACCGATCTAAATAACTTGGTGCAGGCTAAAAATGAAAGCTCAATGAGCTAATTCACCAAGTTCAAGGAGATGGTTGATAAGATCGAGGAAGATCTCACTGACAGGGAGGTGATCAATTGCTTCCGGAATGGTATTTCCTCGGCAGACATGGATTACGAGCTGACGGTGCGTACAGTTACTACTCGACAGGAGTTGTTAGAGAAGGTTTATAACGTGGCACTAGCCGAAGAGAGAAAGGAAAAGAAGAATGGGAAAGGTCCCAAGGTTGAGGTCGCCGATGACAAGAAAGACTCCAACAAAAATGGAGGAAACAATAAAAATGGAAAGAACGTGACTGTGGCGACAGAGAAGGTGCCCGAGGCTTTCACTCCCCTAACGGTGAGTCGAACCGAAATCATGAATGCGGTCGAGCCGGCCCCACCTCGCCCCACGAACCTGTGCAACAAGTTCAGAGAGACAATAGCAAGTACTGCGATTACCACAAAGACACGGGTCATATCACGGAGGATTGCTTGGGATTGAAGCGTATCATCCAAAGAATGGTCGACTGTGGAAGGCTCGACGCATATGTGAAAAGGCCTCAAGCCGGTGGAGGCGAGCAACCAGCGAGTGGACAAAGCAGGGACCAAGGCAACCTAGATTGAACTTGGGAGTCATCACAGCAAGCCAAAGAACACAACCATCAAACATAAAATTTTTCAAACTCAATAAGGCCCCACATGTGCCTCCAAGGAGAGATGTCAGAGATGATGTGATCAACTTCTACCCCCATGAGTTGGCAACTAATATGGCGGCTAGGGAGCAAGTTCTAGTCATCCCAGGTCTCATAGACGGGTGTACGACGAGCAGACTCCTGGTCGACACGGGGGCCTGTAAAGACATTTTGTTCTACAAAACCTTCCAGGAGACGGGTCTTTCCAACGAGCAGCTTGAAAGGTATGATGGCAGGTTAGAAGGCTTCACAAATCATCGAGTCGACGCTAAGGGGAAGATAGAGCTAGACGTCGACCTAGGCCAGCACCCTTACAGGGTCGTATCCAAGGTACAATTTATTGTGATAGATGTGAACAGTGACTATGCCGCTTATCCTTGGTATTCCTGGTCAGGTCGCGCTTGGAATGGTAGCATCAATCCCCCACCAACGAGTCAAGTTTCCTACACCTGCTGGAGTAGGCTGCGTACAAGGTACAACTCGAGCCTACCTGGATCATGTTCTTCGGGAAAGAAAGAAGAGAGAGCTAGAGATTGAGACGACAGATGGATACTTAAAGTTGTCCCAATCAGTCACCAAAACTACTCGACTGTCAACAATCACCAATGTGGAGGAGTCGACCTATCGCTCAAATGACGATGTCGTGGTTGAGTCGACACGTCACTCTGAAACCACAGCGGTCGATCCAGATGTAGTTATGGTCGACCAAGTTCTCATAGGCAACCTATGCCTCCAGATCGACAATAACTCGGGGGGCCACCACCACGACCAGTAAGGTTGCAGATAAACTGGATGACATGATAGCAGAAGAAGCTCCACACCTGGGGGCCAAGGAGAGACAAAGGGTCAGAGAGATCATCATTGAAACCCTGCAGTTCAGAGATGGTCCAGAGCTGGAGGCCGTGGACGAGCTAGAATCAGTAATCACCAACTCTTCCTACCCCGACCAAAAGATTCAGATTGGGAAACAATTGTCTGCTGAAGAAAGGCTAGAAATCATTGAGCTACTCAAAGAGAGTAATGATGTCTTTGCATGACGAGTAGAGGACATGAGGGGTATCAAGGAGGAGGTCGATGTTCATAGGCTTGAAGTCAACCCGACTATAAAGCCCAGACCCCAAAAATTGAGAAGTTTTGCTCGTGATAAGGAAGAGGCCATAAAAGCTGAGGTACAAAAACTTTTGAGTGCAGGTATAATTAAAGAGGCCACTCATACAACCTGGTTGGCCAACGTGGTCATGGTGAAGAAAGCAAATGGCAAATGGAGAATGTGCATCGACTTCACCACTCTAAACCTTGCTTGCCCAAAGGACAGTTATCCTCTCCCTAGAATCGACAAACTTGTTGATTCCATTGCTGGTCATTCTACTCTCAGTTTCCTAGATGCTTACTCGGGGTACCATCAGATAAAGATGCACGAGGATGACATTGTGAAAACAGCTTTCCAAGCAGCTGGGGGCATCTACTGCTATAACATGATGCCATTTGGATTGAAGAATGCAGGGGCGACTTATCAACGCATGGTGAACAAGGTCTTTGCCTCATAAATTGGTCGAAACATGGAGGCCTACGTCGACGATATGGTCATCAAAACAAAGACTGGACGTCACGTGGTCGACCTAAAGGAAACGTTCGCCAATTTAAGAGCAAACGACATGAAGCTCAACCCTAGCAAGTGTGTCTTTGGAGTAGCAGCTGGAAAGTTCCTTGGATTCATGGTGTCTCAGTGAGGCATAGAGGCTAACCCGGAGAAGATCAAGGCTCTAGTCGACATGAAGGAGCCAACCAGCGTAAAGGAGATGCAGCGACTTAACGGTAGGGTGGCAGCCCTAGGTCGTTTTATAGCCAAGTCAGCTGAAAGGTCTCTCCCCTTCTTTAAATCATTGAGGGGGACAAAAAACTTTGAATGGACGGCCGAATGTCATTCGTCGTTCCAACAACTCAAAGAGTACCTTGCTACTCCTCCCCTATTGAGCAGTCCTATCACTGGTGAGACCTTGTTCGTGTATCTATCTGTGGGAGACAAGTCAAGAGTGCCAGTCTTGGTTAGAGAAGAAGAAGGTCATCAGAAACCAGTGTACTACGTCAGCAAAGCCTTATCAGATGTAGAGGGCAGATACTACAACGCTGAGAAGGTCGCTTATGCTCTAGTCGTAGCTTCAAGGAAGCTGCAAGCTTATTTCTTAGCTCATTCCATCGTGGAGCTCACGAATGCACCCTTAAGAAAGATTCTTCATAAACCAGAGAGTTCAGGTCGCTTACTCAACTGGTCAATTGCCCTCACGGAATTTGACATCGAGTATCGACCTCGAAAGGCATTGAAAGCTCAAGCTCTTGCAGATTTCTTGGTCGAGCTGACGTTTACCAAGGAAGATAGTGAGGTGCGAGCTCAGAAGGAAAAAGTCAAAGGGAAAGAGCCAGAGTCCCAAGACGTCACTAACCTACCCGACGACTGCTGGAGGGTCTACTCAGATGGGTCAGCCACCAAAAGTGTTAGTGGAGCTGGAATTGTTTTGATTGAGCCAGAGTCTGGGACCGTGTACGAGGAATCACTAAGGTTCAAGTTCGATGCTTCCAACAATCAGGCGGAGTATGAAGCCCTGGTGGCAGCCATAGAGTATGCCAAGTGCTTTGGTGCGACTAAAATCATGGCATACTGTGATTCCCAATTAATAGTCAACCAGGTTAGAGGCGAGTACGAGGTACTTAGTTCCACTCTGATCAAATACTGCGACCTGGTGAAAGAGTTGATAAAAGACTTAGAATTCTGGGAGATCCAAAGAATCGGTCGAGAAGATAATGAGTTAGCCGACTTACTCTCAAAGCTAGCTACATCATACGAGCCGCACGAAGAGCCTATCTCTTATCTTGAGAGCCCAGCTTATGAAAGGGTCAAAATTCAATGCATAGAGAACCCCTCAAAAATTGGGTTTATGAGAAATGCTGGATCGAAGAAATGAAGGCGTACATAGAAAGTGGCGAGCTGCCTGATGACGAGAAGAAAGCTCGAGCTGTCAAAAAGAAAGCTCCAAGGTACGTTATTCAAGGAGGCGAGCTATTCAGAAGATCCTACACTCGACCGCTATTGAAGTGTATCCACCCTCAAGAAATCACTACGCTGATGCATGAAGTACACAATGGGATTTGTGGTTGACACCCGGGGGCCAGGACTCTAGCCAACAAGTTGATCACTTTGGGGTACTACTGGCCACATATGAGAGCAGACACCCATGACTTTGTGCAGCAGTGTGACCAATGCCAAAGGTTTGCCAACCTACCTCATCTGCCTACGACTGAGCAAACCCCCGTGATCGCAGCTTGGCCATTCGACATGTGGGGCGCCGACTTAATTGGACCCTTCCCACCCGCCCGTGGGAATTGTAAGTACGCAATCGTGGCAATCGATTACTTTACCAAGTGGGTTGAAGCCAAGCCGCTAGCTCGCATCACAGAGGAAAATGCCATCAACTTCATTCATGATTTCATCTGGTGTCGATTTGGTTTTCCTCGAGCTATAGTATCTGACAACGGCCTACAATTCTCCCAAACCTTCGAAGCAGAGATGAATCGAGTAGGGATCAAGCATTGGAAATCTTCTGTCGCCTACCCCCAAGGTAATGGGCAAGCTGAAGCAGCGAAGAAACTTGTCCTATCTTCACTCAAGACGGGTCTCGTGGGTCGACGAAACAATTGGTTGGACGAACTCCCTCTTGCCCTTTGGGCAGTTCGCACAACCACTCGGGGGCCTACGGGGGAAACCCCATTCGCTCTAACATATGGGTCAGAAGCCATGGCTCCAGCTGAGTTAAGATTTCCAAACACTGCAGTAACTTTCTTTGATCAAGAACGTAATGACACCAACAGATTGATCGACCTTGATCCGATCGACGAGAAGCGAGATACGGCTTACCTTCTGATGGTCAACTACAAACAAATAACTAAAAGTTACCACGACAAAGAGTGAAAGCCAGGTCATTCCAAGTCGGAGATCACGTGTTGAGAAAGATCGAAGCAACAGGTAGAAGGACCCAACAGAACAAGTTATCTCCTAATTGGGAAGGTCCTTATATAGTTACTCGAGTCGTCAAAGAAGGAACTTACATGATATCTCATCCAGATGGTGAACAGTTGAAGCATCCATGGCACGCTACTCACCTCATCAAGTACTACTTCTGAAGGTTCAGGTCTATTACTCAGTTCAAGGTTAAGGCAATTCCCAAGATTGAAATTTGTCATAGTTCTAGCTTTCCATTGATGTAAACGTTTCCCTACTTCAATAAAAAGCGCATTTTATTCGACCAAACATTGTGTTACACTAACCCCAACAAGCTCGACACTTAGTCAGCTTCGTTTTAACAAGCTCGATTCTTAATCAGCTTCGTTCCATTAACAAAGCTCGACTCTTAGTCATCCTAACTTTAACAAGCTCGATTCTTAATCAGCTCTGTTTATTTAACAAGTCCGACTCTTAGTCGACTTCGTTCTAACAAGTCCGACTCTTGGTCGACTTCGTTCTAATAAGCTCGACCCTTGGTCAGCCTTAATAATTTGGACAGGTTCGACTCATAGTCAATCTCGTTCATGAAAAGTTATACAAGTCTGAGGTCGACTAAATCAATAAAGATCAAGTTGACCCTAGGCTTAAGTTGACTCATTCATTCTATTATATCTAGCTCGACATCTACATGCTAACATCAAAAGCATAGAACATACAAGGATATGGAGTCAGCTACGATTAGATATAAACAAGTCTCCCAAAGGCGGGCTAAGACTTGTACAAAATAGAAATTATGAAGTTCCATGCCTCCCAAAAGTTGGGCCCAGGCATTCAAATAAGTTAGCCAATAAAAAACAAAAAATTGTTTTGGAACTTGTTCTTTACATCATCAATATAAAAACGACCTAAGAATCCTGGCCAGCGTCATTTCGATCGTCATTTTCAGCCCGCTCTTCATTGACTGGTTCATGTTACCCGACTCTGAATATACTCGCTCAGGTTCTTCTTCCATGGTGTCGGCATCTTCCATTTCTTGTAAGACAACATCAAAATTCCTCTCGATAATTGGGGGAGCTTCCCACTTCTCACAGCCGTCCTCTTCATCTTCTGGGCGATGAAGGGCAAATCATTCTTAAGATAAGGAACAATTGAGTGTCCACCACGGGCCGTCATGTCATATTGGGATTCAGAAAACCAACGAGCTAGTTGCTCGAGGGTGACTTCAGCCGTGGGATCTACTAAGGCCCGACGCGCCATGTGACGTTTGCCCACCTCCAGAAAGTCCTGGGCCTTGGTGACAATAGCATTATAATATTCATCTCCCTCTTTGAATTTATCAACGGCATCTTTAGCAGCAGCTTTAGCAGCAGTCTGGAGGTCTTCTTTCCATTTCACCCGCTCGAGTCGATGTTCTTCATGCAGCTCGACCAAGAAGGTGTCCTTCTCCTTCAGAAGTTTGGAAACTGTTGCCAGCTCCGTCTTGGTCTTCTCAAGCTCTTTCTTCTCAGCATCTCTTTCCGTCTCCACCTCCTTGAGCTTGGACTCTGCAGCTTCAAGGTCTACCAGGGCTTTCTTTTTTACCATCTTCATGGCGTCATATGAGTTATCCAGGTCGTTGTACTTTTCCTTCATATCAGCCAACTCCTGTGCCTTCTTGGAGTAATCATGCAAGGCCTACCTCTCCCTTTCAATGGACTCCCTCCAAGAGCTCTTCACTTGCTCGACCATGGTGAGATTCTACATTTAAAGGAAACCAGGGAAGTGTTAGCTCGTAAGTCAAGTTGATTGATTAAAAGAACAAGCGACTAGACTGAAAGGGAAAGTGAAAAATTACCTCGCAATGAACCATCCCAGAGCGAGCTGAGAATTCTTCAGGGGTGATCCCCTTATCAGCAAAATGTGTTAGGAGGTCGACATCAATGGCCCTCCTGACCACGACCTGGCCCAAGCTCATGTCTGGAAACCGGCGGCTCAGGCTATTGACTCCTATGAGAGGAGGGACATCGCTCAATCTCTTCATCTGGTCTTCGAGAGACTCCTGGTTGGGGCGAGAAGAAGCGGGTGGAGGAAGTTGGCTTGAAGAAACTGATTTTCCCTTTTCAGATCGCGACCTCTTCTTCGTACTCAGAGGTCGATCATCTTCATCCATCTCCATATCATCATCTTCTACATTTACAACATTCAAGGGGCTGGCCCCTGCTATCTCAGCTCCGGAGGTCGCAACATTAGCCTCCTGAATTGGGTCAGAGTTTAGGCTTGCTCTAGCCGACCTGGTGGATTCGTCACCTCCTTCGTTAACATCCATGGACTGAGTTCCACTTTGCAGAGGGTCATCTTCTTCAATCCCCTCCATGGGCACCATCCCAACGTTATCCTTGGACAGTAAGTTGGTCCTTATCTCAGCCTCTCTCTGCCTGTTAGCTCGAGCATTAGCAGCTCCATGAGCTTTCTTAGCCTTCTTCTTGTCAGAAACGCCAACAATGCGTCCCATATTTGCTTCTTGGTCGGGAGTCAAGACTGCAACAAAGCCAAAATAGCAAAATGTTAGATTGACATATAAAGGTTCTACATACGAGCAGAAGTTCTATGTACGAGCAAACTATGTGCGACCTAACCATCTCACGTGTGAGTTAACAAACGACGAGCTAAGAGGAGAGCATGCAGTACAAAACAATTTATTATGCTAACAGGCCAACAAACAGGCAAATAATAGGCGAGTAAAGAGTTGCATAATAAGGGTATCTTACCACCGGCGTGTTCCCCATTGTCTTTGCAGTAATTGGCAGTCTTCTTACAACGTTGACACTTATCCTCAAACTTGCCCAGGGCGTGGGTAACCCAGTCTGGATATATTGTGCCCCTACCAATGGGCACCAAGGGCTGCACTTCTCCCTCTCCAGCCATCATCCCAGCCTAGATAAAATTATACTTGGTAGTTATCAGACTCTCCCAACTGATGGGCCCTTTGTCAGCTATTCGACATAATTTCTTATACAGGTCAAAGTGCCAGAGCGGCTCCCAATAATCCCTCTCATCCATAGTTTTTGTTTCATCATTGGGTAAAGGAAACTCCCATCCCGACCTACTCTTTACCACCACCACATGCGAGTTCCAGCCACTGTGCTTGCTGGGGAGGTTCGTGAAGAGTTTGGGAGATTTGGGTTTAGAAGGGGTACTGATGCTCAAATCCTCCCCACTGTACTTGATACAAAAGAATTCCTTGAATACCCTCATACAGGGTTCATACCCTAAAAATCTACATACCATAGCGAAGCATACTAGAACCCTAGAGGTATTGGCTCCGAGCTGAAGGGGTAGGGCATTGGCGCACTCCAAGAACTCGTTGATAAAAGGGTCAAGCGGCAACCTAAGGCCAGCCACGAATTGGCCATAGAAGAAGGCTACTCTAGTGGTATCCTTGGTGAAAGTCGACCTAAACTGTTTCATGAAATCCTTCTGAGTATAGATGGTCACTCTATAGTCATCCTTGCTCACTTCACAAAAATCCCAGATCATACTATACCTAGAGGGCAAATTTTTCTTTCCGCGCAATGGCCCGTGAGGAACATTGCCTCTCTCATTCTTCCCAGGCACGGTAGAATCATCAAATGCATCCACAATTCTAGGACCTGAAGAGGTTGAAGCAGCGTTTCCTTCCTGAGTCGCCAAATCTGTACAAGAAGAGGGAGAAACAAGGGAGTCAGACCAGTGAGCAATTTCAGTCGACCTACCTAAGGACGACCTAGACTCCCCTGGAAAGCCTTTTCTATTCCTAAGGAAAGAGGGTTTCTCAGCATCCCTAACATAAAGCAAAGCTATGTGGTCGAGCAATTCATGAAAAAGATGGAAGGACACTACATTCGAATCGTCAATCACTAAATCTACAGTGTCTTCTACAACGGGAAAACCTATTTCGCTAAATTTCAATCCCCACCTTGACAAGATGGAGGCACATTCATCATGAGACATCTCTCTCCACTCTCCGTTCACATTCTTATACACCCTACGGTTAACAGTGCAGTACCCGTACCAGGCTCCTGGTTCGCTACTAAAGGTTCTAGCCATGAAAAATTAAAGACGCAGAGCAATAATCAAAACCCTAAGACAAGAAAATAGAGGAATACCTTGATTGATATCGGAACGAGAGAACTGTTACAGAGAACGGAGGTCGAATTTAATCAATGGTTTCCTTGCTATTTTCGTCGGAGATTCTCAGAGCTCAAAGACGGTAAGAATTCAAATCAAAAAAGGATTCTGGTATTTATATTTTCCAAAATTGAAAAGGAAAAAGGAAATTCAAAATTAATTTCCTAATTAAACACGGAAGCGATTTCCGAGGTGGACTATCAAGCGTCAAAACAGTAATGATGACAGAAAAACGGTGCTCCTTCATCTCTGACCGTTCATCGCCGACATCCAGGATCGCGCCACGTCATCTTGGTTGACTAAACTTCAGAGCAAGTAACGACCAGCGAGTAACAACAAATTTTCATCGAGATTTCCTTAACTTCCTAGTCGACAAAGTCAACTCGAAAGTTGGGGGCCACTGAACATATCAAAAGTGTCGAGTTGCCAAGCGGATAAAAGCCCAATCACAGACAGCCGTGGCATCCACATTCTTAGTAGAGCTGGCCCAATCACCATAAGGCCCAAGGCCCAACAACAGCATCAGTCGATCTAAGCTCATTGTCCGACCTACAAGGTCCCGACCTAGCTTGATCCGAACCAATGATCCATACTACACTTCGGGTACGAACCATGCTCTACCCGTCAGTCAGGTCGACCATTCCACAAATGGCGACCTCGACCTAATCACCAAGTGTCGACCTAACAGATGTGGACACACATGAGTCAAATCTTTCCATAACTGCATTCCTATAAATCAGGGACTGTTATAGGCACGTTCCCATTACTAATAACTGTCGCTAAAATCTCGGAGCTCATGTAGCACCACCAAATATACAACGTCATTACCTATAAATACTTCATCACTACTGACGGTGCAAAGGTAACTTCAATTTTGTCATTTGAATACAACTGTTCATTTACAATATTTGCTCTCCGAAACACATACTTACTCTCACACTCGAGGGTCTAAGCCGGAGACACATCCGGCTAGTCGTGGGTTCTGATTTCAGGTCAAGGAGCCAGGTGATCAGTCCTGCCACGTGGAGGAATATTGATAAGCACTTCTTGCGGCATCAATAATTATTAGTAATTTTCGAAATTTAAAATAATTAGTAATTTTTGAAATTAAAAATAGATACCAGACTAAATTTCAATTTAATCATAAATTTCAATTTAAAATAATTAGTAATTTTCAAAATTTAAAAGACTTGCCAGAATAGATTTCAATTTAACCATAAATTTCGTATACAGTTTCTAGAAATCAATAGAAATTCAAAATTTAAAATAATTAGTAATTTCCAAAATTTAAAGCATGCAAATGATTTAAGTGGCCTGTTGCTAATCTACTCTATACTTTCATTCTCTCCTTCTTGGTTTTATACATTCTTGAATGACACAAATAAAAGAGGGACAACACACATATGAACCTAGAAGCACAACAAACATATGAATTGTATCCTTAACCGATAATACATTGATGGTTTGTGGCAGTTTTGGGTTATATTTTTGGCAGCTTTATTCAATGGGCAGAAAATTAATTAGCAATCTAATGTATGTGAAATTTGATAAATTACACCTTTTATTTTCTCACCCTCTCTCTCTCTCCCTCTCTCTCTCTCTCTCTATTTTCTCTATTTCATACTATGAACTGTTATTATTATGTATTAAAAGAAAAGGTTTAGCATTGCTTTTGAACACTCACATTCCTTGATATGAACATGTTCTCTCGACCAGTATGTTTGCTGCTTTTATTTTTTAACAGGCAATATAGGTGTAAGTGTAACACGGTATGTTCCCTGTTCCTGATTTTTCTTTGAGAATGGTTTCAAAATTTAATTTGTAAAATATGTATAAACACCTTCAGAAAATTTTGCATAAACCTTTATATTCTTCTGGGCTGCTTTATATACTCTGCATGTGCAAAACTCTGCAGGTTTTCAGGCTCTTATCCAGTATCAATACCGCCAAAGTGCAGTTTCTGCTAGAAATTCCCTTCAGGTATGTGCTTTATTGGGTACTCCAAGGTTTTCCTGCTTATTAGGGTTCTGCCCAAGATGGATATTTCTTGGAGCTCTTAAATCCCTACTATCGTGTTTAGAATATATTTTGATGTTGTTTGTCTAATATTAAGGTCACTATTTGAGAATCAGTGGAAGGATACAGATTAGGGATCAAAGATTTAGGCATTTTCTTCATTGTTTGTTGGGATGAAATGATTCTCCGACTAAGACTAATGCGGAGTGCCTACTGAATCTTATCTCCGAATAAATTTGCATCAAAAAAATAATAAATAAAAATGGCCAATTCATTTTGGGACAAAGTTGGTAAAAATTCTGCAATCAGTATTTGATAGTATTATTCAGATTTAACATCATCTTTCTTTACAAAGAACGAGACTTAATGTCAAGTTCTAACTATTATAAGAGAATTATATCTGTTGGGCATGATTTGAAGTTCCAAAACTGAGGTAAGACAAACTAACAACTTCATCCCTAGGATCCTCTCTTGGTCAATTACATGGTCAACTGTTTTATTTTTGCTAAAAAAGATTATGATGCTACGCTAACATAATTGACTTTCGATCACGAAGGCTGATTGCCGATAAAGTTGCGTGACGGGATACTACACCTTGGCCCCTGACTTCTTCCGTGGAGAACCATTTGACCCCAACAATACACAAAGGCCTAAAGATGCTTGGCTCAAAGATCATACTCCCGTAATTACCTACCTCTTTACTCTCTACATAATCAAAACCTGATGCAAATTATTATTTTCAGTCAACATGAATTTAAATTTGTTATCTTTGTAGGAAAACGGTTTTGATGACGCGAAAACACTATTGGCTGACTTGAAAAGCAGAGGAATGTCCAAGGTTGGATTTGCTAGTTTCTGCTGGGGAGGTAACTAATCTTTATAGTCGTACATACGTCTCTTTTTATCTGTGAATTTATATTAACAAAACATGGATTCTGATAAACTCGCTTCTTGAATTATAATATCCGCTACATTGATTATCAATTTCGATTTATATTGTTACTTAAAAATCAATTAAAACACATAAATAATTATTTACTTAATCAAAAAAAAAATTATTCACCGTCGGGTACCGACGGGTTACTGACTAGTATTCTCAACAAGTTATATCACGATCCACCTCATGCTCAGAAAGTTTATTTAAAAAGCAGCCAGCCGGTCCCCACTTCACACGTGTCTTTAGTTGAAGATAATTACTTTACTTACCCTTAAACTTTGAGAAATTTTCATAAGGTCCCTTCAACTTTAGAATATACCAATTGTCTTTTTTTTTTTTTTAGCACCAAAACAAGTGAAACTTTTTTCTTGAGATTTTAGCTTGAAAAATATGAGGATCGATTTGATCTTCCTAATGAGTATTTATGTAGCCCATTATTCCCAAAATAATGTCTCAAATAAATGCCAATTTTTCAAGTAACTATGTGCCAAAATGATTTTTTACTATTATTTCTTAATATTTTATCATATACTTGAAATATAAAAAGTTCAAAAATATATAACAAGAATTATAAATATTCTTGTTACTAAATTTTCTCAAATGTCAAGTATTCTTTTAACGAAAGTACATTCATTTTTTTAACTGATGGGGCAATATATTTTGAAAGTGTGAGATCATTCAAACGATTTTTGTAATCAAGATTGACTTAATGTAGGATTTGTTACTTTCTAATTATTAGAATAGTTAGGTAAATATATTGTTTATAATCTAATTTAGTCTTTAACTTAATTTACTAACCTATTAATTTAGTTTCCTTGTTTTAGTATATGTCTTGTTTATTTTATACATATTTCTCATATAATGAAGGAAATCTGAGATAAGGAAAGATTTGACTGTGATTGGCGAGAGTACATGGAAAGATGAAAGTCAAATTATGAAATATGTTCACAAGACAAATCACTTTCTACAATTGAGGAATCTCACTCTTAGGGCATCTCCAATGCATGGAGTTAAGCCATAGATTTCAAAATAAAAAATTGATACCTATGACACTATTCAAAATGTATCAAATTACCATCTGCAATGGTAGGTATCAAATTAATAAGTCAATATTTTTATTTTTGTTTTATTGAAATTCTTTCATATTTATATTTTTAATAATTAATTATATACTAGTGTTAAATAATAATTGAATATCAATTTAATATAAAATAAAATAAAATATGTTACTTAATAAATAAGTATTTCTTTTTCGATTGATTAATTAAAAATTTAATTTTGTGTTTTATAAATATATAAAAAAATGTAAATATTAAATAAATAATTAAATGATATAAAAGATACATGGCAAAGTGAAGGAGTTAAACAAGTTATCAAATTTGGTACATTTTCTAACTTTTCAGCAAAATTTGATACCTATGTTGTTTAGTATTGGAGATGCTAACTTCTTTATGTGGACCCACCATTGAAGTTGCTCTTATAAAAAGATATATGCGCCTCATATTCCATACGATTTTTACGAAACACAAACAGGCTTATAAGAATTAGGTGGTGTTTCCTAGTGAGAAATTGTTTTAGTTGTTTAGTGATTTACTTTCTTCTCTTTGCTTTTATTTCTTTGTAATCAAACATAATCGAAATTGATGTAGATAAGTGGTAAACCTTGTTTTAAGACTTATTTAATGTTTTTATAGTTATCATTTTGCTGCAAATCTGTCTTTATAGTTCTTGGTGCTATAACACCAAGACTCACACAAGGTTATTGTGAGTTTGTTCGACTGTCCTATCTACTCAATTTCTTTCAATTGGTATCAGAGCTACGCTCGATTTCACTGAGTGTGATCCAGGAAAGAGTAGTCATTATGGACGGTCACCAGTGTTGCACATTTTCGTTGGTCTTGCTTAGACTCCCTTGTTGTGGATCACGTAAGGAGCACGTGAGGGGAGTTTGGTAGAAGTTAGTGTAAGCTTTGCGTTGCTTCCCGGATAAGCTTTGCGTGGGCCCCTTTGACTGTCGAAGCGCCAGCGCGTGTCAGGTACGGAGGTGACGTTTCCCGAATTACAAAGGGCGCCATAAATGCCAATGATGACGCCACAACTTTTGGGATCTCACTAAATACGGATATCTGGATTGTATGAGATGATTATACCTAGAACACAATAAAGATAAGAAGCACTGTTATAGACCAAGCCGGAGTTTAATCCGGGCTATCCAGCTCATGCCCTCGGGTGTGAGAATAAGATCTCTGAGGGTTTAATAACTGAGAATAAGACTCGAAATGTCTTAGTGTATTGTGTGCTAGGGTTTAGACAATTTGAATTACAATGGTGATTTTTCAATTACTTTGTCCTTGGGAACAAGGGATAGTATATATAATAAGAGGGAGTCATTGATGATGTCAACCCAGGAGGAGAGGTTTGTCTTTTGACCTATGACATGTGTCTGAGTCTGGTTGACTCGTAAAATAAGTGAGATTTACTGCAAAGGGGTGTCTTCGATTGTACAAGAATAGGGGAAACAGTCGACGGTTGGTGTGGCTCATTACGCGCATGATAGGCGCCTGAGCCACCATTTAATGCGATGGCGATAAGTATGTCCTTGATGTCAGAGTAGGTACGGCCCCTTATATGACCAGCCTTGACTTACTAATCCACAGCATTAATCAAAATGGGCATAATTATATAGTCAACCTCAACTACTAATTGCCAGAAGAAGTAGGACAATATCAATTAAATTGTTATTCCAATAATAAACATTCCTAATTTATGCTTAGGATGAGCATCAACCTGAAACAAAATGGGAAAGAAGAGGAATGAAAACCAAATATCGGAATAAAGTGAAGAAAAAATTGTTTAACATCATTAATTGGAACTCAATATGAAGTTTCAAGAAAAAAACTATTCTTTAAAACTTCAAGAACCCGTACCAAATTCAACCTGCTCACACAAATTCAGTAACAAAAATTATCTGAATAATAAATTAAACTACAAAAGCGGAAATTGCTTACTCTTATATGATTCATCAACACTATTGTCTGCGAAATAATCAATTCTCTTCTTTACAAACCAAAGAACAATACTCCTTCCGACCCAATGAAAGCTTCACTCTTTTCCTGGGGCACAAAAATTAAGAAAATGTTATTAATATTCAAAAGTAATGTGAGTGGAAAAGAGGTTGTAAGTGAAATAAGTGAGTGAGATTGATAAATGGGTTCCATAATTTAAGAATGTGAATATGACAAGTGGGATATAAATAATATAATATTAATAAACTTTTGCCATTTTAGAAAAGGTGAGGCTTGTAATGAGACACCCATTTAGGTAAAAGATAAAGCTTAAGTTTGGGCGGAGGGAGTACTTGAAATTAGAGTACAAAAAAGGTAGAATTTGACAAAGAGTTATTTATCGTGTACTATCCACGAAGAATTGCTTTATAAATGTGGTATTGATTTATAATTGCTGCTTTTGGGTAGTTCTAGAGTTCATTGTGTGATGTGTGTGTATGGACAATAGGGAGAGACAGACTGAAAAGGCTTCAGATCAAAAAGGGGGCCTATTTGATTAAGTCGGGGAATGAGGATCAGAGTGGCTGTCGACGAGATTGGAGTTAGAAATATGGCTTTGAGAGTGAAGCTCGGAGAGGAGTAGAGAGAGATATCGACCATGGAGTAGAGAGATCGAGAAGAAGAGAGCGTGTATATGGAGTATTAAAGGATGTAGCTTATTTTATACACCATGGATTGTTTTCGGTTTCAATTATTGTCGGTTAATCGGGGATATTTTGGGGTTTATGAGTGGGTGCATTCAGTAACTGGTATTAGAGAGAATGAATGTAGTCTTTATTCCATCCAGATACTTGTTTAAACGACAAAATGCTGGTATAATGAATTGCTTTGCACTTCGTCCTCTAGACTAGTTTTTCATGAGAGAAATATTTATGCTTTAATAATTTCGGCGACCAAAGTTGAGAAAGGCTTCTCGCATGAGAAAAATATGATTAATGATTAAATGACTATTAGCAAGTAACAAAAACATCAACATCGTGCATGATTTACGTGGCATCAAAAAGATTTTCAGACAAATAATTACTACTACTTGTTACTAGCAGCATTACCTTTAGAGTTCTTTCTCGTGAAAGGCTGGCACACATAATTACTTTGATGAGTGACATATACTACCTCCGTCCCGGCCATCTTAAGAAAAAGTGAAATGGCATGGAAATTAAGGAATATTATTATAGTATTAGGAGAAAGAATGAGTGGAAGAAGTGTTGTGAGTGTGAAAAATTAAATACTCCCTCCGTCCCAATCTAAATGTCCAAAAATGGGTCCGACGCGAGAATTAAGGAAAGTGAGGTAAGAAAGAGAAAAAGTGAGGTAGGAAAGAGAAAAAGTTTAAATGTTGTGAGTATGAAAAATTAAATAGGAGAGAGAATGAGTGGAAGAAATAGTTAGGAGAGAGAATGTTGTGAGTGTAAAAGTAAAGTATGAGAGAGAATGAGTGGGTGAAATAGTGAAAAAAAGTTTCCTTTTTTGAAAATGAGACATTTTCAATGGGACGCTCAAAAAGAAAAGTTTTGACATTTAGATTGGGACGGAGGGAGTAGAAGAGAGAATGAGTGGATGAATAGTTAGAAGAGAGAATGTTGTGAGTGTAAAAGTAAAGTAGGAGAGAGAATGAGTGGGATAAAAAGAGTATAAAAATAATAAAAACTTTCCATTTTTGGAATTCTTAAGATTGACGGGATGTTCAAAATGGAAAGTTTTTTTAAGATTGGTGGGACAGAGGGAGGGAGTATAGTTGATGAAAAGGAATTGGGCATCTTAAATTAAACATTTTGTTTTTTATTTAAAAAAAAAACTAATTAATATTAGCAATTAATCTTCAAGCAAAGCAGTAAAAGAGTTTTACCGGATTGTAGATGCTGCAAAGTAGGGAGGATCAAAATCGATTCCGGGCTCGATTTTGGTTCGGAATCGCCGGTTTCGGTTCGGAAAATATATAATTCTTAATCGGTTCGGATTGCTTACGGTTCCGGTTAATCCGGTTTCGGTTTTCTTCCTGGTTCGTCTCGTTTCGGGTTTTTTTCGATCCGGTTCCGGTCCGGTTCTATTGAAAAACAATGAATTTTCGTTCGGTTTCGGGCTTTTTCCGATCCGGTTCACCATTTTGGTGACCCTTAACCGGCCCGGATCCAAACCGATTCCGGTTACCCCGATTCCGATTTTCGTAACGGTTCATGATGGTTCCGGGCTTTTCCGATCCAATTCCGATCCAATTTTTTGATTTCGATCCGATTTGACCATCCCTCAAAACAAAGCGGGAAAAATGCCACAAATTACATTGATAGGATTTTGAGACCTAGACTATATTCCTAGGGGATGTATACGCAATTCACATAAACTAAGGGGTGGTAATTCTTTTTTTTTTTTTTTTTTTTTTTTTGAGGCTTGCCCATTTTGAGTCAAGCCCCTTTTTTTGTGTAAGTCAATTTACTAATAAGTTCCTCAATTCTCTGAAATTCCTTAAAATTCTCCCAGAGGCGCCTAATATTAACTAGGGAGGGATAATCATCCACTCTAACCACTGAAAGGAGTCAAACTCAGAATTTCTATGTTGATGTCTCAGTGTTCTGGCCATCAAATTAAGTCCTGATGGTTAAGGGGGTGGTAATTCTAACTTAGCACATGTAGAGAGAGAGAGAGAATCTAGGCGACACAACATGCCAGCTCTGCTCTGACATTTACTTCTAGAGAGAGAAAGATAAAGAGAGTATTTTGAAGAAGAAAAAAGAAGGTTTGATTTTTTGAATGTCCCAATTGATTTTCTCTCTCTCTCTCTCTTCCTAACTCTGTCCGTAAAAAAATTCAAATTCTTCGTAATTTTCACCCAATTTAATAATCTTTCCGACCGCTTTTATGTCTTCTTCTTCCACATCTAGGACAAAACCCTTCTGATTTGAAATAGCTATATCTCAGTTTGCAACCGTCATAATCACTGTTTGAGCAGAAAGCTGAGAGCTTCTTGGAAACTAATTTCTGGTGGGTTTTTTTTAACTCAAATTATGTTTTTATTATTTTTTTTATTTTATTTGAATTTCTAAGATTCATTGTTTGTGGGTTCTGGAATCTGAAGCTTAAAGTTGAAATCTTGATGGTAGGTAATTGTTCAATCTCAAATTTGTGTCTGGGTTGTTTGTTCTACCAGCTCACTAGCTCAGCTTCATAGAGGTTCTTTCTGGGGTTGCTTTTGTAAATTGTGGTGTGTGTGTGTGTGAGAGAGAGAGAGAGAGAGAGAGAGAGAGAGAGATAAATCTGTGTATTGTTTAATCTTCAAAGCTAATTCTAGGTTGTGCTTTGTATATTTCTCAAAGAGAATTTTTTTCTTCAAGCTTATCTTTTGTTCTACCAGCTCAGCTTCATAGAGGTTATTTCTGGGTTCGCTTTTATAGATAGTGGTGTGTGTGTGTGTGTGTGTGTGTGTGAGGGAGAGAGAGAGAGAGAGAGAGAGAGAGAGAGAGAAACTTGTGTTAGTGCTTTAGGAATGGAGAAATTGTAGTTCAAGTCTTGTAGGCAGTTCCAGCTTCTTAGAGGTTCTTCTTGAATTTTCTTTTCAGATAGAGTATGTGTATACGATTTGAAGATCAAGCTATCTATAGGGAATTGGTGGCTGTAGAGTAAAGTGAGAAGTTTCTTCTTTTTGAGTTCTAAAGATAGGTTCTTGAATGGAGTATTATTTATTTATTTAAATATTTTTCATAAAAAACTTTTTTTTTACTTTTTGAAAATATTCAAGCTTGCACATTTATTCACTATTGCTTATCTGTAATGGAATTGATTAATGTGCTGACCATTTGCTTTAATTGCAGATTCAATACCAGATCATCACTGCAATTTCCTGAGGGCTTTTGAAGATCAAGCCTTCGAAATGATAGCGAGCGAAATTGATCATTGAGGTATAAATTACATATGTATTTAGTGCATCAAATTGCCGGACTAAATCATCTCAATTGGGCCACCGCCCCGCCTTTCAATTATTTAGAATTAGATACATGAATCATTTTCGCATTGAGTTGGTCCAATTTATTTCAAGGAAAACAGATTTAAATTTCAGCATATGGTCCCATTTCAAAATTTTAATACATTAATGTGCTACTACAGAATACAGAAAGGAGACTCTTACCTTCTCTTCAAAGTAAAGTCTCTTTCTTTATCCATCTACAGTACGAGTATTGCTTTCCAACAACATTTATATCTATGGGTTGAAAAATGGCAATACAGTTGCAATTTATCTCATTGCCAACACATAAACAATTCAATTCACTTGAATCAGATTCAGTACAAATCATTGTAAAGAATTTTCTTGACCAAAATGCCCCTTCACATTTATGTGTCTACCCTTTGTTCGTGAAAGAGCTCCAGTACATCACATGAAAGGGCATTTTCGTACTGAAAGTGATGCTATGCCGACGGCCTTAATTGGACGGCTCTGTGTAAACCCGTTTGAAAGTTGTTTCTTCCTTTCACTTTCATCGGCTTAATTGTAAAGCTGTAAAGAAAAGTTTTCGTGTATTTTTGTATTATATAATGATACATGTCCATTGGTACTATGACTCGTGGGGTTTCATTAGGTATGTAGTAATGGCTTGTCGGGTCTTAATTTTAGTTATCTGGCCTATATGTGATCAAACAAGATTCTTTAAAGCTCCTAAATCTGGCCCCTCTTTTTTTTAATTATAGTTACTAAAGAATATATAATTTAAAGCTTGTTGATTTCACATGCTCATCTGCTCCACAAGCTTTTAATTTTTTATGCTAAAGTTGATTTCTTTTTAATTTTTTTTCTCATCCGGATCACCTTTGTTTACCCAAATATGTACTTCTGACTTGGTTGACAATCAATATGATGACACTCAATTTAGTTTTCTTGTGTATTATCTCTAGTTCGAGTTCTTTCATATGATCTTTGAATATAGTCGCTACACAGATTGTACCTGTGGGAAAATTACAGTTTTTTTCAATTTTCCCATTTGGGTTTTGTCATCATTTATCAATATTCTCACGTGGGTTTTATCCATAAAGGTTTGGAATTTCCCATTTTTCTTATGTTTTGATTAGATGTGTGAAAAGTTTGCAACTTTTACCATTTTCTCATCTGGGGATTATTGTTCTAAACATTTATCTATCACTTTTTTTGCAGTTCTATCCTTCAGAAATTGTTGATTTGAAGGACACAACTAGAATCATGGTAGAAGAAGGCATAATTGACAACATGCCTGACACCCGGACGGCAGAGGAGTGGCTGTCACATGTCCAGGATCTTGTCCCGGTGGCACTCAAGAAAGCTAGGGAGGTTAAAGGATTTCCCGGTAGGTGGAAAATAATAATTTCAAAATTGGAGCAAATCCCTTCACGGTTATCCGATTTATCGAGCCATCCTCATTTCTCCAAGAACGCACTTTGCAAAGAGCAATTACAAGCAGTTTCAAAGAGTTTAAATGACGCAGTCGAGTTGGCGGAGAAGTGTCTGAAAGAGAAGTACGAGGGAAAGCTTCGGATGCAAAGTGATCTCGACGCTTTAACTGGAAAATTGGATTTAAATTTACGAGATTGTGGGCTCTTGATAAAAACTGGAGTTCTTGGTGATGTAACACTGCCTTTGCCTGTATCAAGTTCTTTATCAGAGTCTGAACCTCAATGTAATATTCGTGAATTGTTGGCTAGGCTTCAGATTGGGCATTTGGAGGCAAAGCATAAAGCTCTTGACAGCCTTGTTGAGGTTATGAAAGAGGATGAAAAGACTGTTTTGTCCGCTTTAGGACGGAGCAATATTGCAGCTTTAGTCCAACTCCTCACTGCAACATCTCCTCGAATAAGAGAAAAGACGGTAACTTTAATTTGCTCGCTCGCAGAATCTGGGAGCTGTGAAAACTGGCTTGTTTCGGAAGGTGTTCTTCCACCTCTCATAAGGCTAGTTGAGTCCGGAAGTGCAGTCGGGAGAGAGAAAGCTACAATCTCTCTCCAAAGATTGTCCATGTCTGCCGAAATAGCTCGTTCAATCGTCGGCCATGGTGGGGTCCCGCCCCTGATTGATATATGTCGAATGGGTGATTCCGTTTCTCAGGCTTCGGCTGCTTGTACTTTAAAGAATATATCAGTTGTACCTGAAGTACGTCAAACTCTTGCTGAAGAAGGGGTAGTAAAGGTTATGATTAATCTTGTTGATAACGGAATTTTACTCGGATCTAAAGAATACGCAGCTGAATGTTTACAAAATCTCACTTCAAACAACGATGATCTCAAGCGGTCCGTCATTCAAGAAGGCGGGATTCGTTGTTTATTAACTTATCTTGACGGTCCATTGCCCCAAGAATCTGCAGTTGGGGCATTGAGGAATTTAGTGGGGTCCGTTTCCATGGAATCATTAATCTCACTTGGCCTCCTTCCAAGATTAGTTCACGTACTTAAATCCGGATCACTGGGTGCCCAAAAAGCTGCCATGTCAGCAATTTGCCGAATTTGCACCTCGGCAGAAATGAAGAAACTGGTCGGAGAAAGTGGATGTATTCCGCTGCTAGTCAAACTACTCGAGGCTAAAGTCAACGGTGTTCAAGAAGTAGCTGCACAGGCAATCGCGAGTTTGATGACACTATCACATAATTGTCGAGAAGTCAAAAGGGACGATAAAAGTGTGCCGAATTTGGTTCAGTTGCTTGACCCAAGCCCTCAAAATACGGCAAAAAAGTATGCTGTTTCTTGCCTGGGCTTACTCTCTTCGAGCAAGAGGTGTAAGAAGCTTATGATATCATATGGAGCAATTGGGTATCTTAAGAAACTTACTGAGATGGATATTCCGGGGCAAAGAAGTTACTTGAGCGATTGGAGAGGGGGAAATTATGGAGTTTTTTCAGCAAGAAATAGGTGAAGAAATAATATTTTTCTTGATGTATAATGGAAGTAAATTAATTTCTTAATTTCGTAGGATCTCAGTTTCATTGTCTTGCATGAAAAAAAAGTAGTAGTCTATGGCATGAAGTCGGAAGCATAAGCCGCAAAGTTTAACTGTGGTGTTGTATTACTTGGAAAATACAATGTCGGCTCATTGCATGAAGCAGTCATCTACATATAAGGGCTTTATAATTTAACTGAAATAAAATCTTTTATTCTCTTTTCTAGTGTAAAGTGATCTTTTTGTTTTCTTCGTATCCTTTGTATCTTGAGTAGAGGCTGTAGACCATATTGGAAATAACATCAGGAACGCTCGTGTATAGACTGAGGAAGCTGCAATGGCGATTATCTCTGAGTCAGCCTTGCACAATATGGTATGATTTATAAGCTTTATTTTATACGTTGTATTTAACATACTGCACTTTTGAATTCTCGGATTTCTGCTCTCTTTGTACTGTTAGTCTGTTACATATTTTTTCTGCTCTGTTAGGTTATATCGCATGGATGGCTTCTGCTAGGGATAATGGTACAGAGATAGATTACTGGGCATATGGAAATGACCACCCGCCATTGACCAGTTATATGTCACTACTATTCTTGCATTTTACTTGCTAAGAACCTTAAAAAAAAAAAAAAAAAAAAAAAAGGCTCCACTAAGCTAAACAGAATATGAAAGAAGGTAAAAAAAACACGAGCAATTGTTTAATATCGCGTGAGTAAAGAAAGGAAGAACTACTGGCTTCGTATGTACGGAGTAAGTGTCTACCGAAAGACTTTAAAATTCTCTATATTGATGATTTTCAAGTATATATCAGATGTTGAAATATTGATATTTTTACTTGATGATGTCTGTGAAATGAAGCAATAAAATTGGAGGGTCATTTTTTTTTGCTGGTAAAATGATAAACGTTAGGAATGCACTTGCTTGACAGTATAATTGACAATAGATATGCCAACTACTGCCTTTCACTTCATCAAACAAGATCACATTTTTGGTTATCTGGTGATTATATATTCTCATAAAATGTGTCCATATCTGTTTTTAAGCTTTGCTTAGAAAATACTGTAGTTTGGCAGTAGTCATTTTGGGGCGGAGGCAATACTAGTAGTTGTTGCTACGCATATTTTTTCCCACACATTTTCAAAGAGTACCACACATTATTGGTTACATTAGTACGAGATACGTGTGGCTTTGCTCAATCCCACTTAGTCAGTCACCCTGAAACATACAGGTGAAAATCTTGATTCAAACGAGTTTTGTTGAACTTTATGCTTAGGGTTGGGATACAATTCCGTTAATGAAACTGTATCTCATAAATATATTAAAAATCCTGACTTGGCGGCGCCTCAAACGTAGTCAATTCCCTGATGTAGTGTGTTAACAATTCTTGCATTTTTTACTGTTTTTTTTTTCGTTATTTATTCATATAGATATTGCAATTTTTCCTAACGCTTCGGTTGTTACTGTGGATATGGTGTGGGAATGAAACATTTACCTAACATGTCACAAGTGATGCTTACTTTAAGTAGGGTTCATGTTTGATTTTTGATTTGAGTACAACTAAGGTATGGAGATTTGCTTATAGTCAGACTGCAATTGCAGCTAAAGAAAAGAGATAATGTTTTGTTTATTTGGGCTTTTTATATGTGGAAATATTGCATAAATAGTAGTTGAAGCTTTTGGAATTATTTTCTGATCAATTATGTTATGTTGTTTCTAGTGTTTGGTCATGAACGCCTTGTTTATTAGTTTGATGTTTTTTTGCCATTGCAGCTAAAGAAAAGACGTTGTCTGATGCCACAATGGTCCAAATCTTTTTCAATCAATATTTAAGGATAGGAACGTATTTTTGTCTTTGCTCCCTCACCGCCGATAGGGCTAAGTCGGTTTAAAATGGATGGTTAGATATCGGGCATTTCCAACATGGAGGTTGGATATGTGATTGCTGTTCTTGATTTTGGAAAATGGGAATTCTGACTGGAACTCGGATCTCGGCTATACATGTTAAAAAACCGATTCTGATTTGAGCCAATTCATCTAAAAAATTATCCAAAACGGAATGTAGTGTGTTTTGCACTATGTATGAGGACTTATGTATTTGATGTAAACAAGTTGGCAAAAGATAATTTTTCATTTACACAATACAACTATTTATATACAATGGAAGCTAGATGAAAAGCCTAAAGACTAAGAGGCAAAAATAAATAAATACATTAACCAAGTAATGAAGAGACAGGCTGTGCATGAACTGAAGCTGAATGAACTGATGTAGCTGAGGTGATATTGTGAGGAGTATTTTGATTCTTTACACGCCCCCGCAAGATGGACGGTCCTTGTGTTAGTCCAATCTTGGATATGAGTGAAACGAAACGAGCCCGCGAGAGGGGTTTCGTCAAAGCATCAGCAAGTTGCTCATTTCCGGAGATGTGTTGGACTCGAAGGTTTCCAAGCTGGACCTGCTCTCGGACGAAATGGAAGGCAAGAGCGAGGTGCTTCATGCGTGAGTGGAAAATTGGATTAGCTGAATAATTAGCTGCTCCAAGGTTGTCGCAGTATATGATCGGTGCTGTGGAGGATGTGATTCCAAGTTCGTACGAAGGTTGTTTATCCACAGGAGTTCGGGCGGTGGTTGCAAAGAACCGAGCGAAACTCTACCTCAGTTGAAGAGCGAGATAGGGCACGTTGCTTTTTAGAAGACCAAGCAATGGGGTTGCGGCCGAGGTAGACAATAAATCCGGTAGTTGAGATGAAATCATCTTTATCGCCTGCCCAATCCGCATCACAGAAAGCATGTAGAGTGGGTGGCGAATGTTTAAAAATTTGGATTCCAGCATGAATTGTGCCATTGAGATAGCGGAGAAGTCTTTTTAAAGCGGACCAATGGGACTCTTGAGGGTGGTGAAGAAATTGTGCGAGCTTGTTAACCGGGAAGGCAATGTCCGGTCGGGTGAGGGAAAGATATTCCAAACTTCCAATGATAGCACGGTATTCAGAGGGATTGCAGATGGGAGTTCTCGGGTGAGCTGAGAGAGGGGGGTAGGTCAACATTGGTGTGGGAGAAGGTCTGGAGTGTTGCATGTCATGTCTTGAGAGAAGATCACTAATATATTTAGACTGTGAGAGGAGAATTCCATGAGAGTTAGGTGTCACTTCAATGCCAAGAAAATAAGAAAGTGGGCCAAGGTCTTTTAAAGAGAATTGAGAAGAAAGACTAGAGACGAATGTTTCAAGAAAGGTTGTGGAGGGTCCTGTGACGACAATGTCGTCAACGTAGACAAGCAATAGAAGGTGGTGAGAGTTTTTGTGATATGTAAATAGGGAGGGATCGGCAATAGAGGTTGTGAAGCCGAAAGAGATAAGAAATTGTTTAAGGGCAGTGTACCAAGCGCGAGGGGCTTGTTTTAGCCCATAAATTGCCTTGGAGAGGCGACAAACATGGGATGGATTGGTGGGGTCTTGAAACCCGGGGGGTTGAGACATGAAAACGGTTTCAGAGAGACGACCTTGTAGGAAGGCATTGTTGATGTCTAGTTGGCGAAGAGACCAACCTTGAGTGATGGCAAGAGAGAGAATTAGGCGGATAGTGACTGGTTTGACAACCGGGCTAAAGGTTTCGGTATAATCAAGACCGGGACGTTGGTGGAAGCCTTTGGCAACGAGACGGGCTTTGTATTTATGAATGGTATTGTCTGGGTTGTACTTAATGCGAAAAACCCACTTGCAACCGACAATATTCGGAGCTTCATGGGAGGGGACTAGGGACCAGGTTTGGTTACGCATGAGAGCGTTGTATTCTTCACACATAGCAGCACGCCAATGAGGGATGGAAAGGGCATGTTTGGAGGTGGTGGGAAGGGCAAAAGCTGAGGAAGTAATGCAGCGGTATGTACATATTTTGGATTGGGTTTGCGTATACCATGGGTGAGGCGAGTTTCAATGGTTCGGATGGGTGGTGGGATTGGTTCGGCTGTGGGGTTAGTGGGGTTCAGGGAGGGTGCGGTTGGTGGGGAGAGAGTGGCTGGAGCTGAAGTGGGTGAGGTAGGAGTGGTAGGGGCTGCTGCTTGATCGGGTTGTGGTGTATGGATGGGTGTGGGCTGTATGGATGGAGAGTTGTTGAGAGGAATAGGTTCATGAGTTGTTGGTGTGAAGGTTTCAGTGGGAACAAGATTTTGGGGTACAGTAGTTGGGTTGGTTTGGATAATGGGGATAGATAAAGAGCACCATTCAGAGGGTGTCATGGTGGAGGTAGGGATGGAGGAAGATGTGAGAGTGTGGTACGGAAACTCCGTTTCAACAAAACGAACATGACGAGAAGTATAAATTTTATGTGAGGTTGGGTCAAGACAGTGGTAGGCACTTTGTGAGGAAGAATAGCCAATGAATATGCAAGGGATGGATTTTGGAGCTAATTTATGTGGGGTGTATGGTTTTAACCATGGATAGCAGAGACACCCAAAGCTACGAAGTTTGATGTAGTTGGGTGGTTTTTGAAAGAGACGGAGGTAGGGTGAATCATTTTGGAGAGTGGGTGTTGGTAGCCTATTTATAAGGTAGGCTGCGGTAGTGAGAGCATGAGACCAAAAGGAGAGCGGAAGCTTAGCATGAGATAAAAGGGAGAGGCCGGTTTCAACTAGATGCCGATGTCGGCGTTCAGAAAAATCATTGTGTTCGGGTGTATGTGGGGGGGGGGGAGGTGAGATGAGAGACACCATTATTGAGAAGAGATGGTGTGAGTTTTAAATATTCACCTCCGTTGTCGGAGAAAAGTTGAATAATAGGACGAGAAAAGAATTTTTCCACAAGTGCTTTAAACCGGTTGAAGGTAGCAAATGTGTCGGATTTTTGTTTTGGAGGATATAACCATGTGTATTTTGTGAAATGGTCGACAAAAATAACGTAGTATTTATAGTTGTCATGAGAGTAGATGGGAGAAGTCCAAACATCGAAAAATATAATTTCAAGAGGTGCATTAGTTTGAAGAGTAGACGTAGAGAAAGGAAGCTTATGACTTTTATTGATGTTGCATGGATTACAATAAGAAAAAGAGTTGCAAGAAGGAATACGTAAAGTAAATTGTTTATTTAGAAGGGAAATAATGGGAGGGGAGGGATGTCCGAGTCTGTTGTGCCAAGATTGAAGGGTGGTGGTTGTGCCAACATAAGCTTGAGAAGAATCGGGAGTCCAAAGATAGATACCACAGTCAATTGTTCCGTGGAGTAGAATGCGCTGAGTCGAGATTTCCTTGAAAACAAAGGAAGAGTGTGAGAATTGCACGATGGCATGATTATCTTTGCAAAATTGAGATACGGAGAGAATATTACGAGAGATTAATGGTACATGTAAAACATTATTGAAAAGGAGACGAGAGTGAGTTGTAGGAATAGAAAATGAACCTATGTTCGAGATAGGGAGAGCGGAGCCATCTCCAATCAACACATCATCCGTTCCGTCATAGGGGTTGTGAAGGGATAGATTGGATAGATCATTAGTTATATGAGTTGTTGCACCACTGTCTACCAACCAGGTGGGTTTCGGAGTGGGGTGGGGTAGTGATGCGGTGTGGACTTGAGGAGGATTAGGTGTAGTGGTGCGAGGCGAGCGACTGGAGGACGGAGGAGGAGGAAAAACCACAGTAGGATAGTCACGTTTGAACGCGTGACATTGGGAGATGACATGCCCCACATAACGACAATATTGGCATTTTCCTTTGAATGGGTTGGGGGAAGAGTTGCGGTTTTGTGTGGGTGTGGGAAGGATGGGATGGTTGGGGGAGGTGCGGGCAGGAGGGTTGTAGGTGTGGGTTTGGGCGACATGGGCCGAGAGAGGGAAGGTTGAGGGAGCAGGGGTTTGTTGTTTTAGGGAGAGCTCATGGTGGATTAACTTTTCAGCGCTTCAAAGGAGATGGGGTTATCCCTAGCGCGGATGGAGTCAACTATGGGTTTGTAGGCATCATAATCAAGCCCTTTTAGGACTTTTGCAATCACATCCTCGGAGTCTAGGGGTTTACCGAGGATAGCAAGCTTGTCGGTACATGATTTGATGGATTGCATGTACTCGGTTATGGAGAGAGAAGATTTTGTGATGGAGTCGAGATGGTCTTTGATTTGGAGGAGATGGCCACGGGAAGGGTTGGCGTAAGTGTTCTTGAGAATAGTCCAAGCTTCATTGGAGGTTTTTGCTTGGTAAACAAGGGGTGCTACATTTCAGGCTCTAAGGTTCCTAGGAGGGCACTAAGGATAAGACGGTCTTGTCTTTCCCAGGTGGTAAGAGCCGGGTTTGGAGAGTCTTTTCCATCTATCTTGATGGAGCCTGCTGGTGGTGGGTGGTTTCCATCAACATAGCCTAGAAGATCTAAGCCGAAAAGCAGGGAGGTGACTTGGGAGGACCAACCTAGATAAGTGAGGGGTGTCAAGGTTTTGCATTGGGAGAGATTGACCAAAAGAATGGGGGTGTTTGGTTCAGCAGAATTTGGGATGGTGGAGGAGGTTTGTCCGGCCATTTGAAGGGGTAGAGGAGAGGCGACAGTAAGGTGGTGGGAGTTTTGCTTGTTTAAAAATCACAATGCTCTGATACCATGTAAACAAGTTGGCAAAAGATAATTTTTCATTTACACAATACAACTATTTATATACAATGGAAGCTAGATGAAAAGCCTAAAGACTAAGGCTCCGTTTGTTTCATGTAAAACATTTTCCGAAAAATGTTTTCCTTGTTTTCGGGTGTTTGTTTCAAGTAAAATGTTTTCCGAAAAATGTTTTACCTACTTTCGAGAGTTTGGTAACCACTTGTAAAAGAAAGTCAAATGTAAAACATTTTACAAGGATGTAAAAAAAGGAGGTTTTCTTTGTAAAATGATTTACCAATTTCAAATTCGTAAATCATTTTACAACTCTTGTTCTTGGCCTTAATGTACAACTCATATTACACTCGGTACAACATAATAATAATAATAATTAAAAAAAAAAAATTTAACTGCTCCCACCCACCCCACCCCACCCCCCCCCCCCAAAAATTTTTTTTTTTTTGGAAACCGCCCCACCCACCCCCGCCTACCCCACCCCCACCCCCACCCCCCCACAAAAAATTTTTTTTTTTTTTTTTTTTTTTTGGAAACCGCCCACCCACCCCGCCTACCCCACCCCCCCCACCCTCCCCCCCAAAATTTTTTTTTATTTTTTTTTTTGGAAACCGCCCCACCCACCCTACCTACCCCACCCCCCTCCCACCCCCCACCCCCAAAAAAAAAAAAAAAATTTTATTTTTTTTTGGAAACCGCCCCACCCACCCCGCCTACCCCACCCTACCCACCCCCACCCCCCCCAAAAAAATTTTTTTTATTTTTTTTGAAACCGCCCCACCCACCCCGCCTACCCCACCCTCCCCCAAATTTTATTTTTTATTTTTTTATTTTTTGGAAACCGCCCCACCCACCCCTACCCACCCCCACCCCCCAAAAAAAAAAATTTTTTTTTTTTTGGAAACCGCCCCACCCACCCCGCCTACCCCACCCCACCCTCCTCCCCCAAAAAAAAAAATTTTTTTAATTTTTTTTTTTGGAAACCGCCCCACCCACCCCCGCCTACCCCACCCCTACCCCCCCAAAAAAAAATTTTTTATTTTTTTTTGGAAACCGCCCCACCCACCCCCGCCTACCCCACCCCCCAAAAAAAAATTATTTTTTTATTTTTTTGAAACCGCCCCACCCACCCCCGCCTACCCCACCCCCAACCCAAAAAAAAAAATTATTTTTTTTGGTAACCGCCCCACCCACCCCCTGCCTACCCCACCCCCCAAAAAAAAATTTTTTTTTTTTTTGAAACCGCCCCACCCACCCCCCCCCCAAAATTTTTTTTTATTTACACTTCTACCCACCCCCCAAAAATATTTTTTTTTTTTTATTAAAAAATTAAAAAAAAATTGGGGAAATGGTAGGGGGGTGGGGTAGGCAGGGGGTGGGTGGGGCGATTTCCAAAGTTGATTTAAATTAATAAAAAAAAGTGACATTTTCGGAAAACATTTTCGTCAAATTTGCCAAACAACTGAAAACAAGATCATGATATTTTACAAGAAAACATTTTACATGGAAATCTTTTTACATGAAAACATTTTACAAGGAAACCTTTTTACATGAAATCATTTTACATGAAAACATTTTCCGGAAAATATTTTACGCGAAACAAACGGAGCCTAAGAGGCAAAAATAAATAAATACATTAACCAAGTAATGAAGAGACAGGCTGTGCATGAACTGAAGTTGAATGAACTGATGTAGCTGAGGTGATAGTGTGAGGAGTATTTTGATTCTTTACATTTGAAAGACTCGGAATTGCTCATTTGATCTTGCGCTCTAACAATCTGGGTTCATTCATGTTGTTTGACTCATTGCGTGTGTGGCTGAAATCAATTTGACAAATTATGAAATCTATTAAATTCAAAATCATCTTATTCATCGAGCATAAAGACATGTTAAACATGACAAATTTTAATGCCAAATCCGCATTTTTGGAGTGTCTTTCGGATAATTTGTGTGAAAGTATTAATAAATCTTTGTTAAAAGAGAAAGTGCCAAATTCTATACGATTACACGTATGAAACATGAAAGTATGAGGACTATCTAGTATGAAACAAAATTAACACAGTAACCCTGATCACTCTCTATAATTACTACTTCCTCCGTCCCATTTGAAAAGAAACAAAATTCTATTTTGAGTATCCCATTTAAAAAGGCATACTCTTAAAATGGAAATTTTTTAATATTTTTTTATTTATGAGACCACTTGTCATACTCACAACGGTGATGGCCAAACGGGCCGGCCCATCCCGACCCGGTCCTACGGACCAACCCTCGGGCGGGACTGGTTAAAGCCCGTGTGATGAAACGGGCCTAAATCCGACCCGGCCTGACCCATTTCGCCCATCCAAGCTCGTCTGTTTGGCCCGGATCTGAAGATCCACGGGTCTAAACGGGTTTTCCTATTTATTATTTTTTTAAAAAAATAAAAAAAAATCAAAAAAAAAAAATCAAAAAAATTATGAAAAAAATAAAAAGTAATTTAGTATTATTTAATAAGCTATTTTTAAAAAATATAAAATACTTAGGCATAAGAAAATTAGTTGTTTTATATATAAAAAAGGAAAGAAAAAAAACTAAAGAAATGAAAATATATAAAAGAAAAGAGGGACGGACTACCCTTTATTTTTCTTTTATTTTTTTTTATTTTTTTGACTAGAAAATAATATTTTAAATTTTTTTATTACTGATATTTTTTATAAAAAGGTATACTCCCTCCGTCCCAATAAAAGCTTCACTAATTACCCAAAAGGGCGTCCCATTAGAAGCTTCACCTTTCCTTTTTTGGCAAAGAATCTTTATTATTTTCTCCACTCATTCTCTCTCCTACATTATTTTAATACTCACAACACCATTATAATTTACTATTTTCTCCACTAATTCTCTCTCCTATTTTCAAATTACACTCACAACATTTTTTTTTTCCTCCTATTTCCATAATTTGCGTGTCCACCCAAAAGGGTGAAGCACTTATTGGGACGGAGGGAGTATAAAAAAGATTTAAAAAATAATAAACTAGTGAAAGTATATAAAAGAAAAGAGGAGCGGACTACCCTTTATTTATTTTTATTTTTTTATTAATTTTAATTTTATTGACTAGGAAATAATATTTTATAATTTTTTTTATTGCTGATCTTTTTTACAAAAAGGTATATAAAAAAAAGATCAAAAAAAACTAAACAAGTGAAAGTATGTAAACGAAAAGAGGGACGGACTACCATTTATTTATTTTTATTTATTTTATTAATTTTTTATTGACTAGGAAATAATATTTTAGACTTTTTTTATTACTGATATTTTTTTTACAAAAAGGTATACTCCCTCCGTCCCATTACAAACCATAAATATTCCTTTTTTTTCCGTCCCATTACAAATCACAAATTCACTATTTCCTTCACTCATTCTCTCTCCTATCATTATTTTAATACTCACAACACCATTATAATTTACTATTCCCTCCACTCATTCTCTCTCCTATTTTACTTTTACACTCACAACATTTATATCATTATTTTTTTCCTTAATCTCCGCGCAAACAGTAATTTTCCTCTTTCTAGCGAGACGGAGGGAGTATAAAAAAAGATAAAAAAACAAAAAACAAAAAAAAAACTAAACAAATGAAAGTATATAAAATAAAAGAGGGATTGTTGGGTATGCATACTTTAATCCTCCTAGCTTAAGCTTAGATTTGATTGATACCATAACCTCTTCTCTATTTTAAGGACTTTAGGCCCATATGTAATGAAGCTTAGACTTCAATTTTTTAGTATAAGTCCATTTTGTAGAATAGGTTTATTTAGGCTTGAAGACTGGCACAAGACTCATTGGACGTGAGGTTTCAGTTCAAGAAGTTTCAAACCGCACTTAAAGAAACCGCACCAGCAAACCGCTTGTGGAATTCTTACCTTGAAACTGCTCCTTGACAATCTCAGTGAAACCGTATTAATGAACCGCACTAGCAAACCTCAGTGCAAATTTCAATCTTGAGACCGCACTGAGAAACCTCATCTGGTGAAATCGCACTGACCAAACCGCATTCACACCAGACCGCATTCCGCATCCAATGATTGAAGACTTGAAGTTGAACCACTTATGACTGTTGGAATCCACGTCTGCAATATCAAATGTCAACAACCAAATCTTATCACGTGACTAAGTGTCACACAGGATCTGCAAGAATCCTGAAAAGGTGACAGATGTCCTTTATACCTTATTTGCAGCTGAGGTATGATCAGCTTTATCTGCAACTGCTGTACCAAAGGACAAAAGTGGATTTGTGGACCAATCAGATTGCACCAGTACAGTCCTTGCAAACAGATGTTTTCAGCGGCTACTTTCTTGGTGCTTGGGTATAAATACCCCTAATCTTTAACATTTGAAGATTGCTTGAGAAATTGAAAATTCAGTGAGTTCATAAGAAGATTGAAGCTCTGCCCAGAAAATATTCAGCCCTTTGAATCTTCATCTTCTTCCTTCAAGAAATATTTCTCAACCCAGAAATCAAGTCTTACTCACCCAAGAATCATTGTGCTCAACATCATATAGATTCAAAGAGCCTTGATCTTGTTTATCACACACAAACCTCACTTGTTTAATCACATAGATTATTCATTTGAGATACACTGGTTATAGTCTAGGATTTGATCTTCATAGAATAGATTTTAGAACTGAGCATTACTCTTTGTACTTTGTAATCTCTCATACTCAATATAAAATCTAACTCTTAAAAAATTCAAGACTAACCATCTTGGTAGTGGATGTAGATCATTTACGATTGAACCACTCCAAATATTGTGTTCTTCATTTCTGCATATTTACTTACTGTGCTTTACTGACTATTTTGTCTTTATGTTTGATCTTATTTTCAGTTATCCATTATTGTGAATTGTGTTTGCAGTTAACTTTGTCAAAACCTCACTTTTCTGTTTTATAAAACCGCACAGAAAACCGGACTACAAATCGCACCTCTAAACCGCACCACTTTACTTAAGATATTTCGCTGTGCATTTTGCAACTCTACTTGTGGTTTATAATACACTGCTAGATGTTGAGTTTTCAAAAGAGGGCAAAAAATTTGTAACAGCTATTCCCCCCCTCTAGTTATTTTTCACCCTTGTTGTCACCTTTGGGATCAACAGGGACGGACTACCCTTTATTTATTTTTATTTTTTTATTAATTTTTTATTGACTAGGTTTTAGACTTTTTTTATTACTGATATTTTTTACAAAAAGGTATATAAAAAAAGATTAAAAAAAAAACTAAACAAATGAAAGTATATAAAAGAAAACAGGGACGGACTACCCTATAAATATTTATTTCATAAGTTTTTTGGGGAAATTTTAATTGTCTTCAAATGATACAATTTAAAATTATATAGTCTTAAAATAAAAAGTATTCAAATCTTCAAATTTAACAAAGTCTTGAAAATAGATGAATCTTCAAATCTTCAAACTAATTATGGTCTTCAAAGTCTTCAAAAAGCTTTAGGTCTTCAATATTGTTATTGCTTCAAAGTCTTTGAAGACTGGCACAAGACTCATTGGATCTGAGGATGCAGTTCAGAGTTTCAGACCACCTTGTCAAATCCTCCTAGCAGAACCGCTTCATGCAAAACCGCTTGGTGGAATCCTTGTCTGAAACCGCTCCTGAACTCCTAAGTGCAATCTACCTTATGAACCGCTCCATGCAAACTGCATTGCAGTTCCATCTTTGAATCAGCACTTAAGGATCCTTCACTGGTGAAACCGCTTATACTCAGAACCGCTTGCACACCAGGACCGCTCTAATGATTGAAGACTTGAAGTGAACCACATTTGACCGTTGGAATCCACGTCAGCAATATCAAATGTCAACCACCATATCTTGTCACGTGACTCAATGTCAGAGAAGATCTGCAAGGATCTTGAAAAGGTGACAGATGTCCTAACTACCTTGATTGCAGCTGAGGCCTGATCAGCTTTACCTGCAACTGTTGTACCAAGGACAAAAGTGGTTACTGTGGACCAATGGGAAAGCATCAGTACAGTCCTTGCAATAGCTGTGTCCAACGGCTATATCCTTGATGCTTGGGTATAAATACTCCCAATCTTCACCATTTGAAGATTTCTTGAGAAATTGATTTGCTGTGAGTTCATACGAAGTTGAAGCTCTGCCCTGAAATTCTAAGTCCTTTGAATCTTCATCTTCTACTTCAAGAAATATATTCCAGCCCAGAAATCAAGCCTCATACACATCAAGAATCATTGTGCTCTACATCTCTTAGATTCAAAGAGCCTTGATCTTGTTTACACACAGACACCTCACTTGTTTAATCACATAGATTATTCATTTGAGATACACTGGTTATAGTCTAGGATTCGATCTTCATAGAATAGATTTTAGATCTGAGTTTGAATACATTGTATTTTGTAATCTCTCTCATACTCAATATAAAATCTAACTCTTAGAAAATCCAAGACTAACCATCTTGGTAGTGGACGTAGATCGTTTATCGATTGAACCACTCCAAATATTGTGTTCTTACTTTTCTGCATTTATTATTTCTAGTGCTTATTAAGTATCTACCTTTTTCTCTATTTGATCTTAATTTTAGTTATCCTTAATAGTGAATTGTGTTTGAAGTTAACATTGTCAAAACCTCACTTTGTTTGTAAACCGCACTCACTGAAACCGCTCTTTAAAACGCTTTACAAATCGCACCTCAAAACCTCTTTGTAACTCAAATATTTCGCTGTGCATTTTACAACTCTACTTGCAGTTTTTAACACACTGCAAGAGGTTTTGTAAGCTTAGAGGTTTAGTTTTAAAAGAGGGCGAAAAATTTATAACAGCTATTCACCCCCCCTCCTCTAGCTATTTTTCACCCTTGTTGCCACCTTTGGGACCAACAAGTGGTATCAGAGCTTTTCACATTTATAAAACCACTGTTTTTCAAGCTTAACAGCTTGTGTGCCGATTCGATATGGCAAACTCAAAGACAATGACAACTGTTAACTATTCACACATTCCAATTTTGGACGAAGACCACTTCGACATCTGGAAGTGCTGAATGCTTATTCATTTGGAGACTATTGATGAGATGCTGGTGGAATGCGTAATCAATGGCCCGTTCGTTCCCATGAAGGCCAATACAGATGCAGCCGCCAGTGCGATAACTCCAGAAGTCAAGAAGCCAAAAGGCGAGTGGTCGGATGAAGAGAAAAGATTAGTTGCCTTGGACAGCAAGGTGAGGCACATCATTTCTGGAATCCTTCCCGTTTCAACCCTTCAAAAAGTGATGTATCTCAAAATCGCAAAGCATATGTGGGATGCCATAGAGAGCTACCTCGAAGGTGATGACGAATGCAAGGAGAATAAATTATATTGTTGAAAGATCCTACAACAACTTCAACAGAAAATCCAACGAAACCTTGCGTCAGACCTACGATTGCTATGTTGAGGTAATTAATGCTTGTAGATCTCTTGGAAAGACTTTAACTGATAAGGAAATCAATATGACTTTCCTAGCTGCTTTAGGTTCTAGATGGGTAAATAAAGCAACCTCTCTAGAAGACTCCAAAGTTTTGAATACTTGGTCGTTAAGTAACTTGTATGCAAACCTTAGAGTCTATGAGCTTAAATTAAATCACATTGAAGAGATTGAAGGAAAAATCAAATCACTTTCTATGTCCGTCGTGGAACATGAGGAGAAACCAACCACATCCAATCAAACCGCTGATCCTTCCATATCAACCTCATCACTCATCGAGATGGATGATGATGATTTTGCCATGTTTGTGAAAAGATTTCAAAAATTTAGAAAATCCTCAAAACCTTTCACAAAATCATTTTCTAAAGGCAAACCTCCAGCAACGTTTTCAAAGGCTGCATATACAAAGAAAAGGAGTGATCTAGTTTGCTACAACTGTAGAAAACCTGATCACTTTGCATCTGAGTGTCCATAGCCTAAATATGAATACATGAAAAAGAAAACCTCTCCTGCAAAATTTTCTCGTCGCAAGGGAATGGTTGCTGAGGAAGAAGAGAATTCTAAGGAATTAGCAACTTGGATTGAAACAAACTCTGATGATGGAAGTGATGAAGAAACCGAAGAAGTTAATCTCTGCTTAGTTGCAGATGCTTTCGATGAGTCAGATACTGAGTCAATCGAGTCGCTAGATATGGAGGATGAATAGGTTTCTACCAAAATTCCAAATTTTAAATTGGATGGTGATGTCAAACTTACTCCTAGCATTAAGATAGAAAATTGTTCGTATTCACGTCCTATTTTTTCTACTACAAATGCTCCACCTTCAAAAGTAATTTCAAAGAAGAAAATTTTGAAAAAGGTGCTGGAAAAAGTTTCTCCCATGGAACATGAAAGGATGTTCAAGAAAGCTGAAATGATGATCCAAAAGTTCTCTAATGTTAAGAAACCCTTAGGATTAGCTCATGATGAACTTTCTCAGTACAAGACGGAGAAAACTGTGATGAGTTCTAAAATTTACAATCTTAAGGACCAAATCAAAAGTATGACTCCTCTTGCTGACCAAAACCGCATCCTTGAAACTAAGGTTGCTGCACTTCAACTTAGGAATGATGACCTAGTTGCCCAGAAACTCGATCTCCAAAAGTTCATTGATGGGTGGAGAAAGTCACAAGTCACCATGGATCAAATTATAGATTCCCAAATGGCCAGTGAAATTAAAGAAGGCCTGGGATTCCAAACTGGTGAAAAGGAGAAGTGTGCATCATGTTGTGAAAAGGATGAGGAAATTTTAAAACTAACTAATGAAATTCTTAAGGGGAAGCATGATGCTTCCAAGGGTAAAGAACAGGAACAAAAGTCTCCACTTAACTTCCATTATATCTACCCAAAGAAACAGTTTGAAAAAAACTCTCAGATGAAAGGAAAAGATTCTAAGAGTGATGATGCAGAGGAAATGTCTTATGCAGCAGACCGTACCTCTACCTCAACCGCTTCTGGTGGAGTAGGTGGTGCTGCCAACTGCAAGGCTGACCACCCTTCTTCTTCGACCGCTCCTCCTACTTTCAAAGGCAAGAAGAGCATTCCTAGAAAAACCGCGGTCAAACCAAAGACCACCTTTGTCAAGGCTACAACCGCTGTTCCCAAACCGCATGCAACTCCTAAGAAAAGTAAGGAGTTAGTAAAACCTCATGATGCTTGCAGCTTTCATAAATGCTTTGTGTGTGATGGTTTAGGTCACAAGGCTGCAGAATTCCTTTTGCGGTTCACACCCATTGCCAGGAAGAGTAAACCTCCTTCTATCAAACAGGTGTGGGTCGTTAAAGGTTGCTAACCTCAGGACCCAAGGAATAAAGGGGGACCTCGTTCTTAATGTTTATATTTCAGGTCCTCTGCTTAATGGCTGGTCACTCCAAGAATAATGAATGGTATCTTGACAGTGGCTGCTCAAGACATATGACTGGAGATAGATCATTACTTGAAGATGTCATTGAAGCAATTGATCCATCTGTAACCTTTGGTGACAACAACAAAGGCAAAACCATTGGGTATGGTGTAATAAGTAGAGGAAACCTAACCATTGAGAAGGTTACTCTTGTTGAAGGACTCAAGCACAACCTCCTTTCAATTTCTCAATTCTGCGACAAAAGAATGCTTTGCAACTTCACGTCATCAAATTGCTTTATCAAAGATAGCATTTCTGGAGTCACCCTACTCACAGGGATTCGTAAGAGTAATATTTACATTATTGATCTAGTTCTGCATGTAGTATTACTAATCTTTGTTTTGTAGCTAAAAATGTGAGCGAAAATAGTTGGCTATGGCACAAGAGGTTGAGCCACTTGAACTTCAAGTATCTAGCAAAGATTGGTAGGGAAAACCTCATTCGTGGTTTACCCAAAGTGGCTGAGCACCATCCAGAGAAATGCAGTGCATGTCAACTTGGTAAGCAATCCGCGTCGTCTTTCACCAGCAAGATCGCGCCCTCAACTGCAAGATGCTTACAACTACTTCACATAGATTTGTTTGGACCCGTTACCACTGCCATCATTGGAGGAAGTAGATATACTTCAGTGGTGGTGCATGATTATTCAAGATATACTTGGATTGAGATGATAATTTCTAAGGACGATTGCTATGACATCTTAACCTTCCTCTTTAGACGGCTCCAAACTCAAAAAGAAGACGACATCGTTACTGTCCGATCAGATAATGGAACAGAATTTAAGAACAACGGTGTTGCTCAGTATTGTGATGACCATGGGATTGATCACAATTTTTCTGCTGCTGGTGTTCCACAACAAAATGGGGTTGTGGAAAGAAAGAACAGGACGTTGATTGAGGCTGGAAAGACAATGATATCTGAAGCCAAGCTGCCTCAGTATTTCTGGGCGGAAGCAATCAATACTGCATGCTTCACTCAGAACCGCTCCCTCATCAACAAAACCTATAACAAGACTCCATATGAGCTATGGAGAGGAAGAACCCCCAACATTGCATTCTTCAAGATCTTTGGCTGCAAATGCTTTATCCTCTACAACAGAAGAGAAAATAGAGGTAAATTCGGAGCCAAGGCCGATGAAGGTATTTTTGTTGGGTATGCTAAATATTCGAAAGCTTTTTGTGTTTTTAATAAAATTAGTTTAAAAATAGTTGAGTCTGTCCATGTTACATTCGATGAGCATTTTCTTCTTGAGCCATATTTGACTCCAAATGTTGCTGATGATTTTGCTGAGCATAATAAAATAGGTGAACCCTCTAGAACCGCACCTGAACCTCAACCGCAAAATCCAGCACCCTCAACTGAAATTCCCTCAAGTCGCACTTTTGAAACCGCACCTGAAGTCCCCACTCCGGATGCAACTCCAAGGGAAGAAGATGTTGAGAATTCCCCCATCCAGCTTATTGAACCTCTTTGTCAGTACTTACCTTCCATGACTTCGCTGAAGGATCTAACGATGTTCCAATTGAAGATCTTCCGCAAACCTCAGTCCAACCAGACTTACCCCCGGAGGTTCGTGAAGTCAGCAGTCACCCTCTCTCTAATTTGATTGGTGATCTGTTTTCCGGTGTTCAAACAAGGAGATCGAATTATGATGAGCATACTTCCTTGTTATCTCAAGTTGAACCCAAGAAGATTGATGAAGCACTCCAAGATTCCAGTTGAGTCGTTGCTATGCAAGAAGAACTCAACCAGTTTGAAAGATGCAAGGCCTGGACATTGGTGCCTAGACCTCAGGATCAATGAGTGATAGGAACTAAGTGGGTGTTTAGGAATAAGATGGACGAGAATGGAAGCATCACAAGGAATAAAGCAAGGTTGGTTGCACAAGGATATATGCAAGAAGAAGGAATCGATTATGATGAAACCTTTGCTCCAGTTGCAAGATTGGAAGTCATCAGAATCTTCTTAGCCTACGCCTCTTTCAAGCGTTTCAAGTTATATTAAATGGACGTGAAGAGTGCTTTCCTCAACGGTGAACTGCGAGAGACCGTGTAAGTTGCCCAACCGCCTGGATTTGAAGACTTCAAATTTTCAAATCATGTCTACAAACTCCAGAAAGCTTTGTATGGACTTAAGCAAGCTCCAAGGGCATGGTATGAGACTCTTTCTAAATTTTTGCTGGAAAAAGGATTTAAACGTGGTAAAATCGATACAACTCTTTTTATTGCCAAATATAATGAGCATACTTTACTTGTTCAAATATATGTCGATGATATTCTTTTTGGTTCTACTAATGAGTTACTTTGTAAGCGTTTCGAAAAGCTAATGAAAAGCAAGTTTGAGATGAGCATGATGGGAGAATTAACATTCTTCCTCGGGCTTCAAATCAAGCAATACGAAGAAGGTATTTTCCTCAGCCAAGCCAAGTACACCAAGGAGTTGATAAAGAAGTTTGGATTAGAAAATGCTAAAGCATATGATACTTCAATGGTCACGGACAATAAGCTAGATAAAGATCTAAAAGGTAAGAAGGTTGATCAAACCTTATATCGAGGTATGATCGGCACATTACTTTATTTAACTTCTAGTAGGTCTGATATCATGTTTAGTGTCTTTGTATATACACGCTATCAAGCAGATCCTAGAGAAGCACATTTAATTGCAGTCAAGCGTATAATCCGCTATTTATCTGGAACCACTAACCTTGGACTTTGGTATTCCAAAGATTCGAACTTCGATCTCGTAGGTTATTCAGATACAGATTATGCTGCTTGCACTATTGACAGGAAAAGCACTAGTGGTACTTGTCATTTTCTCGGAAATAGACTAGTTGGCAGTTGCTTGGGCCAGCAAGAAGCAAGCTTCGGGCCGGTGTCAACCACGGAGGCCGAGTATATTCTTTGCTAGAAGTTGTTCTTTATTAAATCCTTTGGATGAAGCAGCAGTTGGTGGACTATGAAATTGAAGAAGGAAATTGTCCTATCATGTGTGACAACACTTCAACAATTTCAGTCTCCAACAACCATGTCATGCATTCCAAGACTAAGCATATAGATATCAAGTATCATTTCCTCAAAGACCATGTGGAGAAGATGAATATCCATTTAGAGTATGTGGGAACAGACAACCAGATTGCTGATATCCTCACCAAAGCTCTGGACTCCAAGAGGTTTTCTTTTCTCAGAGGAGAAATGGGTATGCTTGAACTTAAATGATTTCATATTTTTTATTTGCTAACTTATGTGTTGAGTATAGGTTGATATTCCTGTTGAGGATTCAAACCTCCCCTATTGAAACCGCGTGTATCAAAACTGCTTGCTGTCAAGATCGCCTGCAGCCAACCGCCTATGCCAAACCGCTTGCTGCAGCTTGACCGCTTCTACTTAAACCGTGTTTCAACTTAGAGTAACTTCTGTTTATATCTTATCTTTAGTTATTTATATATAAAAAAAACTGTTCAAATTCCTTTTATTCATTTTTTAGTCCTTATTTTGACATAAGGGTATTTTTGCAAATGTTTTCCCACGTTATTTCAAAATTTAAATGCATTTAATGCAAAGGGGACATGAGCATTAAAAACCTTCATGTCAGCCGTCATGGATTACAGTGCAGAAGGTGAAAGGGTGCAACAGTTGGTTATTTCAATCATTTCTTTCTCTGAACTGCTGCCTACCCCTTCACCCTATATAAACCTTGTTTGGTGAAAATTCTAACTTTTCACTGTCATTTCTCTGCACCTGTACTCTCTTCTACCAACTTCTATTTCTCTCTCTAAAAACCCTCTAAAACCTCCATTTTTAAAACCTTAATCAAAAATGACTTCAACCTCCAAAAGGCAGAGAGCTTCTGCTGTATCAAGGGCTCCTAAGAAACCCATCCTTGATATGGTAGGATTTCTAACCCTTAGCCTTTAAATTTCTTCATAATCTGCCATTAATAAACTGAAAAACCCTTTCGTGTTCTTCAATATCATTTTTGATGATTTTGTTCTTATTTGTTAGTCATTTCGAATGATTTTTGTTGGGACTTGTTCAGATTTATGCCTAGATTAGGATTATATAGTTTATTTCATGATCGATGAACTGTTTGGGTATTGATTTTGAGTTTTAAAGTTTTCATATTTCAAAAACCCACTTAATGTTCTTGATATTTCTTGATGATTCTGGGTAAAGGATGAAATTTTATTGTTATATTTGTTGGTATAATGCCCTAGGCTTTAGTTATGTTTAACTTAAACCGTTATGTATCATCTTTATCCTTGATTATAGAGAAAGTTTATTATTTGATTATTATATATTTTGCATATTTATTGTAATAATCTACGTCCCTAATTATTAAGTGAATAATTAGTATAATTGTTAATGGATAATCATATGATGATTATATGCATAGAGATGCACATTAAAATTATGGGTACTTGTTAGTGAACAAGTGACTAGACTTGACCCGTATGAGATTTATGTCATGATCAAATGTCATAATTAAATCTCATATGGTCACTTCATTTAGTCCCTAGACCTGAGATTATCATGACCTTACATATGATGAAAGTTATGTTTGATTTTAGTCAAACGATATCTTAACACGATATTTATAAAGGCTATCTTTGGCATGATCGGATTCATGATGGGAATGATGATAAGTCAAGATGGAATTTGTCCCTCGAAAGAGAGATGTTTTGCTTGGGCCTCTCGATGAGTGATAATGATGAAAGTGTATGGCCATACCTCAATGCGATTGGATTATCATTATACTCAATATCGAGAAAGCATTGAACAAATACAAGTTGACGTGAACCATGACTTGTGTTAAATATAACATCGTGATAAAAAGGGAGAAATGGAAGTGTACCATTGGAAACGTGAACTCTTACGTTATATTAATTGGGTAGACATAATGGCTTGCTAGAGTCCGCTTATATTTTATGAGGGTCGATTTGATCGGACTCATTGCCAACATAATATAATCCTATTGGGTCACACACAATTGGAATGAATTGGTTAAATCAAAGGAAGAAATGATTGAGAGTTCCTGCATATGGCATACTTGGTAGCGCGACAAACCTTGCCAACTGGCAAATGTCGATGCGCGATAACTCTTGCCACAAAGGCAGTTTACAGACTGTTTCCTAATACGATTAGGAAACAAATACTAATTCTAACGTAGTATAAATATGAGGTCTGTAAACCCTAATTGTCTAGCCGAATTTTCCAAGGAAAAATCACAATAAAGGTTTCTCAATATTCTTTCTAGGGTTTAAGGATCTAGCAATCCTCAAGAACCGTTCTTGGTTCATTCAATGGTGTGGATACTACTAGAGGGTCTTCGCTCGTACGACGATCAAGGCCTAGAGTTCCAATTCGAAGATTTAAAGTCTTTGAAGATCGAAGTTTGTGATTCAAAATCACATTGATAGATTGTTCGATAGCTCAAGAACGGAAAGCAATTAAGGTTGGTAAATTCTATCTCATAGTAATTCAATTTAATCGTATAGAACGGATCTTAGGGCTCTTGGGTTTTGTGTTGATATGCTTATAATCTGCTTTAAAGAACCTTCATTCAACTTTTAAGTTCTTTATGTTAATCCATGATTAAAACACTTGAGACCACTCAGATAGTTTTGGGTGGGCTTGCCATAGCAAGGTACTTTGATTCTATTCGTTTGCGAGCAAGATGAGGAAATGGTGGTTCCTATACGTCTAAAGTGGATGAACTTAATTGGATTATCAAAATGGTTTTGGACCCAAGGCATAATATGGGATTAAAATATGCTTAGACATATGATGTCTTAAATAAATCTCATAAAAGATCTAAGAGTCATATACGATATGATTGATGTTTTCTACCTAATTAATTTTAATCTTGAGCGGTGCGCCATAGCGTACTTGAGATTAAATTATAGTTGGATCTTAGCCCATTAAATGTATATTATGCTTATTTGCATTGGAAGGTGTATAATTTAGTGGGAGTATTTGTGAAATACATGATTTGCTCTTAGATGATAAATGCGTTGATATTGATATGTGTTCATATAGTTTGTATATTTTGTTGTAGAAGTAGCATTACACAATAAATTGCGATTCGTCCTTATGAAGGACAAAGTTCGAAAGGAACGGTACAGATAATTCTGATTGGATCAGAAGCCTAAAGAATGGTTTTTAGGCAAATGTGTACGTTCTTGATGAATCCATTCCTGCTGAACCTACTACAAATGTTGCAAAAGGTAAATAAGGAGCATCATTAGAAACATGTTGATGATTCTAATAATATTGCTTGACTTATAATTGCCACTATGTTTAAAGGCTCTTATGAAGAACCTTGAGCATATGGAAGTTACTTTTGTTCTAGCACAACACACAAAGGAAATGTTCCAAGTGCAAGCTAGGCAAAAGATGTATGTTGTGGTGAAGGCTCCTAATTCATGAGATGAAAAAAGGAGCAATCCGCAAGTGTGTTAATGGTTAACACAATAAAGGGGTTCATAAAGGAAGGTAAAAAAGGTAAAGCAAAGGTTGCTAAACCTGGGGCAAAAGTTGCCAAAGCCCAAAGAGGTTAAACCCAAAGTGTCTCAAAAGGATGCATTTTGCTACCATTGTAATGAGATTGTCATTGAAAGCAAAGTTGCAAGGATTATTAGGAAGGCCTAAAAGGTGAAGAAGGACAATATGATTGCTACTACTTCAAGTATCTATATGATAGATATTTTCCTTTCGACTTCTTGTTCATTGGGTATATGATACCGGACATGGATCCCACATTTGTTTAAATGTGCAAAAAATAAAGAATAGAAAGTTACTCAAAGAAGGTAAATTAAACCTATGCGTGGGAATGAAGCAAGAGTTGCTGCATTAGCCATAGGAACTTATGAAGTCAATTTACCTAGTGAATTAAGTACTTGTTTCAAACAAATGTTACTAAGTTCCGAATTTGGGTAGGAGTATTATTTTCGTTTCTTATATGGATGATGAAGGATATAATTTTCTTATTGAGAATAAGAAGTTTTATATTTATTTAATGATATGCCTTATTGTATTGCATATGTCATTGAATGGTCTTTATATCCTTGATGATGAGAAACAAAATAATATTGAAGATATCTATAATATAAATGGGAAATCTAAACCGAAATATGAACAACGCGTTCATATGGCATTGCCGGCTTGGTCAGATAAATAAGAAACATATATCTAAACTCTATTAACATGGACTTTTAGACTCATATGACTCTGAATCATTTGAGAAATGTGGATCTTGTTTGATGGGATTATTGACAAAACCACCCTACACTAAGAGTAGTGGGAGGGCTAGTGACTTATGTCATTATACATGAGATGTATGTGGACTATTAAGCAGCATTGCTAGGAGAGGATTTTGGTGTTTCATCACATTCACTGATGACTTATCTAGATATGACTATGTCTATCTGATGAAGTCCAAAGGTGAATCGTTTGAGATGTTTCGAATATTTCAAGATGTAGTACAAAACAACTTGGCAAAACTATTAAGTACTTCGATTAGATCGAGGTGATGGATATTTGAGCTAAGAGTTTGACAATCATCTCAAAACTGTGAAATCGTTTCAGAGTTGACTCCACCCGGAACACCACATTGTATGGTGTGTCTTATGGGAGGAATTGAACCTTGTAGGACATGATTCGTTCGATGATGTGTCAATTTGACTTTCCTATTTCCTTTTGAGGATATGCATTAGAAATAATGAGGTTACACTGAATTGAATCCCTACTAAATAGGTTCCTAAGGCCCCACATAAGATGTGTCATGGAAGAAAACTTAGTTTGTCTTTCATGAAGATTTGGGTTTGCAAAACTCATATGAAGAGACTTGTCTCCGATAAGTTAGCACCTAAATCTGACAAATGTTATTTTCGAAAATTAATCTCACAACCGCAAAGAGAACAAAATGTTTGTTGCTCTATACGATTCGTTTCTTGAGAAATAGTTTCTCGATAAAGAATCTAGTGGGAGTAAAATTAATCTTGAAGAAGTTTAAGAATCCGAAAATAATATGGAACCAAGAGTAGAGACGGAACCAAGTTCACAAGGAGTTGTGGAACCGGTTCAAGATGCACAAGTCCATCGTAGATCGGATAGGTTACGATTCAAACTCAAGAAATATTGATTTCTCGTTACGGAAAGTGATGAAGTGGAGTTTATCGAAAATGATGAACCTACTTGCTATCAAGAAGCGATGTCCTCTCCTGGTTCGGAAAAATGGCAAGAGGCCATGAAGTTCGAATTACAATCCATGGCTGATAATCAAGTTTGGAACTTGATTGATCCACCTAAAGGTGTAAAAACTAAAGGTGCAAGTAGGTCTTCAAGACCGACATGGATGGGAAGGTGCATACTTTCATGACTAAGAATTGTAGCAAAGGGATTTAGGCAAATACATAGTATTCACTATGTTGAAACCTTTTTGCCAGTTACAATGCCAAAGTCTATTAGAATTTCAATTGCCATAATCGCATATTATGACCATGTGATATGACAAATGGATGTCAAATGACTTTCTTATAATGGAAAGATTATTAAGGATGTGTATAGTACACAACCCGAAGTTTTGTCGATCCAAGAAATTCTAATAAAGTATGCATGTTGGAAGATCCATAAGATGGATTGAAGCAAGCTTCGAGGAATTGGAATCTCAATTTTGATGAATCGGTCAAAGAGTTTGATTTCATCAAGTACGAAGATGAGCCTTGTGTATGCATGAAATTCAGTGGGAACGTAGTATTATTTCTATTGTTTTATTACAATGATATCTTACTCATTGGAAAAACAAAGTTTCGACACTTAAAACTGTCAAGTCTTGGTCAAAGAAAGGTTTCTCAATGAAAGATATGGGTGAAGCCGGTTACATCCTTGGCATCAAGATCTATAGAGATAGATCTAAAAGGATAAATTGGTTTGAGTCAAAATACTCACATTGATAAGGTTCTTAGAAGAGTCTAAGAAAAGTAACTTGTCAATGGGTCATGGTGTTTCTCTTAGCAATACTCATTGTCTTATGACAACTGCTGAGCAAAAGGGAATGAATGAAGTTCTATATGCTCCAGCATTTGGATCTGTCATGTATGCCATGATTTGTACTAGACCCGATGTCTCGTATGCTCTAAGCATGACGAGTCGATACAATTCTGATCCTGTTGAGAACCATTGGATGGCAGTTAAGATGATCCTTAAGTACTTAAGAAGAACTAAGGATACGTTCTGGTATTTGAAAGGTTGGAAGATAATCTTGTTGTAAGGGTTACATAGATGCTAGCTTCCAAACTGACAAAGTTATTTTAAAATCGCAATTAGGATTTGTGTTTATGTTTATAAGAGGTGCGATTTTGATTGAAAGAGTTCCAAGTAGAAAATCGTAGCCGATTCTACTACTAAGGCCGAATTTTAGCAACATATGATGTAGCTAAAAAGAGGCAGTTTGGATCAAAAGTTCATTTAGTGTTTTGGAAATGTTCAAAGTATCACTAATCGGTGAAACTTTTGTTGTGACAATTGTGATGCCATTTGTGCAAACAATGGAACCAAGGTCACAACAGCGATCCAAACACTCACTTAGACATTTTTCAAAAATTCATTAGAATGAGAAGACGTTAAGATATGCAAAATATCAACCGATGATAACATTAGGGATTCACTTACAAAGACCCTCGCACCAGCAGAAGCATGATGTTCATGTTAGGTCCATGGGTATTCGATACATAGATGGAGCCTAGTGCAGTGGAGATTGTTGGTATAATGCCCTAGGCTTTAGTTATGTTTAACTTAAACCGTTATGTATCATCTTTATCCTTGATTATAGAAAAAGTTTATTATTTGATTATTATATATTTTGCATATTTATTGTAATAATCTACGTCCCTAATTATTAAGTGAATAATTAGTATAATTGTTAATGGATAATCATATGATGATTATATGCATAGAGATGCACATTAAAATTATGGGTACTTGTTAGTGAACAAGTGACTGGACTTGACCCATATGAGATTTATGTCATGGTCAAATGTCATAATTAAATCTCATATGGTCACTTCATTTAGTCCCTAGACCTGAGATTATCATGACCTTACATATGATGAAAGTTATGTTTAATTTTAGTCAAACGATATCTTAACACGATATTTATAAAGGCTATCTTTGACATGATCGGAATCATGATGGGAAGGATGATAAGTAAAGATGGAATTTGTCACTCGAAAGAGAGATGTTTTTGCTTGGGCCCCTCGATGAGAGATAATGATGAAAGCAGGGGCGGCGGCACTAAGGAACCAGAGGGGGCCGTGGCCCCCACTGACTTTTAATTTTTTATTTTTTTTTTGAACCCTCAATTTCGTTAATAAATCTGCAAATCGATCCCTAATTTTGACCTTAAAACCCTAGATTCAACAATTCCCTTCCTACTCACTCACAAATCTTCAACCTTATATATCTTCTTCCTTTGCCAAATCCTAAAATCATCACCTCCCCGATTCACTACAGTCAATTCGATGGTCGTCTGTAAATGCCGCAAGGTAACCTCCGCCATCCCACTGACCTCCTTTCTGTTTCCGCAATTAAACGTTAGAATGTAGTTTCTTATTGATTAATGGCTATTATTTCACAAACAAATTTAGCTTGAATTTTGAATTTTATTGAAACTCTTGGTAGATTTAGGGTAAGTGGTGTCGGATCAGATCGAGCTGACAATTTACAATATAAGGGATCGCTTATGTCCCTGATTTGCTTCAATTATTTTTAATCTCTTTATGGGATTTATTATGATGGATTGGTTTGACATTGGGAAGCTTGTATAATTCTTATATACTTAATGTGATAGCTTGATTTATAGATTACTAGTATAAATGGTAGAATGGGTGAACAGTTGAATGAATAGTTTCAAATGGGTTTTTTCCCATTTTGCTCTTATACATTTGTCCCTTTCTCATAAACTGAAATATAAAAAAAAAAAATTGGCCCCCTGTGATGTACCCGATTTTTTGAAATCAAACGGAGTCGCCACGCCATTTTTATTTTGAGGGCCAAAACTTTGAAAAATGCCCGGAATGAGAGATTTGGGTTCGGAGGTCACGTTACACGCCGGGAAGAACGTTAGTGTTCACCCGGAATGCCTCGTAAAACGAGTCTTCCAAGCTTAAAAACCATTTGTGTGTGTGTGTGTGTTCCTTTGGCCAAAATAAGTTGAAACTGAGAAAAATAAAAATTGGGAACTCTTTATTGGACTTTAAACAAGTCTCATGATTTTTGGTATGATTTTTGGGCAAAGGGTTGTAGGTAGGAGCTTGGGCAAAGGGATCACGAATTTGTGGGGCAGGGGCACAATGGAGTCCGGGTCCGTAGGCACAATGGAGTCCGGGTCCGTAGGCCGGAAGGCAGACTTCTTAGCGGTCAATTCAGCAATCTGCGCTTTCATTTCCTTATGTTGTTCCATGAACCAGGCCAGATGAGGATCTTGTGGTGGAACCATGGCATTCAATCCAGTGACTGAGCAAGAGTGAGGAGTTACCACTGGCGGCACACTGGTGGAAGGGGTACCATACTCCGGGGCATAGGTGAAAACCTGTCCTTGGCCCAAATTACCCCTGGGGAATGTAGGTAGGAGCTTGGGCAAAGGGATAAAACCCGGCTTCTTTGTTGGCTTCCCATTGGCAGAGAAGGTGGGGGCAGACCTGAGGTAGCCGAATAGCTCGGGTTCCCGGAGTGAGACCCATAAGTAGGCTTAGATGCGGGCTGCTGTCCCTGGTTGTTGAATTGCATGGCTGGCTGTGGCGATGGTGTATAACCCGAAGTGCTGCGGTCTGGTGATTCTCGATGAAACCGGGATGGAGGTTTGGTAACCCATCGAACCCCGAGTGAGAAATGGGTTTGTGAAAAGCCTGTTAGGAGCCGAGCTAACATCATTCGAGGAAGGGCTCTGATCGTTGTCTGGACCGGGTGCATGGGGGCATTCCAAGCATTCTTTGTGAAGGTCGGGTTGATCGGTTCCAAACTGAGGTGGGATTCCAATTTGCTGGGGCATTCCGAGGTAACCCCAACCATGAGAAGACATTCCGTACTGGCTTTGTCCCCACTGAGGAACTGTGAACTGATTAGTGTCGTCAGGCTGGATGGATCCGGTGGTCTGTGGTTGGGGAGCTGGCTGACCCGAAGATCGAGGAGCATGGGTTCTGGTAGTGGTACCATAGGAGGTGGGTGGTGGCATCCTGGAGTAATCGGGCGGCGAGAGCTGGGATTGGCATCCTCTTCTTCTTCCACGGTGAAGGTGCCATCGGGATTGAGGCCGGCGGCCAAACCATGGCTTTTGATAGCCTCCATAAGGCTATTCAACAGTGCTTCTGTCGTAATCTCATCTCGTTACGCTAACCGATTCCACTACATGTTCGTACGAGGGGTCCTGGGAGGCGGAGTGACGTTGTCCCCATCATTACCGCGATGCGAGACATTACGAAACCCGTAGTCGGAACAAACGGTGAAGCTAACGATGCGCTTGACTCTTCCCAACTAATCAAACGGTGACCCGGTGTCCGGAACCAACCTTTGTGAGGAGCTGCGGGGGAAAAGGCACGAGGGTTCAGATGTTTGGGGATTGAAAGGGGGTAAGTGTTTGGGCTTTGGGCTCATGCAACATGCAGTTATTTGTTCTTGTTTACTTAAAACATGTTTTATTAACCTAATCGGTTGGAAAAGATTGCTCTTCTTTTCGCAAACTACTCGGATCTGGATCAGTGGGCCCCGTCACTACGTCTATAAGCCCCTCGTATTCCACCTGTATTTCGACCTCCCAGGGTGGACAGCCCCGGGCGAGGGTCCTATAGGGCAAGCGGGTCCCACCGACCGAAAGAAAAACGATCCTAAAAGCCTGGCGAGTAATCGAGTCTTAACGAGCATTCGATGTAAATTACGGACCAAGCTGACGTCAAAGTCAAGATCATGTCCGAGGACTCGACAAAAAGTCGGCATGATTTGGACTGATAAATGTCCACGATTGATCTTGACTTGTCGTCAATTAGGCCGTAATTAGGCATGGAATAATCATTAATCCTTGATGACTCAGTGTCATGCTGGGAGTCTGTGTATAATTTGTGCCAGTCAGAGTCAAAGTCAAGGCGCCAGTCAATATCTGGTCAAAGTCCGTGACGGAAAACCGGCAGAACTTCGACTGATTAGGGTCCCCGAAAGATATTGACTTGGTATGCCGACTAAGGCTTGAAAGGAAAGGTCTATACACAGACAGGGCATGACACATACCAGACTAAAAACCAACCGGGTCTCGGACAAAGTGTGTAACGGACAAGTGCATGGTCGACACGAGGCTCCATGGGATGTTTGGGTAGTCCCGTGCTTGTACCGAGAGGCGTAATAAGACCAAAAGGGCCGCGACAGGGATTTCCATGGGTTGGGAACTCTTTATTGGACTTTAAAAAAGTCTCATGATTTTTGGTATGATTTTTGGGTTGAGTTTTGGTACTCAAAAGATTTTTTGAAGTTGAAAACCAATTCTGCCAGAATGAAAAAAGCAGTGGACACTTGATTTTAAAATGGATTTAAGGGCTTTAAAACTTCATAATCTGAGAAAACTCAGAGAATTAAAGTTGTTCCATACACCTTAAATAAGATTTCTGTAAAATAATTTTCCATTTTGGAGATGATTTGAGGGACCAAAAACTTTCTGGAAATCTCAGATGTGAAATCTGGATTTCCAGAGACTGATGAACTGACCTTTAAAAGATAATTTGAAAAAGGGAGTTTTACTCACGAAAAAAATAAAGTAAAAATATTTCTGGAAATCTCTGGATGTTGGCTACAAAAAGTATTTTGTAGTCAATACCAAATTCCAAGTTTCTGTATGTCCAAAAAATTATACCATGGACAGAGGTCTTAGAACAATGCTACTGGACAGCAAGATGTTCTTGAGGGAAAATGTGATTTTTGGGGGATTTGCATCTATGTTCACCCCATTTTCATCCCTAGACTTGATTTCACTACTTTTTGTTAAGTGTTTATCATATTCAAGTCATCCTTGGGGAATTTATGGGGTTTAAACATGTCCTTTGCAAAGGAAAATGGGATATTTTGTAGAGATGAAATTAAAGAGAAAAATCAACTAGAGATTTAAAATGTGAACCATTTGAGATGGTCATTCATGAAGATGAACTTCAAGATGACCATCTTAGGTCAAGACTTAAGTTAAACTAGACATAAAGTAAATCAAAGTAAGAAGAACAAGATGAACAAGAAGTTAAAAGGGAGTTTTTGGGTTTAGAGAAGGAGGGCTTTACCAATGGTGACACCCTATCTTCCTAGGCTTGGAACTTGACTTGAGGAGTATCAAGATTTGGTGTTTGACTTGAGGAGTATCAAGATTTGGTGTTTGGATTTGTGTTTGAGTGGATTCAAGGCTTGAATGTGTTTAGGGTTTGAAAGTGTTTAGGATTGGTGATTAGAGTTGGACAAAGAGAAAACAAGTAGATAACAATGAAGTCCTCTATGTTTTCTCTCTAATCCTCCTCCTAAGGGGTGATTTGAGCTTGGATTGGTGTATGTATGAGAGTATGTATGAGAGTGATTTGAAAATGTTTTGAGTGAGTGGGATTTGGGAAAGATTGAAGAGAAAATGGTGGCAATTCAAGTGAATTCCCACTGTTTTCTCCTTATTTTTCGCCAAGGTGCAGTTGTGAAATGTGTTGTGGCTTCTTATTTCTATGACTGAAGGCCTCAATTTATAGCCCTCTGAAAACTCCATTTATGTCCGCGCGGATCAAACCCTCAGCGTGCACTGTTCATTAATTACAGCTGCAGGCTTTGGACACAAGGAATTTTTTTTTTAAAATTCAAATTAAGCAGCCAGTTTTTGTTCCAGCAGCTTCTATTTTTGGTTTTTGACCATTTCTTTTGCTTTTTTGATTCTTTTCCTTGGTTTATCTTTAAATGGCAATCCCTAATCTGCCCTTGCTTGGTTAGAAATGTTAGAAATTGTTAGAAATGTTAGAAATGTTAAAACTTTCGTTAATTTTCTAACGAAAATACTAACAACTCAAATTGGAGCACTTACAGTAGCCCCTCGGCGACGGCGCTTTCGAAGGAAGCGGGGTCGTCGATAAGAGTAAGGCTCCATTTTTGACAGGATGATCAAGTGATCGAGTGGCTGAACCTGGTGATAGGCTACCTACGTATCCCGAATGGGAATCAAGTCGGCCGTAGTTCGGGTCTTTGACCCTGGAGATGATGGCGTTTTAGGTGCCTCGAACCTTGATGAGCGAGTTCTGCAGTCGATTGCTGAGATAAACTCTGCTGGGGATAAGAATGACCATTTTGGTCTGGTGGCTGAGATTGTATATCCGCTCTGCTGGGGATAGGAATGGCCATTTTGGTCTGGTGGCTGATCTTAATGATAGGCTACCTACGTATCCTTAGGAGGAATCAAGCCAGACGTAGTTCGGGTCTTTCGACTATCTTCAGACGTCGACCCTAGAGTGACTATTTTAGGGAAGTTGACCTAAGATTTGACTATTTTTGGGAAGTCGCCCTAAGATTTGACTATTTTTGGAAAGTCGCCCTATGACTTGACTATTTTTGGGAAGTCGCCCTAAGATTTGACTATTTTTGGGAAGTCGCCCTATGACTTGACTATTTTTGGGAAGTCACCCTAAGATCTGACTATTTTTGGGAAGTCGCCCTATGATTTGACTACTTTTGGGAAGTCACCCTAAGATCTGACTATTTTTGGGGAGTCGCCCTATGATTTGACTATTTTTGGGAAGTCACCCTATGACTTGACTATTTTTGGGAAGTCGCCCTAAGATTTGACTATTTTTGGGAAGTCACCCTATGATTTGACTATTTTTGGGAAGTCGCCCTATGATTTGACTATTTTTGGGAAGTCGCCCTGGTAATGATTTCGGTTTGTCGAATTAGGGGATGATTGCGACTTATCGCTTTCCTAGTATTGTGTGTGATAGCGTTTTAGGTGCCTCAAACCTTAATGATGGTGTCTTAGGTGCCTCGAACCTTGATGATGGCGTCTTAGGTGCCTCGAACCTTGGTGATGGCGTCTTAGGTGCCTCAAACCTTGATGATGGCGTCGTAGGTGCCTCGAACCTTGGTGATGGCGTCTTAGGCGCCTCGAACCTTGATGATGGCGTCGTAGGTGCCTCGAACCTTGGTGATGGCGTCTTAGGTGCCTCGAACCTTGGTGATGGCGTCATAGGTGCCTCAAACCTTGATGATGGCGTTTTAGGTGCCTTGAACCTTGATGATGGGTGATCTGGAGGTGACAACTTGTTTTGAAACGATTTCCTTCGATATTTGTATCCTTTCATTGGGGACAGACTTCGAGGGGATAGACAGTCTTTTGGTGGACTTCATTTGAAGGGATCGGAATTCCGTTAACTTTCGTCGGGGATGAACCTAAGCTGAGGTTTAGTTCAGAAGTATGAACCTAAATGAGAATTCAGTTCAGGAGTATGAACCTAAATGAGGACTCAGTTCAGGAGTATGAACCTAAATGGGGACTTAGCTATGGGGACTCAGTTCAGGAGTATGAACCTAAATGGAGACCTAGTTCAGGAGTATGAACCTAAATGGGGACTTAGCTCAGGAGTATGAACCTAAATGAGAATTCAGTTCAGGAGTATGAACCTAAATGAGGACTCAGTTCAGGAGATTGAACCTAAATGGGGGTTTCAGTTCAGGAGTATGAACCTAAATGGGGACTTAGCTCAGGAGTATGAACCTAAGTGGGGACTCAGTTCAGGAGTATGAACCTAAATGGGGACCTAGTTCAGGAGTATGATCCTAAGTCGGGGTTTCAGTTCAGGAGTATGAACCTAAATAGGGACTCAGTTCAGGAGTATGATCCTAAGTCGAGGTTTTGTACCTGAGGGAGACTGTTTGAGGGCGTTCTCGCTGGGGAAGATTCGAGCTTACGAGGATTACCGGGGAAAAGGGTGACCGTGTTGGTCAAGTGGCTGGACCTATGGTAGGCTACCTACGTATCCCGAGTGGGAATCAAGCCTGGACGTAGTTCGAAAATTGCTGGGGATGGTCTTTGATGGTTTGACGGTATTTGGGAGTCACCCGAGGTTTGACTGTTTTTAGGAAGTCGCCCTATGATTTGCAGTTTAAATGAGATATACTTTCATATCTGTGTTGTGCTTACCTGTAGCTGCCGGAAGGACTGAGGCTACGGCTGATGTTGATGAAGAGTTGTTGGGTTGCCGTTCGTGGGACGGTTTCGCGACGATTTCTTTGTCTTTGGAGGCATTTTGACCTGAAGGAGGAGTTTGGTTGAGTCTGCATCTTGCTGGTGATAGTCAACCTTGTAGAAGTTGTTGAGCTTGTCTTCACATTGGGACTTCTTGCTTTTGAGAACTTGGTATCTCTGACCGATTTGCATTTAAGAACTTGGCGTCTCTAACCGAATTGTATCTGAGAACTTGGCGTCCCTGACCGATTTGCATTTTGAGAACTTGGCGTCCCTGACCGAATTGTATTTGAGAGCTTGGCGTCCCTGACCGATTTGTATTTGAGAACTTGGCATCCCTGACCGATTTGCATTTTGAGAACTTGGCGTCCCTGACCAATTTTCATTTGAGAACTTGGCGTCCCTGACCGATTTGCATCTTGAGAACTTGGCGTCCCTGACCAATTTGCATTTGAGAACTTGCCGTCCCTGACCGATTTGCATTTTGAGAACTTGGCGTCCCTGACCAATTTGCATTTGAGAGCTTGGGGTCTCTGACCGAATTGTATTTGAGAACTTGGCGTCCCTGACCGATTTGTATTTTGAGAACTTGGCGTCCCTGACCAATTGTATTTGAGAACTTGGCGTCCCTGACCGATTTGTAGACACTGGAGGCGGTCTTCATATGTTTGTGAATGTTGGGGGTTGTTTTCACCAAGTTGCAGACGCCGGAGCTTGTCTTTGCCAAGCTATAGACATGGGGGCTATCTTTGCCAAACTGTAGATGCTGGAGGTCATCTTCATCCATTTGTGGACATTGGAGGTCGTCTTTGGTGGAGACCATTCTCGCTGCGGAGAGGCTTCGGGTAGTGATGGAAAACTGGTCTTTCGTGCTTGAATTGCTACATTTGTTAGTAGAGGAACAAATGCACATATGACATTCATGATGATGGATGCATGCATAGAATCAAAATGATTATGAGAATATCAGTGCATATGTTCGCGAGATGATGCATTTACTTGCTTTTGGAGATGCACTTAGCCTAAGCTTTTGGCAGGAAAATTATGACTTAGGATTGTTCCTATTGATTCAAGTTTTGTGCATGCTACATGAGCCCTGGGGAGATTTTTGTGGGAATGCATGTGGTGAGAGGGTTTGTATTGGGACGTATGTGTCTGAAAACTGTTTGGAACAAATTTTGAACAAGTGGGGGGTGAGAGCCCTCGATCGCGACTTAAACAGCGGTTGTTAATGAGGTTTTGTTAACAGTATCACATGGACCTCAATTTTGATGAGATTGGATTCGGATCCCGGGTCTTGGTTGAAATTTTCCCTCTCAATCTTGGTCATTCGAAGCTGATGCCGACGTCAATATGAGTGAAACTTCTTTCATTTGGGTGAGCCGTGACTTGGCCGAAACCTTGTTCGGAGAATGATTTGATGAAATTGCTAATGCCGGGTGAAACCCAGATCTTAGATTCCGACGCTACGGGAAGCTGCTATGTACCAAGTTCTGAAGCTGAAAATCTAGCTGTTGATGTGACTAGACCTTTCTTGTGACTTGATAGAATTCATGTTCAACAGACCATCTTGACAAAGCCCCCGGATCCCATTAAAGCGAGAAAAGATCCCTTCTTTGGCAAAGCCCCGGTTTGAAGAACTGAGTAGGCAAAGTCCAGATTTTGAAGAAGTGACTTGGCGAAGCCCCAATCTTATAACCTCGTTGTGATTCCGACATAATTAGCAGAGTCCCAATCTGATTGGTAATGCAAAGCAATCCTGAAAATAATCTGACAAAGATCGAATCTATCTCGTAGTGAAGAACCCAATGTGGACCCAAAGATGACTATAGGAGCCCCAGCTTGAAGAGCTGATACATGAAAACCTGGGAGAACCGCTTAGCAAAGCCCCAGCGTGAAGAAATTCAGAGTAGTCTTACAGAGGAGGCACACATCTTTTCAGACCTTAGTCAATCACCACTAGACAAGACTCAGAAATGTTTACGTGCAGGGGCATATCTTTTGAAAGGTGGGAATGTCTCCCGAATTTGTGTATGACACTCTCGCTTTTGGTTTGACTCTTTTGAGAGAGTATAAGCATCACAAGGTGTGGAAAAGTGTATGGAAGCCCCTGCTGACAGAAAGACAGTGTTTGGCTCTATTTCCCTATGATGGAGAGAGAGAAGACTTGTCGAGACACTTGAAAACTTGTTTTATTCGTGATGATCACAAGGCTGCTTAAAACCCTTTGTTAATGTTCGGGTTATTCAACCCCTAAATCTGATATGAACAAATATTTTGATTAATCACAAGGAGAAAGCCAACTGATATCGAGAATCAAACTCGGACGGATGGGAAGCGTATAGGAACGGTCCTTGATGAGACCGGATTTTTTTTTTTAGATTTGTTTGTGATTTCGACCGGACCAATTATGGTTGCCTACGTTCCCCTCATCATGAGGAGCTCAGGTCGCCGTAGTTCGGGCTTATCCCGAATGAAAAGAGAACGAATGTTGAAATTCGAGGATCTGAGGACCTTTGGGGATTTTGAGGATTTAGAGGATTGAATAACATATCCCCTTAGAGTGTCCATGAAAGACACGGATGCGAAGCCCCAGTGGGACATCCACGGCAGGTGTTTGTGGAGTAGAAATGAATTATGCTCACATCAGATTTGAATTGATGATTTTGAACCAAGATGAATTAGATTCCAATTTAAGCAAGTAATGAAGCATTAATTTGATTTAGATCTTAAAGATTTTACGATGAAATTGCTATCCGATAGGAATTGCAGCTGGGTTTCCGGGCTTCGATCGGCCATCGGGTAATTTTGGAAGTTATGACCTCTTAAAGTGAGAGGTCGGCTGGGCCTTTTGCTGACTGAACCTCTAAAGGTGAGAGGTTGGCTTGCAGGGATGTGTTTGGGAAATCTATGGCGGGAAAGATTGATTGCCTCTAAGAATGAGAGGTCAAATTTTGACTTTGTTCAAAGGCGAGGGTAATGGGAGTATCCTCTAAAATCGAGAGAATGGCTTGGGATTGATTTAAGGTAATGGTGAGAGGAAGTCTAAGCTATCGACAACTTTTTGCGATCTTTCGAGAATCCAGGCTCCTTTTTGATCATTGGAGAGCTTCTTGAGAAGTCGGGGACTTTTGAGGATCGACAGTTCTTCTTTTTTTTTTTTGTTTTTTTTTTTTTTTTGACTTGGAAAGCCTCCTGAGGAGTTGAGGATTATCTTTGTCCTTCCTTCATGGCTTGAGATATTTTGCGCATTGCCGACTCTTGAAGTTAACTTCTTGGACTTGCTTGGACTTCTCTCAGTAAGGAGCAAAAATGATGGTTAAACGGGGTTTCAAAACACGCCGATCTCGAAATGAAGGGTATTGTTTGGTGAGGGTGAGGTAATGGCTTTCCTATGGGTGAAAGGCTTCAACCGCAATTCCTACCGGATGACCTAAATGAGATTAAGTCTTCATTGCTTGCTTAAACTTTAAATGAGAAAAGATCCGTGCAAATTCATCGAGCAATGAAATGACGAGGATGATGTGAGCATATGAGATGCAAGATGGGGAGTTGGTAAGCCCCAATTTGAGAAGGATATCAATTGAGTTTCTCATTCCAATTAATTTAAATATTAATCATTTCGAAGAATTAGTGGTTGAGCAGCACAAGTGATCATCTAGGATAAAACCATTTCAATTGAGTGTAATGTGGATCTGCAAGTGATGTCTCGAGTCTAGCAAGAAAAGAAGAAAAGATAGATATATATATTAAAATTTTAAATGATAGTTAAGCTATCTTTCCACAACATTCGAGGTGGACTAAACCGACAAGTGTCCAAGACGGACTTAGGGGAAAGAAAAATACTAGAACCTACGAAGGTTGACTAAAAGACTATTTTAGAGATAGGTAGCCCCTAGTCTAGCCGCTCTTTGCTGTTGGACTATGCATCCATTCTTCGACGCTGGAGACGGGAGCCATTGCAGGTCTTTCCATCAGGACTTCTTTGTCAACTTCTTGCTCAATCCAACCATTTTCATTGCCTGTGATGACTGGTTCATTGACCTCACAAAGGGGTGAGTCAAATTCCATTATGTCCCCAAGGCTTGAACCACCAAACTCGATCATGTTGACACTCATGTTGTTATTTCTAGGGAACGGGTTACTGATAGTATTGGGCCCTTCAGGCACCTCTAACTTCCCTTGCTCAATCAAACCTTGGATTGCCTTTTTCAGGGGGACGCAATCGTCTGTCAAGTGCCCATGGTACTGATGAAAGGCACAATGCTTGGAGGTATCCAAAGGAGCATTGGGGTTTCTGGGCTGATAATTTTCTAAAGGCCGGAGCAAACCTTCTTTTACCAAACCTCTGAAGATATCACTCAAAGGCATCCCAAAGTTTCTCAAGTCTTGGAGCCGGGATCTGGACGCATCAGGTTTCTTGGGAACAAAGGGAGTGGCATTGTTACAGTCCTGTCCCGAATAGGGCTGGGCAGGAGTCGTGTTGGAGGTGGATGAAGCCCGGTATCTATAGGTAGATGCAACAACTTGCTGTTGATTGTGAGCCCTCTCAAATTTAGCCCCGGAATTAACCATTGCACGCAAGTCCGCGTAGGGGAAGTGACTGAGGGAGGCTCTCATATGTGGTTTCAGACATGACTGAAAGATGTCCAATTGTTCCTCTTCAGAAGGAGGGATGGCCATCTCACTGAGTTTCAGATTCCACCGCTTGTAGAAATCCCCGATGTTCTCGTCGGGACGCTGCACTGTTGTCTGCAGATCAACTCTATTTGTTTCCCATTCCAAGTTAGCTTTGTACTTTTCTGTGAAAGCACTAGTGATCTGGTCCCATGTGGCCCTGGCCTCGGGTTTTAAGCGGAAGAACCATTTCAAAGCCCCTGACTTCAAAGAGAGACTGAAGTAGTCGGCCAACTGCTGGGTTGTGCATCCCCTTAGCTTTCATTGCCAAAGTGTATGTATCCAGTGAGTTTTTGGGCATGCAGTCCCATCAAACAGATCTAGATTAGGCATCACGAATTTGTGGGGCAGAGGCACAATGGAGTCCGGGTCCGTAGGCGGAAGGCGGGAACTTCTTAGCGGTCAATTCAAAGCAATCTGCGCTTTCATTTCCTTATGTTGTTCCATGAACCAGGCCAGATGAGGATCTTGTGGTGGAACCATGGCATTCAATCTAGTGACTGAGCAAGAGTGAGGAGTTACCACTGGCGGCACACTGGTGGAAGGGGTACCATACTCCGGGGCATAGGTAAAAACTTCGTCCTTGGCCCAAATTACCCTGGGAATGTAGGTAGGAGCTTGGGCAAAGGGATAAAACCCGGCTGACTTCTTGTTGGCTTCCCATTGGCGAGAGAAGGTGGGGGCGGACCTGAGGTAGCCGAATAGCTCGGGTTCCGGAGTGAGACCCATAAGTAGGCTTAGATGCGAGCTGCTTTGTCCTGGTTGTTGAATTGCATGGCTGGCTGTGGCGATGGTGTATAACCCGGGGGGTACTGCGGTCCTGGTGATTCTGATGAAACCGGGATGGAGGTTTGGTAACCCATCGAACCCTGAGTGAGAAATGGGTTTGTGAAAGCTGTGTTAGGAGCGGGCCGAGCTAGCATCATTACGAGGAAGGGCTCCCGACCGTTGTCTGGACTGCATCGCTGGGGTCATTCCAAACTGTTGCTGTGAAGGTTCGGATTGATCGGTTCCAAACTGAGGTGGGATTCCAATTTGCTGGGGCATTCCGAGGTAACCCCAACCATGAGAAGACATTCCGTACTGGCTTTGTCCCCACTGAGGAACTGTGAACTGATTAGTGCCGTCAGGCTGGATGGATCCGATGGTCTGTGGTTGGGGAGCTGGCTGACCCAAAGATCGAGCCGTTTGGCCTCGTTGATCGTCATTTACAATTCCGAGCCGTTTGGCCTCGTTGATCGTCATTTACAATTCCGAGCCGTTTGGTCTCGTTGATCGTCATTTACGAATCCGGATCGTTTGATTCCGTTGACACTGCTTTAAATACTGTCATTTACAAGTCCGATCCGTTTGGATCGTGATAGTATTTACTTTTCAAAGTCCGAGTCGCAACCCGATTCGTTGATCGCATGTCATTTAATACGCATTTTTCCCGTAAAAATCGTTAACAATGTAATGCCCGGTTCAAAACCAGAGTTCGTCCGTCGAACTCTCTTTCAAAACGCGCGAAATGACGTTCGGCCTCCGAACGCTCATCTTCAAACTCAAAGCCGCCATTTGACACTTAAAATCATTTAATACGCTTTTTTCCCGTAAAAATCGTTAACAATGACTCGCACGGTTCAAAGTCGACGTTTGCCACGCAAACGCTCATTTCAAACTCAAAACCGACGTTTGTCATTCAAACGCTCGTCTTTTCAAACAAAGTCACCTAATCAACGTTTGTCATTCAAACCAAGATTAAGCTTGTCATTCAAGCCCCCATTTCAAAAGACACACACACACACACACACACACACGATTTCGAGAAAGGTAGAAAGACTCGTCATGCGAGGCGTTTCGGGCGATCTCGTAATACTCTACCCGAAACGTAACGTGACCTCCGAACCTAACAATCTCTGGTACAAAAAATCCTTTTACTCGTTTTTGCTGCCAATAAAAATGATCCCCGTTTTCAAAGCCTTTTCCTAAGTTTTTGCTACCAATAAAAACGATACCTTTTTCACAATAGCCGTTTCTCAACGTTTGGGCTCAAAATACAAAACCGCGTGGCGACTCCTCATTTTTTTCCTTCCCATGAAGCGAGGTCTCAGACACCAACCCCTCCGCGAAAGACAACCGCCTTTTCCGCGCCCCCGCCCGCGCGCGAAAAAGATCGGGTAATTTCACCTACAACCGCTCCTCAAGCGGTCAGGAAAGGTGCAAAGAGATCAAGGAAGCCACCAGCAAGAGATGAACCGCTTGCCAAAAAATCCAAGACCGCTCCAACCCTCAAACCGCTTGTTGCTGATGGAGCTGGTCCCAGCAAGTCCAAGAAGCAAGGGAAGCAAATGAATTTGGTTGAAGAAGATGATGATGAGGAAGAAGAAGACCCAAGTATTCCTAACTTGGTTTCTAGAGCCAAGAAGGCTAAGGATGACATTGCTGGAATGACTATTGAAGAACAGATGAAATATTTTCAAGAAAAGATTGACAGGCTGGCCAAAGAGAAAGAAGAATTGAGGAATGATAAAGGCAAGTCAACCACCCCTGAGTCTCAACCGCCTCCACCCTCAAATCCTTCACCTATCCAATCCCCTGTTCAATCCCCACGCAAATCTCCTTCCCAATCTCCTTCCAAATCCAAATCCAATTCCAAATCCAGATCTCTTCCTCCTCCTCCCCAAATAGATGCACCAATTCAGGGGAAGACTCCCAAGAAGAGAAGGAAAATGCCTGCCAGGAAAAATTCCAGGAAAGGCAAACCAGTTGAACTCTCACCCTCTCCTTCTCCCTCAACATCTCCAAGAAAACTCACCTAGAAAATCACTTTCACCCTTATCCTCCCAATCCACATCTCATTCCCCCTAACATTCTCAATCTATAAATTCCCAACACTCAAACCAAACCCCTCCTCACTCAAATGCATACCAGCCCTGGCAATCCAAACCTTCTGCTGGTCATGCCACCTCTAGATCTGTTAGGGAAGATCCAACTCCTACCCATTCTCATAACTCAAACCGCTCCAAATCCCATACACCTTCCAAATTCCTAACTCCTCATAACTCACCCCTTAGACAAAAATCCCCTCCTCCAAACATTCCTTCTCAAACCCAAACCGTCCCAGAAAATACCCAATTCCAACCGCCTCCAACTTTCCAAACCGCTTCCACCTCAACCGCCCCTCCATCTGAATACTCCCAAATCCTCCAAACCCTTAACCTTATCCAAAGCTAACTCCTCATTAACCAAGGCCATGTCATTAGCCTAACTGCTTCAAATGCCTCCCTCTCTGAATCCAACTGCTCCCTACTTGCCAAAGTAGATTCTCAATTCCTTGAGATGGCAAATTTGAAATCTTCTTTGCTTGATGCCATTAAGGGGGAGAGACCTACAACAATTGCATCCTCATCCAACTATTCTTCTGAGCAAACCGCTTTGGATGTCAAAACCGCAGCTGAAAACTGCTTCAATGCATTCCAGAAATCCCTTGAAGATGGAATGATCAAAGCTTTGGGAGATAAGACAACTATTACTGAGCTGGACAAGATTCTAAATGAACTTGGAGAGAAGATCTGCAATGCTATAGAGAAAGATCTTGGGGAGTTAAGTTCAAAATTTCTTACCCTCCTTAACTCCAGACCGCAGCAGTCTTAGCAAAGCCAAACCGCCGAGATCCAAATCGCTCTGGACTCTATTCGTGAAGAAATTTTGGAGCAGATTGATTTATTCAAAGTGGATTCAAAGGTAAATCTGGATTGTATGGCAGATGCTGTGAAGGCCAAGCTGAATGAAATTCAAGATGATTTCAACGACCGCTTGAACAATTTGAAGACTGAATTTAATTCCAAGATTGAATCTGAAATCCACAATCTCAAATCCTCTCTAAAGGTCACCATCAATCTTGAACCTATGGAGCAAGCCATCCAAATCCAAACCGCAGCTGTCTAAGAAGAAATCCATACAATCTTCTGTTGGAAAAATTTGTTGTTTGTGAAGGAAATTGTGTATTTTCCTTAATTGAATCATTTGTCGTTCGACAAAGATTATTGTGGGTTTATGTTCCATTTAGTGAGAACATTAAAATGGTATATCTAGATGTCCAATTTATTATTGGATGTGAAGGATATGATAGCTCAAAATTGGTGGGTTTAAATTATAAATTATGTTTTAAATTTAACCCAATATTGAAGTAACGGTAAAAACATTAATTGGGATCATTACTTGCAATAAGAGTTACAAAATGTGGAGAGACTCCCCATGATTGCAAGTATAATTGCTCCCATAATAATCAAGTTTAATTGGGGACTTTTGGTGGAGCTATAAGTGTGTAACCCACAAATGAAAGAGATAATTTTTCCTTCAATCTTCCTCCTTCCTCTTGAAATTTGTTCATCTTTTTCTTTGGCCTCCTAGATTAGTTTTGAGTGGTGATTTTGTTTAAGCATAGTGAGATTCGCCGGAAAACTTTAAGTGCAAAGTTGTTCCGGTTCATCCGTTTTATCCTGGGAGACTAACGTCCATTGAAGACCTCGAGCACTCGTAGTGAGGCGGCGAATTAGTCTTAAGGAGAGTGTGTCACACACGACTCGGATTCAAGCAAATTCAAGATGACGATTCAAGGAGGTTACGGTACGGATTCAAGCAAACTCAAGACAATGAATTTACGGTCTTCTCTTTATTATTTTTATGTTGTATATTATATTTCAATTCATTGTAATTCTTTTCTCATTTGTGCTCGATTGTATAGATTTTATCTAACAATCTTAAGACTAATTCTCCTATTTGAGAAATAATTACAGATTTGAAAAATCCGGTGGACCAATGACCACAAGAGAAAAGATGTAAAGAGATGGCAAAAAGAGACGGAAAATTGATGGAAAAGAAGCAAATTTCCAGCACAGATTTTCTATGACCATCTGTGGAAAAACTTCATTTTCCGGTTCGTTAACCGTTGGATCGAGCTGAATTTTGGTGTGCATGTTCACGACTAATAGGAGAAGATTCTGAACGGTGGAGATTGGAATCTATTAGGTGAAAGTGAAGATAAAAATTTCGGATCAGAGCAGTTTTTGTGAACTAAAACATTTTTTTTAATTTCTGTTTAATGAGATTAATAAAGATGGAAAGATTGATGCTCCGTGACATCAACTATGTTACAATGATTGTATAAACCAATTGTGGCTAAGCCTCATGTAGTGGTTATACATCATGTAAAGAGATTGGAAAGTTCATTGAAACTAAAAACGTTGGAAGAGTAAGTCTTTAACGTTTAGTTGACAAAGATAATAGGTCTTCTTACGAGAAGTTGTTAAAATCTATTAGTTGCATTGGTGACAAAGGTCACAAAGGTTAACATAATAGGGCTTCTTGAAATGAAAGAAGTTGTTAAATTCTATTATTGTTAATAGTGATAAAAGTCACAAAGATAAAAATAATAGAGCTTCTTGAAAGAAGTTGTTGAATTCTATTGTTGTGAACATTGAAAAATGTTACAAGAACTAAAATCATAGGGCTTCTTGAAAAATGTTGTTAAAACCTATTGGGGAAATATGTGACTAATGTCATAAAGATAAAAACAATAAGACTTCTTGAAGGAAGTTGTTAAATCTTATTGTTGTTGATGATGACAAATAACACAAAATATTTAGAATGAGAACTTCTAAAAGAAATTGTGTATTTTGTAAATGAGAATGTGATTTTTCTCTAATCTAGAGGCTCCAAGATGAGACCTTTAAAATTTTGGAATAATTAACCTTCAATTATAATTGCATTAAGGAATTTAGAGGTTTATAAATATGAGTGGTTATGAGAAATAAATTGTGTTAATTCTCCTATTGAATTAGCAATTTATTCTTAAAGTGAATTCTCTAATTAAGTTAGAGAGTTATATTTGTAACAACAAAGTTACAATTTGGTGTTTAATTGTTGAAAAATTAAAGCCAATGTTTTGAGGAAGACTCCTTGTGTGGAGATAAATATTTAGAAAAATATGATTGTTTCAAGTATTTTGGCTCACCATATTGAAAAGATAGAAAATTTTGTTGGCCTAACCTTTGAGTGATGGCAACAAAAGATGTTCTATTTGATCATCTTGAACCTAGTGAGATTTTTTTTATGAAAATCTTACAAAGTTGGGTGAAAATGAGACGGATGTTTTCAAGCCATGGGTATGGTTGAAAAATGCAAATCTCTTTTACCGAAACTATATAATTAATGAATTGTCGAATTCATTATGTAATGTGTATAGTAATAAGAAAACGGCAAAGGAATGATGAGAGTCTTTGGACTATTAATATAAAATCGAGAATGTTGGTGCAAAGAAATTCTTTGTAGGTCGTTTTCTTGATTTTAAAATAATGGACTCCATGAAACAGAAAAGGTTAATGGAAGAATTGAAAATATTTTTCTTGAAAACCATGTCGATGAATGGTGTTGAGTGAAATTTCCAAGTGACGGAAATAATTGAGAAATCGCTTCCTACTTGGAAAGATTTCAAGAATCACCTTAAACATTAATGAGTAAAATGAATGTTAAGGTGCTTGCTATTCGTATTGTGTTGGAAAAGAGAATAGAGATTCGGAGAAGAACTTTCTAACACTTTTGTGGCGAAAGCAAAATGTGATGGAGCATATTGAAATGCTCAAGGCAAAGACAAAGTTGGTCAAACTTGTTTGAAAAGTCAAACATATACCTTGTGGATTAAGAGACAATCTTTTGTAGATGTCATCAATCATAATATTCATTATGTGAATGAATAAAATGGAAATTGAATTAATCGGTGAGTCGAGATAGTAATCAATAATGAGAATAAGTCTCGTTAATTGGATTATATGCCCTCATTCAAAAAGAAATTCAATTAAGATGTAAAATGTAAAATGTGTTTTGAATTAAATAATCATAGTGATGGTTATAATGTGAAGATGATTCAAACAAATGGTGCTAATATGTAATCTATTACCGTTATCATTGCTTGTTAAAAAGCAAAATGATGAGTCTTATCTCTTTAAAAGGAAAAGTTGTAAACCAACTTACTAAAGAGATAGTGATAAAACACAAATAAGTGGAGTTTGTGTATAAATTGGACTAAAGACTACTGGTGGCATATTTGTAGAGTATGCATAAAATAGTAGTACTTCTTATAGAATTCATGTGTATGAATCCAAGATTCAATGTATGCGCACAAAATACTATAATGGAATCATGAAACGTCTCTTTCTTTGAGAATATGTTTCCGTGTACATCAAGAGATGAGGCAAACTCATCTAAACGGATACATGATTCAATAGAAGAAGAAGAAACTCATCATGATGAAATAGAAAAGAAGTGGTTGGACCTCAACATAGCAAAAGAGGTAGGATGAGAAAATTTTATGGCCCAAATTTTCTAACCTACATTCTAGAATGTAAATCACAAAGTTATAAAGAGGTATTGAACTCTTTTGAATGATCTTTATGAAAAGAGGCTATTATATGTGAGATTGATTCCATCTTGAAAAATCACTCTTGAAAACTGGTAGATTTATCTCCGTGTAGTAAATCACTAGCATATAAGTGAATTTTCAAAAAGGAAATGAAGACCGATGGAAAACAATCAATGAGTACAAGGCTAGACTTGTAATTGAGGATTACAAGAAAAATGAAGACCTTGATTACTTTTATACTTATTTTCTCATCACGAGAATAAAGAGTTGTATTTGCAATTGTTGCATAGCAAAATTTGAAATACATCAAATTGATGTAAATAACCTTTCTAAATGTCGATTTAGAAGAGAAAATTTACATAGAACAACCCGAGGGGTTTGTTGTACATGAGCAATGAAAAAAAGTGTCCACAATGTACACCATGATCAAATGGTGTTAATAATGAAAATTGGCATTATTGCTAATTTTGGGACTACTCCGAAAATGTGGGGGTGAGTATACTTTGGAAAATAATTAATTACCTTTTGGAGAGGTTTCCCCAAGAAAACAATGAGATGTCCATATGAAGTATGAAAACGTAGGCCTACGTACACTTGTGAATGTGGGGGTGTTTTTCGCAAAGTAGCAAGTCCAATTAGTAAAGAAAATTGTGGATTATGTTTCAAGAGTTATGTTCATAACAATTGTGCATATTGGTTTGTTATATATGATTCAATAAGTTTGAATATATATAAAAATCAAAAGAAAATAAAATCAATGAAAACCAAGTATTGATGTCAAATTCATGGAAGTGAATAAGTGATACTTTGAGTGAAATAGATCAAAGTGTTGAAACGGTTCAAGAAATGGAACCTAGAAGAAAATGTGCTAGTTTGTAAAGTCATTGTATGACTTGAGACAAGTACAAAGATAATGACATCAAAGGTTCGATTGTGTGGATTTAAACAAGAGTGACTACGTCACTTTGTTAATTAAATCCAAAAACGATATGTTAACTAAGGAAAATTCTAGTCAATTTGATCTGTTGATTCAAATTCAAGGAAAACTAATAGACTTGTTGTTAAACAAGTCATTAGGTGGATATTCTTGAAATTTTTTAAATGATCAATTTGGAATAGCTGGAATTTAAATGAATTTGAGTTAACAATTATCAAATGGATAAAGCTTGTGTTAGCAAGATGGTATATTGCTAAAGTCAATTTATGATTGAAAAGACATATAGCAATGTGTGTAATGGTAGTCTAGACATTTATGTCTAAGACATAATACCATTAAACAACTACTCTCAACTAATTTGACAATGTGATGTCAAATGAAAAACGGATCCGTTAACCAAAGGGTTAAATAGAGAGTTAGTTGAAAGTTCGATGAGGGGAATGAGACGTAAGCCTCTTAAAAGTTAAACACAGCGGAAAACCCAATCTAGATGACTGGAGATCCCAAGAACTAAATTCAATGGGACAACCTAACTGTTAAAAGACTTGCAGCGTCACTGTGGGGGAACCAACCTCAAGTCCATTCCTGTTAGTGACATCTCGAAAGGACAAGGATAAGCTTATGACTTTTAATGATTCTTACGCGTCAAAATTTCGAGCGGGGTAATACGGGTTACCTTTAAGAAATCACCTATGTGAGAGAGAAGTGGGGCCGCTTCGAGGAGAATTGTGTGAGGCTCAATTCTTAGACCCTCTCACAGAATCAGGCGTATGTTCAAGGCCATGAATGAACATAGCTATGAGAATTGAACTATGTTAGGACGTTACTTGTGTCAAGCATATGATCGGCTACACAAAAAGCATAACGATTCAAGGACATCGCGTCTATCGATTTGCGAGTAGAGTAAATATGCTTGTACGAGCGAAGGTTCAATGGGCTTTTTCCCACACCTATCGTATGCAAGTTTTCGTCTGCCGAACTCTATCACCAAACTCGTCATCAATTTCCTTCATGTGGGGGATTGTTGGAAAAATTTGTTGTTTGTGAAGGAAATTGTGTATTTTCCTTAATTGAATCATTTGTCGTTCGACAAAGATTATTGTGGGTTTATGTTCCATTTAGTGAGAACATTAAAATGGTATATCTAGATGTCCAATTTATTAATGGATGTGAAGGATATGATAGCTCAAAATTGATGGGTTTAAATTATAAATTATGTTTTAAATTTAACCCAATATTGAAGTAACGGTAAAAAGATTAATTGGAATCATTACTTGCAATAAGAGTTACAAAATGTGGAGAGACTCCCCATGATTGCAAGTATAATTGCTCCCATAATAATCAAGTTTAATTGGGGACTTTTGGTGGAGCTATAAGTGTGTAACCCACAAATGAAAGAGATAATTTTTCCTTCAATCTTCCTCCTTCCTCTTGAAATTTGTTCATCTTTTTCTTTGGCCTCCTAGATTAGTTTTGAGTGGTGATTTTGTTTAAGCATAGTGAGATTCGCCGGAAAACTTTAAGTGCAAAGTTGTTCCGGTTCATCCGTTTTATCCTGGGAGACTAACGTCCATTGAAGACCTCGAGCACTCGTAGTGAGGCGGCGAATTAGTCTTAAGGAGAGTGTGTCACACACGACTCGAATTCAAGCAAATTCAAGATGACGATTCAAGGAGGTTACGGCACGGATTCAAGCAAACTCAAGACAATGAATTTACGGTCTTCTCTTTATTATTTTTATGTTGTATATTATATTTCAATTCATTGTAATTCTTTTCTCATTTGTGCTCGATTGTATAGATTTTGTCTAACGTCTTCAACTCTCTCTACTCCTCCATCCATGTGCAGCTGGATGAGATCAAAGAAAATTTGGTTGAAAATATCAAAGCGGTTGGTGCCAACAATGCTACAACTGCTCACTCTGTAAATGCCTTGAAAGCAGTTGAAACAACCCTCACCAAAACCGTTGAAGAGGTTAGATGAATGAGGAAAGCAATGGCCCCTGATCAGTCTGCTGTTGGACCGCGTGGAGCTGAGCATGAAGTGAACAAGCCGCATCGACATTGAACCGCTCCTTCCTTGTAACTTTTGAATTCCTTTTGTAAGTTAGACCGCTCTCCTTGTATTTTCTTTGTCCAACTTGTTTTGCTCTTTTTTTAACTTTGTAATTTTCTTTCATTCCTTGTATCTGTAACCGCTTAAGGAATTAATGGAAATTGCATCATGGTTCCAAAAACTTTGTTCATATCAAACTGCTTGTTTGTAGAACAATGAAACCGCTTATGGTCTTAAACCTTATTCAAATATTTTTCAACTCAAAATCATTCTTTTTGAAATGAAGTTTAAACATTTAGTTTAAACAGTACTTTATGCTTAAACTCATATTTTTCAAGTGCGCTGAATGCATTTCTATACTTTTCAAGTTGTAATTTTCAATCTTTCAATAGTATAAAAATCTATAGCTTAAGCTAGTGTGTGCATTGACTTGGGACATGACTTACCATGTTAATTCTTATGGACATGTTTTTACCAAGTACAATGCTTGCTTTTGCTGTAGTAGGTAATGACATCAATCAAATAGGGGGAGGTTGTTGGGTATGCATATTTTAATCCTCCTAGATTAGCTAAAGATTTGATTGATACCATAACCTCCTGTCTATTTTAAGGACTTTAGGCCCATATGTAATGAAGCTTAGACTTAAAATTTTTAGCTAAGTCCATTTTATAGAATAGGTTAAATTAGGCTTGAAGACTGGCACAAGACTCATTGGATCTGAGAATGCATTTCAGAGTTTCAGACCACCTTTTCAAATCCTCCTAGCAGAACCGCTTCATGCAAAACCGTTTGGTGGAATCCTTGTCTGAAACCGCTCCTGAACTCCTAAGTGCAATCTACCTTATGAACCGCTCCATGCAAACTGCATTGCAGTTCCATCTTTGAATCAGCACTTAAGGATCCTTCACTGGTGAAACCGCTTATACTCAGAATCGCTTGCACACCAGGACCGCTCTAATGATTGAAGACTTGAAGTGAACCACATTTGACCATTGAAATCCACGTCAGCAATATCAAATGTCAACCACCATATCTTGTCACGTGACTCAATGTCAGAGAAGATCTGCAAGGATCTTGAAAAGGTGACAGATGTCCTAACTACCTTGATTGCAGCTGAGGCCTGATTAGCTTTACCTGCAACTGCTGTACCTAAGGACAAAAGTGGTTACTGTGGACCAATGGGAAAGCATCAGTACAGTCCTTGCAACAGCTGTATCCAACGGCTATATCCCTGATGCTTGGGTATAAATACCCCCATTCTTCACCATTTGAAGATTGCTTGAGAAATTGATTTGCTGTGAGTTCATACGAAGTTGAAGCTCTGCCCTGAAATTTTAAGTCCTTTGAATCTTCATCTTCTACTTCAAGAAATATATCCCAGCCCAGAAATCAAGCCTCATACACATCAAGAATCATTGTGCTCTACATCTCTTAGATTCAAAGAGCCTTGATCTTGTTTACACACACACACCTCACTTGTTTAATCACATATATTATTCATTTGAGATACACTGGTTATAGTCTAGGATTCGATCTTCATAGAATAGATTTTAGATCTGAGTTTGCATACTTTGTATTTTGTAATCTCTCTCATACTCAATATAAAATCTGACTCTTAGAAAATCCAAGACTAACCATCTTGGTAGTGGACGTAGATCGTTTATCGATTGAATCACTCCAATTATTGTGTTCTTACTTTTCTGCATTTATTATTTCTTGTGCTTATTAATTATCTACCTTTTTCTCTGTTTGATCTTAATTGTAGTTATCCTTAATAGTGAATTGTGTTTGAAGTTAACATTGTCAAAACCTCACTTTGTTTGTAAACCGCACTCACTGAAACCGCTCTATAAAACTGCTTTACAAATCGCACCTGAAAACCGCTTTGTAACTCAAATATTCCGCTGTGCATTTTACAACTCTACTTGCAGTTTCTAACATACTGCAAGAGGTTTTGTAAGCTTAGAGGTTTAGTTTTAAAAGAGGGCGAAAAATTTGTAACAGCTATTCACCCCCCCTAGCTGTTTTTCATCCTTGTTGCCACCTTTGGGACCAACAGTTTGGAAGAGCTTCTTTATATGCCTAGTAATAGTTTGGCGTCTCATTGGTTGGTATGACGGGTTGAGGCCTCTAGAATAGCGGGTGAGTCTATCATCATCCGAAAATGAAAAAGGCAATCGACAACTCACTAGTAACATCGTTATCAAATTGACGTCCACTTTAGGGTGAGTGACACATGGTATATTTAGTTGCGTTTGCACGGCACCATCTATCCCTTTAGCGGCTTCCTTATCATGTTTATCCATGTGTCTCTTTATATGGGAGGTACCGTATGCGCTGTCGGGTTTAAAAATTTTGAGCACCTCTTGCATTTGGCCTTTGTTTCACCGTCAATAATTACTAAATCATATAAATTGGCATATTTGGACACTCTAGTTTGTGGCTTTGCCTTACCCTTACCCTTACCACTTTCCCTTCCCCCACTGGATGCACTATCCGAGGCAACATCAGTAGTAGGTGTATTTAGAATTGTGCGGGTTTCGTGGGTGACTTATACATCATCATCCTCATCCTCATCCCCCTCCCCACCCTCATCTATGTCTTATATGTGATGATAGGTTCTAGATGTATAGTTTGTGTTGGGCTCATTCATCCAATCCATGGTTGAATCCGGAGTATAGCCGCGAAATGGAGGGGTGTTTATTGGCAATAAAAATAAACAATTATAATTTTCGGAATAAAAGTTTTTTTTTTTTGAAATTTTTGAAATTTATGAAGATTAAAAAAAAATAACTACTAAACACAATATTTAACTAGCGAGCAAACAATTAAATAATTAAAACAATAAAATTATCTTCAAGGCTTCAACTTTTACGATGTAATCACAAATATTTGACTTGGAAATAATTTGATAGTTTGGGTTTGAGAGAATTCTATGATGAATTGATTTTTTTTTTTTGAGAAAAATGGTAAGACTTTCTCTTCTATTTATACTAATTATATATATATATATATTGGACCAAATTTACCCCTAAATATGGCTGTTGGGAGGGGTAATTATGTCCCAAAAAATTAAAATCTGATAAATGAGCCGTTATGTGTTAATTGGACGAAAATACCCCTCAAATGGATTTATTAACGGATATATTTGAGGACATTTTAGACATTTACAGAGACCGGTCCGTGTGGACATCTTTGATCCAGGCCCGTCCCATATACGAAGCGAGCCAAGCGGATAACGGGCCACGGGCCGGAAGGGCCGCCCACGGATCTGGGCCCAAAATGGCCATCTCCAACTCACAATAACTATCCAATTAATATTTTCTCTACACGTTACATTCTCTCTCGCTACATAGCTTTTAAATGCTCATCGCGTGACTTATTTAACTATGTACTCTTTTTAATTTTTGTGTAAAACCCATTTTGTGTCTTTTTGTGTGGGACGGAGGGAGTATTTCGTCCAATCAAAAATAACTTTAGTTTTTGAACTTTTTCACGGGTTTTAGATTTTCCGAAAACAATTATTATTTCAACTTACTTTATGATTATTATTTCATCAAAATTATTTTTATTTAATGTTTATTGCTCTCTCGTACTATTTCACCAACAACACAATTAATAAAGAAAACAAATTACAATGAAGCGATAAAATAAAAATTTAATATTTTTAATCTAAAAAATGATAATTATTTTGATTCAAGCATTTTATCGACAGTTATTTTGAATCGAAATGACAAAGATCTTGATTATGAATCGAAATTAATAACTATGATTACAGACGTCCATTTATTTCTGTCTCTTGAGATCCGTGCCATAATACTAACCGAATCTTGAATCTAGTCGTCAAAGGCCTACTACTTCAATTAAAATACAAATCACCGTCCGATTACATCAGACCCACATACAAACCAATCCCGTCGTCATATCATATGCTCTTCAACGGCCGTGATCTCATTCAGGAAATGAAACGATTTTTACGAGCTTTAAAAAAATGGAAACCAAACACGCCCTTGTCATACAAACACTTATCTACCGATTGAGACAGCTGACTGACGGCCCATTTTTTCCTTTCGGAGGTTGTGGATTTCGAGGCATCAGCTCCGGCACTTCCCCCGGTAACTCACTCTCTCTCTCTCAGTCTTTCTCTCTGTAAGTTATTCAAAGATAGAGAAATTTTGAGCCCTAGGTCTTTCGATTGTTGATTTCTAGTTCGGTAATATATTGTTTGAGTTTATGTTAATCTTATTCCTATAATCTGTTGTTGATTTCCCTGTTGAATTGTTAGATGATATTTGATTTTTATAGTTTTCTGACTAGTAGGTGAGATATGCTAAAGTTGCTCCTTTGATGAGATTATGATTATATGATGTTATTATTACTCCCTCCGTCCCAGTCCCAAAGCTAATGACCAAAAATTTTAAAAATTTGCTCTTTATTTATCAAGAGCAAATTCGAGCATTCATTTTAGGAAACAGGTAGTAGCGTTTTAACTTTTAAGAAAGAGTTGAACAAAATTTTGGGATTGGTGTAGTTTCACCGTTTCAGTAGCCTCCTCTATTAAAAAAATGGTGAAGAGATTGCCATACGAAAAGATAACTAGCTTGGTATATATTTGATTCATCTAAATGTGTATTCCCTCCGTCCCGCCGATCTTAAGAAAGTTTCAAATGGCACGGGGATTAAGAAAATAGTAAATGTTGCGAGTGTAATAGTAAAATAGGAGAGATAATGAGTGGAGGAAATAGTAAATTATAATGGTGTTGTGAGTATTAAAATAGTGTAGGAGAGAGAATGAGTGGAGGGAATAGTAAAGATTCTTTTCCATTTTGGGAATTCTTAAAATTGGCGGGACGCCCAAAATGGAAAGCTTTCTTAAGATCGGCGGGACGGAGGGAGTATGGCTGAAGTGCAAGACGCCCCAAAGTAATCATGATTATGTGAATGGCAGAACTTATGTTTCTTGCGATGAAATGTTTTTTTATCAAAAAAAAAATTCACTACTCATTTTATACTTCTAAAACGAAATGCTTGGAAAGTGGAAAACAAGATTATTTATCCATCGTTGCGATTTAATTGTACAAAAAACAAAAAGTAAACATTCCCACAATGTTCCCTAAATGAAATTTGGACATTCATTTAGGGACTGAGAGAGTAACTTGCAACTATGAATTTGTGCATCCCCAAAAAATATGTCTGCTATTCTGCATAGTATCTTAGATATATTTTGATCCCAATTAGAAGCTCTATTGCTATACAAACAACACCGGTATTCTGACAGAGATGTAATTCGTATACAATTATGGGTATCTTGTATTCATGTAAAATACTCCTTTGGAAAAAGCAAGGGTGATGATGCACTCAATTTTGCTGCTAGAGTACTAGCATAAGCTCCACCGACCAACCTTAGTGGAGATATATTTCATGGATTCTCTAATACCTACACTTTGAGTTATCAAGGATGAGCCATAATTTTCATTTTGAGATTACCATCAAGGGCCAGTTACACTTCCCTCAAAATTATGATGTGATGATCTTGCTTGTATACAGATGAGCATATACCGGAATGCAATAATTTTGATATGGATTTTCTCATTACTCGACTTAGATTTTTATTTATTTTTGGTACAGATATCCAAGATAAAATATGACTACACTTGATGTTGCCAGAGCAGAACTAGCTCTTGCTGTTCTTTATCTGAACAAGGCTGAAGCCAGAGACAAGATATGTAGAGCAATACAATATGGCTCAAAATTTGTTAGTAATGGAGAGCCTGGCGCAGCTCAAAATGTCGACAAGACAACTAGTTTGGCTAGGAAAGTTTTCCGTCTTTTTAAGGTGCAACTTGATTGCATATCCTTAATTAACTTTATGCAGAAAATTCATTTGAGAAATGTGATCTTACAACTCTCTATTTCTGACAAAATCATATGTTTAATAATGTATGTAGTTCATCAATGATTTACATGGTCTCATATGTCCAGTTGCTCCAGGAACTCCTCTTCCCCTTGTTTTACTTGGAAAGGTATAGAATTCTTGTCCTATTGCTATCAAAAAAAAAATTTTTTTTTTTTGTTTGAGCATCTGACAATGTGCTTTGTTTCAGTCAAAAAATGCATTACTGTCAACTTTCTTGTTCCTGGATCAAGTTGTCTGGCTCCATAGGTCAGGCATTTACAAGGTGAGATTTTCAATTTTTTACAGTTTTAACTCTTACAGGCGTTCAAAGTATTGTCACTTCCACTAGAGACTTAAATATTTGGTTATTTCAGAACAAAGAACGGGCTGAGATAATTGGCCGGATATCCCTTTTCTGTTGGATGGGTTCTTCTATCTGCACCACCTTGGTTGAGGTTTGTGTCAAACCTTTTTCCGAAAGATTTATTGAATTGCACAAAGAGTGTTTATTCTTATACATAATTTTTATGACCTCATAGTTACATAGTTTATTTCCTTTTACTTCTCAATTCAGGTTGGGGAGCTTGGAAGGCTTTCAAAATCACTAAAGAAACTAGAGAAGGATCTTAAGGGATCTGATAAGTACAAGGTTGGCATATTTGCTATGCATTTATTTATTTCTATGTTGATCTTCGTTATATGCCTAATAACCCGACACTAGATTTTGTGTTTCACTTTGTGTACCATATTTTGTGTCACTAGTGATCAAACGGCTTACAAACATTAGGGCTGACATCATGATGATGTCATCTAAACATCTACTCCCTCTGTCCCATAACAACTTACCCACTTTGCCATTTTGGGTTGTCTCATTGGTAAGTCTCACTTTCCCAAAAAGGAAATTTTATAATACTTCATTATTAATAAGACCCACTTGTTACACTCAAGACAACTATCCGCTTATTATTCACTATCCCATTTTCTCTCTCCTATCCACACAACACCTACTTTATAATATTTCTCCTTAATTCCCGTTCCGCACAGTAAGCCCTTATGGGACGAAGGGAGTGAACCAGTGAACCATTAGATTAATTGTGGTACATGGTATATGGTACAGAAGATCTGGACTGGACTCTGATAACCCTACCTTGCTTTTTGTATAGGATGAGCAATACAACGCTAAGGTTAAGCAGTCAAACGAGAGAACATTAGCTCTGGTCAAAGCTGGCATGGATATAGTAGTTGCAGTCGGTCTGCTTCAACTGGCACCCAAGAAAGTCAACGCTCGTGTAACAGGAGCCTTTGGGTTTGTCAGCTCTCTTATATCTTGCTATCAGGTACGTAAATTCAGCAATGACATTCAAGTGATACTACCTCCGTCCTGAAATGATCTTCTCACTTTTTTAGTAGTCGCTATCCACTTTTTTAGTAGTCACTATGTAGGTATTTTGAGCAATATTTTTCGTTAATTTAATTATCCTAATGAAAATTTAAAACTTATTATTGATAAACCATTATTAATACTATCAATAATAACTTTTAGATGTTCGTTAGAATAATTAAATCAATCTAAAAATATTGCTCAAAATACCTTTGTAGTGACAACATAAAAAGTAGGAAGATCATTTTGGGACGGAAGGAATTTACTCATTTTGTTTATCGTGATCTGAATGCCCACATGGAGTATGCTTCGATATTTGAAATGCTCGTGTTTTTTGTTGCAGTTGCTTCCATCACCGCCCAAATCCAAGTCATCTTGATGCAAACTGTCTGGTTTTACCTAAGAAGTTGCACTCAGTGGTTTAATAATTATTCAGACATGTAAAAGTTATATATGTTGTTGGTGTATAATTTTGAGGCATTTGCTTGGCCAACTAGTCGTAATAATATATGTTCTTTGCCAATTTAGACATTTGAGTAGAGTTCAAATCTTCTGCACCACTTTATATATACTTATACTTGGCACCACAAATTTGGTCCCACTGCAGCCACGATTTGGCCACCTTGCTTCTACAGACGTGCAGAGGCCACGACCATGATTTGGGGACCCTCACTTCGACAGACGTGCAGCACCACAACCACGATTTGGCGACCTTGCCACGCTGAGGTGAAATCCACAATTTGGCAAATCAATATCAACTGTAGCAGGACCAAATTGTGGGCAGGAAAGCTGCAACAATTTTAAGTCCCTTGCACCGCAATATGTTTGAATGTCTGTCATCATAGCATCCAAGAGTTTGTGTATATGTCATCATCGTGGAAACAACCTTGATTATTATGAGTCGCTAATTCACAAATGTACAGGGTGTGCTACACATAGTACAAAAAAATCTTGTCCATGCTCCTTTTATTTCATTTTCTCAAAACAGAAATTAGAAGCCAGAAAATTAACACTCACTTAACTTGTGGAGTTTTCTCAGTTCTAAAAGTAGGTTATTGTTCACATGCCTGATCATAAGCAACATACTAAGCTTTCAATGACAGAGACAACTATTTTTATAAATAAAAATAAAAAAGAGGTGAGCAAAATACAGATATGTACAGACATAATATGAATACTTTAAGGCATATCTTGATCGTGCTCATTTTCGTCATCCAACCACCAATGATAGAAGGGCTCTGGTGCTTGTTGCTGCTCGAGCATATCCATAAAATTGTCAAAATCGTTCAGATTTTCCCAAACAAATTCATCCGGTGGCGACAACGGAGGTAAGCTGGAGCTAACTGAACCATCAGCAAGACTTTGGACCGTCTTTTTGAAATGCTCAGCTTGGTACACGAGGGTTGGGGGCTCTGATGTAAATTCAAATGCTGGAGATAATGATCTTCCTATAGCTTGGACATGGGACACGCTGCAAGAGGGTAGAGAAACCAAGTAAGTCAAATGCCTTGGTCAAATGTCATATTTTTCATTGGCAAAAGCATATACTCACTCCGTCCCATTTTAAACTTCAATGTTTTCCCTCAAGGGTGTCCATTTTTAAACTTCAAAAACCGGCAAAGTTTATAATACTTCTTTATACATTGGGCCCACATGTCATACTCACAACAACTATCCACCAACTATTCTCTACCTCACTTTCTCTCTCCTACCCACTTTCTATACAACACCCACCCCACTTTTTATATTTTATAATAAAAACATTCATTTTCCTTAATATTTGAGCCCCCTTTTTTTTTTGAAGATTAAATTAAAAAGGAGGGAGCACGAAATAACAACCACCTAAGGCTAACTTTATTCTCGGTGAAAAGAAATCAAACACTTGTGCTTGCTAATAACATGAAGCAAACTAGACAATCTTCAAGCTTTATGAGTGCCTAATTTGGCTCACCAAGGTCTGACTTGGCCCTAGGACAAGCTCAAGTAACTTTGTACAATTAAATAACACTACATGTTTCTATCTAAGCTTGGGTTCTTCATCTCCTAAATGAAGTTTAACCAAACAAAAGACAAGCTGAGTTACGTACTCTGTTCCAAAAAACTGTTCCCTCTTGCCATTTTTGTTTGTCCCAAAAAGTTAGTCTCATTTCCAAATTTGTAAGGTTAAAGCCATTAAACTTCCAACAATGTCCTTAAGATAATCGTATTTGAGATAATCTGATTCTTGTATTTCAAGAAACCTTAGTATGATTCTTGAACTTCAATAGAGGTAATTGTGGAAAGCAAAATACAACAACAACAACTCCCCTTAGTCCCAAAATGATATGGGGTCTGCTAACTTAAAGAAGAACAAAGTTAAAGCAGAAATAGGTGGGAACAATATTTTAGAAAAAAAGAGACGAAAAGAGAAGTTGTAACAAAGCTAAAATTGCCGTAAGACATGTACGCGATGAGACAAGTAGACTATAACACGTCAATTTGTAACATCGATGATAAACTCCACTCCTTAAGAGTTATAATTACACTTAAGGAGACAAAGTTCTATCCATTTGGGTTGAAAATAATATGATTAAAGAGCCAAGTCTAGAGTGCTAACCATATGTAAAATAGGTTATCCATCTCTTGCCTCTGAATCCTGACAAAAAACTCAACTTTCAAAAGGCCACCCAGGCAAATAGCTGGTTCCGGTAACTTGAACCTTTGCAAACGATTTTCCTGTATACATCAGACATCAGTTCGTGTTCACAACGAAACAGACATCAATCTCTGTTTAATAAGAAAAGAGTTTCTCATCTCCATACTGAAGAAGACAAGTAGAGGGACGGAGGGGGTCCTCAGGTACAAGGGCTACAACAAGCTCTGACATGATAATTTACTATAACCTATGTTTTTCAATTTTACCATCAACTTTCCTCACTTTTCATAACAGATGTGATAACCGACAACTACATAGGCCTAAAATGGCCCCATATAGGATAAGACGGCAATTAATAACAACATAATTTTTAAAATTTACTCATTTCAATGCAGTGAAAAGATAATATTAGGCAATTATAGCTCATAAATTCGGCCGCGCCCTTTATGAGAAAAAGACTGAATTGGAAAGGGTCATTATGCGGGCAAATAGCACTTGACTGCCACTAAGCTTACACAGAGTTGCAATTTAGGACCTAATGTTACAATTTTTGCAATTTAGTGCACTATGTTCACGTTTTGTTGCAATCCAAGGCAAAAATGGAAGACACTTGACAAAAGCTAACGAAATAGACGGTAAGTGTAATGAGCATCTTTTAAATTCACATTTTCAGCCCCTGAAATTTCATATTTTATGAAAATATATTGTAACAATAAACTTTAATAAACGATAAGTATTAAATAATAACATATAATAATTTTGAAATATTAATATAATATGTATTCCTTCAAAAAAAATGTATGAAAAATAGAGAAACCTTAGAAAAAATACTTTTCAATATTTTTTTATTTACAGGTTCTTCAAGAAATTTATACTCACTCCGTCCCAATTTAAGTTTTCTACTTTGACCATACACGTTTATTAATAAAACAATAAAAATAAAAAGTGATTAAACAATTGAAAGCGGGTTGAAGTTTAGAAGAGAGAGAATAAAATACAAATAGTAACTTTAAACTATTTTTGATCAACAACAACAACAACAAAGCCTTAGTCCCAAAATAATTTGGGGTCGGCTAACATGAATCCTCATATGTTATCGTGAAAAAAAATTAAATTAAAAAAAATTAAAAAAAATAAAATAAATAAAAATAAATATAAATAAATAAAAATAAATAAAAATAAATATAAATAAAAAAAATAAAAATAATAATAAATAAAATAAATAAAAATAAAAAAATCAACCCCCCACATGGATTTTTGCCCTCCACTCCGGCCTCTTCAACACCATACTTTCATCCACTCCAAGTAAATTCATATCATTTTCAATTACTCTAATCCAAGTTTGTTTGGGTCTTCCCCTACCCCTCGCCATTTTATCATTTCTCCACTGTTCCGGCCTCCTAACCGGTGCATCACTCGGTCTCCTTCTCACATGTCCAAACCACCGTAGACGATTTTCCCTCATTTTATCCTCAATGGGCGCAACTCCTACTTTACCTCTGATCACCTCATTCCCCAACCGATCCTTTCTTGTATGACCGCACATCCATCGAAGCATACGCATCTCCGCCACATTCATCTTATGCACATGACACTGTTTCACGGCCCAACATTCGGTGCCGTAAAGCAATGCCGGCCTAATTGTCGTGCGGTAGAATTTTCCCTTTAATCTATTGGGCATGCCGCGATCACATAGAAACCCAGTAGCACTCTTACACTATATTTCCCACCTTCCTCGAATACTCAAATAATCTAATCCACCACATTAAAAAAATGAACGTAAATACTTTTTTATATAATGCATTTTTTGGGGCAGAGGGGTATAATTTTTCTTACAGAATATGTAAATAGAAATTTAATTTATTTCTCTTTTAAGATTTCTCTATATTTTTCAAACATACTATATCAATATTTTATTTATATGTATTTAAAATTATTTACATGATTATTGAATAGTAATGTTTTTTATTGAAATTTATTGTTATATACTCCCTCCGTCTCATTAATAACTTCACCTTTTGCCATTTTGGGTGTCCCATTTAAAGCTTCACCTTTCCTTTTTTGGCAAAGAATCTTTACTATTTTCTCCACTCATTCTCTCCTATTTCACTATTACACTCGCAACACTTTTCAAATTTACTATTTTCTCCACTCATTCTCTCTCCTATTTTACTATTACACTCACAACATTTTCTTCACCCTTAATTTGCGTGCCGAAACCAAAATAGTGAACTAAATATTGGGACGGAGGGAGTATATTTTAATAAAATATGAAACTTTAGGGGCTGAAATGTGAATTTAAAAGATGCTCGTTATAATTTTCGTCTATTTCGTTAGCTTTCGTCAAGCGTCATTCATTTTTGCCTTGGATTGCAACATAACGCAAACATAGTGTACTAAACTACAAAAATTTTAACATTAGGTCCAAATTGCAACTTCGTGTAAACTTGATGGCACCAAAGTGATATTTCCCCTCATTATGAGGTAAAATGATCGTATCTTCCAACCCTAAGGCTAACTGACTTTCTCTCTTTTAACTAACAGTCCTAGAACTTCTTGATGTGTATTAGGTGAAATACCAGAGTCCAGAAGCAAAAACAAAATTACTTCATCCAAAAAAGGAGTCACTTTTGACTAGTCAAACTTATTTTGCTTCTTGGTGTTTCATTACTCTAAATTTTTATATATTTTTGTATGACAAGTTAGATAAATATCGAACGAAAAGAAAAGAAAAGAAAAAGAAACTTCAAAAGATATGGAGAATTGATAAGTAAACTTTTTAAATGTAATTATTTTGGGGTAAACCAAACTAGAACTCTTGCCATTTCGGGACGAAGAGAAGTAAGAAACATTTTTCCATTAAAACAAAGAATGAGTCCTACGTTATACAAGTGTACTTAAACTCACCTGAACCATCGGGAACTCTTGTGAAGTGTACGTCCATACAAACATGTCATCTGCATGTTCTTGTAATTCAAGGAAATTGTGACCTAGAACACTCGAGCTCTTGGGATGACCCAATCGAAATCGCACAGATCTTGACGAGTATATTGGACTACCTGGTTGAAAATAGGCTGTGTACAAAAGCATCAACAACTAATCAGTTTAATAGTGGATAAGGGGCAAATGCATTTACAAAGATGTTTGTTAGGGCAAGGAGGATTAACCTTGAAAAGGATGTATGTTGACTTCCGTTATAGCGGAAACACTAGCATTTAAGTGATATATAAGCGACTCAGGCACTTCTGGATCACTAGATCCCTTGCTTGACCAGTATGACGCCCCAATTAAAACCCTATCCCTTGGATCTAGAGTATTTGCAATGCTCTCTTCTGGAAAATTATCAGTGCTCGAAGCACTAACTGCAAATGCTATACAGTAGCTTAGAGGAAATTTTGTGAGCGCTTGAAACAGAGAAGCATAGACCCAATGGTCCTGCTCAACAGAAGATGGAACTTCAGATTTGCAATTGGATTCAACTATTTGATCAATAATAGCAATCTGCGGGAATTTTCTCGCACAAAGCTGCTTACAGAACCCATTTGTAATCACTGCATAATCAAAAGCATAATATTTTCAGAACTAATTTGTAAATGTTTCAGTGTCTTTTTGTTTTCCATTGCGTAATGGAACATAAAATGAGCAACTCACTGTAGGATAACATGCTTAGAGCTTTAACGATAGCAATTCGGAAGAGTTAGCCTCATCATTCGATTTTACAAAGAAGAAACTAAATGGAAAACAAATAATAGAACCACTAAATAACGGTCTAGAATCTTGGTATTCAAATAAAAGCATGATGACAGATTTTGGTTCCATCTTGAGCATAATACAGAATTTTGGAATCAAAGACTTCAATGGTCCATCTGCTAGCTGAAAATTTGTGTATCAATGATATAGAGGATCACAAGAAGAGCCAAGGAATTTGAGTGTAAAAGCGGACATCAGCACTCACGGTCATCTCTACAATCAAGGCACATGAAAAGCAGAGTTAACAGAAAAAGTAAATGTACGCACCTATGCAACGTTTTAGTAAATATACTTTTTCTTATAGTTGTGATGGTCATGGAACTAGTTTCATCATTCCCTCGCCTTAAATTTTAGGTAGAAAGACACAAAAAATGAGCTAACAATAAGATCAAGGGTAATAAAACAGTGACGAAATCCTGTCATGCGTAATTCTTTCATGTGTTTCACTTTCCATACAAAAAACTTAGCAATGCGGCAATTCCTGTCAAGTTTAAGCACATGAGGAGCCAGGCACCATGTAGATAGTATGTCTTGTCCAAGGTGATAGTTCTATGGTAGAAAGCTCAATCTCTTTCAATGTCTGTATATTCCTAAATATTCGAGAACAGACTATAATTCTCATCATTCCTTCATCATAAGTTGTTTAAATTCTCCGCAGTTCAGTGATTTACTAATGGCTCATTCTCTTAAATCCACAAAAATGATTCATAGTTTTCCGAGTTAAGCATACACAACATAGTTATTAAAGGCCCAAGGCGCAAAAGGTGTGCCCGGAGTCTAGGCGTAAGGCGGGCGCGCGCCCGAGTGACGACGCAAAAATGCCTTAAAATACTAAAAATATAGTATACATACAACATCAAGATGAGCAATAAATCAAATGCAAGTAGTAAATCAAACATACGTTAGAAGTCATAAAAGAAACAAGCACAAACATACGTTATATGTCATAAATGTATGTATACTATACTAAAAATATAGTATACATACAATATCAAGTGATCAGGGAGATCGCCGGAGTTCTTCCCAGGTCGCCGGAGGTCGTCGCTGTTAGTTTAAAGGAGTTCCTAGTGATCGCTACTCTTATACAGAGTTATGACACGTGTACGTGAGAGAGTCGTGGCAGAGAAGAGTATTAGTCGCGTATTAGGTTTAATTACGATTTAATTGTTGGTCAATTATTGTGCCCGGAGCTTAGGCGCACACCATCCAGGCTCGCGCTTCAGCCCTAGGCGCGCCTAATCCCTTGCCTATGAAACAGCGCCTCGCCTAGCACAATCCAGGCTCCAAAGCTGAGCCTCTCTGCACCCGGAGCCTAGGCGCGCGCCTAGGCGCACTTTTAATAACTATGATACACAAGGCTCCAAATTTCAATATACCCCTTAACAATTGAGCTAACAAATAGAATGAGAAAATAATAAAATTGTACACAAAAAAGAAAAACCCTAGAAGTTAATATGGTTAATACAAGAACTTTTACTATTCTTAACACAAAATCATTAGTCCATGAGGTATTGTATTCTACCTGAAAAGCAACCCCTTTTAGAGATTATAGACAAAGTTATTGGGACACGGGCCAAGTTGAGTCACTTGAGTGATAATTTTTTATTTTTTGATAAACGAAGAAATTTATTAGAAAAGAGAATAAAATACAAAGAGTAGAGGACAAGGTGTCCACTTACAAAAATAAAACTAGAAAAAATCCAAAGTAGTCTAACAAACTACAAAAGTCAAACTAATGTAAAGTAGGTCTCCAATCTCTACACAAGTCTGTCAAAGATAATCCTTGATAAGCTCCCATAGCCAATGCCCACAAGGAGGTAAGATATACAATCCTCTCCATGAGAACTGATGTATGCTTATCAAAGGTAAATAAATAACGTGCAACATATGAGGCCAGCATAGAATAGTACAAAAAGGCCAACTATGTTCATAAAGGCTTCAAATATGAAAACATATCAACTCTGCGACACCCCTAATTCCTTGGTAAGAAAAGACATTCATATTTCAGCGATAGAATATGATTAAGCGTATAGAACAGAAATCATGATGAAACCCATATATTTACATAAGCTAACACTGCCAACTAGGTTACAAGGCGAGGTAAATAACTGGCTCCAGAAGTGTTACTCAATCATGTGGTCGGCAGTCTCACGAAAATTCAACCTCGTCCCATTTGTTCCAAAAAAATACTAAATTTACTTCAATTATTGTCCAACCAAGAAAATATTGCATATGCTGAAATTGCTAACGCGCGAAAATAATTAAAAGAGGTAGATGATTGCAATATACTTAAGGAAATCCACTTATCACGCTCACCAAAATTTTGCCAGAATCGAGACGCACAACTAGCACGGATGAGGTCAGATGGATCATCCAGGTACATTAGAATATTCAGAGACATGTCAGCATCAAGCCATTGCAAGAAGTCGATACAAGTCTCCATTTTCAAGAACACTGTCAAGGTATAAGTCAACACCCTGCAGTCGGTTTATAATTGCAGTCTCCCAGACCTGATCAAACATAACAATGTCAACAAGGAAATGAGATAAGCATATAAAGCAGCACATGGTATATTATTTAGACATTGAAGATTATTAACTTAAGAACAGTGATATATCATGGGCATGACTTGATTTTGGCCTCTGTTCTTCCCCTATTTCAAAGTCACAACACAACCTTCTGGATAAGCTATGTGTAGTACTATCGACAGGCAGGGTGGGCATCTATCTAAAAGTTCATAAACATGTGGTAGAAAAATTAATGTTAAGACGCGCATGCTGCAAAGTGCCAACTTACTATTCACAGTAGTAGAAAGAATCCCACTGCTATATTTGTAAGTGGGATTTATAAAAGAAGTCTCAGATTACCCATTACTGACACAAAAGCACGGATGGGAGGAGTATTCAATTCACAATAGCAATCAGCAGCATTAAAAGCACGAATAACATAAGAAGTCTTAGATTGCAAGCACTGGCTGAGCTACAGCCATGGCAATGTGACAGCAGCCCCCATTCAATTTAAAAAAAAAACTAGCATAATTTTTCGTCAAAAATCAAGGATCTTGGTGCAATAAATGATTTCTTCCCATTTACGCAAAGGAAAAAAATACACTAAACCATGATTCTCCCCTCTTGAAAAGTAAAAATGTTTTTACCCCCTTCTAAAAATTTCCTGGCTCGACCATTTGCAGGTAAGATTAAACGACGCAAAATATGAGCAGAAATCAAAAGTTTATAAAACACAAAGGAAGAAAGAGAAAAAGATCGGAATCGAACTGCATGGATGAAATCCTAACACCGCCAACCATGATTAAAAATAATGGGGAAACCCGAAATTGAATTGTTAAGGGCATTACAATAGAAGCAAAGAATGTAATCGTGTGAGAGAAGCGAGAATTACCTTGTGTGATGGGTGACAGAGAAGGATGAAATTGAAGGAAATCGACGGGGGTGGAATGGGATTTGGAACCCTAGAAGTTGAGAAAAGGAGAGAAGAAGAGGTTGTGTGGTGGTGGTGAGGTTTGGTGGGGCCAAAAGTTGGAGCCAGTCTTCTCGGTCACATTCGCGTGGCAAAAGCGTATGGGTTAAGTCGGTGTAGGACTGTAGGTATCCTTAGACCAGACCAGCCAGGCTCACGATTCATTACCGAACGAATCGTGTTGAAAATCGTGAATCAGATGAATCGTTAAATTGATTGAATCGTGAATTGGCGGTTTACGGTTCATATGCAATTAAGGCTTTGAAATCGACGGTTTACGATTCATATTGTCTTAATTTGAAAATCTACAAAATTTCTTACCGTTTGATCTTAATTGTTAGGTAATATTTTTTTAGTATCTTTGTATTTTATAGTTTAGAAATTTAGATATTTTTTAAGTTTAATTGTGTAATTTAATTTTTGAGGTAAGGCTCCTAAATGTCCCCCTTAATTATAAAAGGGTAAGATTGGTTGTCCCCCCTCTATGTAAATTTGCTTAATATCAATAAAATTATAAGGGTACCGTCCCTTTTTTAAAAAAAAAAAATTATTTTTGTCTCATTCCATCCATTAATTCCTATAAAAATATGAAATTTAAAATTTTCTTAATACTTATGTAAAGTAAAATAATTTATAATGTATCAAAAAATTGAAAAAAAAAAACTTTGAAAAAAGAAGTCTAAAAACTGCTCAAATTATTTTATTTTTAAAAAAAAGATGAACCAGATGAACTGGTGAACCGTACCGTGAACCGTGAGTTAACGGTTCATAAACGGTTTTGATTTTTTACGAACCGTGAACCGTCATGAACCGTGAATCGGGCATGTCTAGGTATCCTCCGCAATCAAAACTCAATCAAAATCCATAAAAATTCTTGACATGTTGAAAATTTCTTATAAATTCAGGTTCCTAAAAAAATAAGACTATTTTTATTTTTATTCATTTCCTCTTAATGTATAAAATTAAAATTACTGTTATATTTAGATATAAGTATAATTTTTTTCATAATTCTTCACATTTTGTTAAAATCATAAAAAAAAAATCTCATATTTATTAACCAGTCCACTCTTATACATAAGTTATAAGATTATAATTACTTTATACGTAGGTATAAGACTATAATTACTTTTATATTTAGTTATAATGGTAAATTTTTCACATTTTCTTAAAAATAAAAATAAAACATATTTTATTAATTAGTTTGTTCATATACTTAAGATATGAGACTAGTTTAAAGGGGTTTTAGATTTATATGAAATTTCAATTTGAGGCTAATGTTGTATATGGGTTTTAGTAAATTTCGTGATTTTTTATGGGATTTTGTTCGGATTGAGGGAAACATGTGAAATTAAACCTTAGATATGGATTTATATTTTCAAATTTAGATAATGGACCTTAAAAGTTAATAATTGATCACTTAGATATAGGTTAAACTGTATAGTAGTGACGAAGTTCAAATGACATGTATTATCAATTACGTATTTTATAACAAGCGACCAATTTTTAATTTAGAATATTAACCCTAGTTAGCTAATGGATAGAAAGTTAGACGAGTGGTAGTTTTTTTGTTCTCTTAAATACAAAAGTTTTTTTTTGTCAAATTTCAACATTTCAAATTACAACGTGGGAAGGAGAATTCGAACTATGAATCTTTCAAAAAAAAAGCCAAGACTTATGCCATCAGAGCCAAGCCTCGTTGGCTAAATACAAAAGTTATTAAAGTAAATAAAGTTAATAAAAGGATAGTTACAAAATTAAACTTCGGGGAAATGGGATTTGTCCAAACTCCACGGGGATAGGCAATGAAATATCCCCCTTTTTTTTTAACCAAGTGCGAAAACGAATCTTTCGCACCCAAATGCGGAAACGGATAATGCAACAAACATGACATGAATATATCCCTCTCATAATAAATTTTACATTTGACATTGTTAAAATCAAATGCGGAAACGGATCTTGCACACCCACACACCCACAAACAAAGTAACAAATGGATACAAGAATTTACGTGGTTCAGAGAAATTCTCATACGTACAAGTGTGGCAACCAAACAAAATCACTATTATCAAAGTGCTTACAAAGTATATCTCTCACACTCGTCTCACACTACAAATGTGTCTCTCTATCAAAGTGTTTGCAACACTATTACAACTTGCCACACTATAAATAGCCAAGCCTATTTATAGGCTCAAACCATTCGGTGGTAGATAATGCAACTGTAGACTGAAGCGTAGAACGCCAACAAACTGGTCCACCAACCATAGTGAACACATGACCAGTAGTGGATCGTCGCATGTCCAAAACACCAGCGTAGCCAGAATCCACATATCCAATCACAAGTTTATCACGCTTAAGTTTTCCATTTTCTGAAACTTGAAACCAACATCAACAGTACCATGAATGTACCTCAAAATCACTTAACAACTTGCTAATGCACTTTTTCAGGATTGTGCATAAATCTGCTAACCATGCTCAATGCTTGAGCAATATTAGGTCGGGTGCAAGTCATAACATACATCAAATCACAAACGGCATTTACGTAAGGAACTTTTTCCATTTGACTTTTCTCTTCATCTGAACTGGGACACATCAATGTACTAAGCTTGGAATGAGTAGCGAGCGGCGTACAAACACACTTTGTCGAGCCATTCATACTAAATCTTGCCAAAACCTTTTGCAAAGAAGTGAATATTCGCCACATTAAGGACTATTTTCGTCCTAATATTGATGCCGCCTCATCTTGTATTGTGTTATCACCGGTGGCAAGAGGTTATGAATTAAATAGGCAAAATTTCAATCTTTTACCTAGCTTCCACGGGGGAGCAACGGATGACCCCTTAAACTTTTTCCGTGACTACATGACTACGGTTCATGATTTTTCATTAACTACGGGAGTCACGGAGGACCAATTAAAGTTGCAATGTTTTTCTTTCACACTTAAGACGCAGCTAAAAATTAGTTAATGACATTAGCACCAAATAGCATAGACACATGGAGAAGATATGTCAAGTTTTTATGCAAATATTTTATTCTCATCCTTCATTGTCTCTTTTGAGACAGAACATTATATGGTTTCAACAAGAACCCAGTGAGGCATTTCATGAAACATAGAAAAGATTTAAAATGTTGTTAGTCCAATGTACTCACCATGACTTTTCTCTACCCCATTTGAATCAATATTTTTATGATTGGTTAAGTCGAATGCACCAATCCATGGTAGATAATGTCGCGGGAGGGTCAATGGGCGAGAAAACTCCCGAAAAAGTAAAAAAAAAAATTGATATGCTAGTTGCTAACTCCCAACAGAAGGGAGTGAGGGGGAAAACAAAGGGGGTGTATGACTTAAGTGCGGTTTATAGAGTAGAAAAGAAAGTCACCGAATTAGCTAATCAACTTTTCACATTTGCTTCTTTTGTTAATCCCGCTATTGCTAACTAGTGAGTAACCCGTCAAAATTCGACGGGCATAGTTAGGCTTAATATGACTTGTTGCCATAATCTGTAATTTCATTTAAATAAACGAAAAAAATATGTTAGGTTTATATCCAACAATAAAAAAATTGACACGATAATTTTGGGACGGAGGGAGTATCCTGTACACATAGAAAATTGATTATATTTTTAAATTCCTATTTATAAGACTCTTGCATGTAAATAGATCATTACATTAATATTTCTTTCGTCCCAAAATAAAAATATTTGATCAATTTTTATATACACTACAAGAAATAAAAGCATTAGGGTCGGCCAAATGCCGTCCCAAAAAATCATTTTCCCGTCCTTAATACTTTTAAGGACGACATATAGGACGGGAACAAGCGGTCCTAATTAACATGCGTCCTAAATACTATTGGGACCCCCGTCACCGTCCCGATTAGTTTTTAAGGACGATAAATACCCGTCCCTAATAATATTTATTATTAAATAAAAATTTATTTTTTATTTTTTGCGGGAAAAAATTGGCGGCAAAAATAATAATTTGGCGGGTCAATTTTGAAGGCAAAACATATTTGGGACGAGTTTTTTGAGACGACAAAGCCGACCCTAATAATATTTGCCGCCGGAAAAAAATATTGGTAGGTAATAATTAGGAACTTGGTCCCCGTCCCAAATGTCAAATTGGGTTAATTAAAATGTCGCCCAACAAGTCAAAATCTAAAATATTTATCATTCAATAGCTGACAATATCTCCTAATTTACAAGATCCAAATACATAAACGCACACAAACTCATGCGTACGACAACACCAAAATCAAGTACATTAACCAAAGTTAATCAACTACATCATACAAATAAAGTCATCAATTAACCAAACAAAGTATTTCCCAAAAAATCGCTTCTTCATCATATCGTTCCTTGATCGAGCTCTTCATGTAAACCAATATGCAGCTATTAAGCAATGAAACCTGTAAAAAATAAAAATATTACGTTAACGAAGAAATAACTAACCATCATGACATATCTGAATATATTTTGGGTAAGTGACATATGAGATAAAGAGACAATGGTGGTAAAACTGAACAGTGATTGTGTTCATGATCATGAACAATAAACATTCCATTTTAAGTGTAGCAATAATAGTACTCCCTATCATCAGATGAGCATCAACATAGCAAATTCACTATGATACTAAGTTTCTCTACTAAAGGATTGTGACTAACAGATAGTCTCACCATTTGGGTGCTAGATTACAAGATACTCCCTTCGTTCCATAGAACATTATACGTTTACTATTGAGAACGGAAAATAAGGAATAATGTTATTAAAATAGGTGTTGTGAGTGGGAGGAGAGAGAATGAGTGGAGAGAATAGTAAATTATAATGGTGTTGTGAGTATTAAAATAATGTAGGAGAGAGAATGAGTGGAGAGAATAGTGATTTAAGGTTTCCTTTTTAGGAAAGTGGGACTTTAAAGAGGGACGCCCAAAATAGCAAAAGGGGTAATGTTCTATGGGACGGAGGGAGTATATAATAAGCATGTGGAACTGCTGCGTAGCTGGGTTTACTAATCAAAAAAGATTCTGATAAAGTGCTGCCACCCCTACTCACCACGATAAAAAAACCACGACAAAAAAGATTTCAGGCTCCTGTTGAACAATGCGACAAAACCTACAACCCCGAATACAGCCACCTTCTACTGCTTTGAATGAACACTAAAATATTCCATACCCCTAACCGATTGTGAGTTTATCTATTTTGACAATTATCATTGCAACGAGTTGTTTTCATATGGATGGAATAAAGATTAATGAGTTCCAACATCGAGCTTCATCTCAATAAGTTTTCTTTTATTTTATTCAAATTGTCTTAACCATCTGATGTACATCAGGGAAAGTGTAGAGGAAACAAGATGTCTGAAGGCAGGTTTTAAGAGATCAATGCTTATCATGGACACTACATGAAATGAGACACCAAATTTTGGTATATACCAAAATTTAAATTTATAAAATAAATTTGTATGTATATGGATCATAATTATAGTACTACTTCTTCTGTCTCAAAATGAATTATAAATAAAATTTTTAAAAACAAAAAATGTGCATTTGAATAAAATATTAATCGATCCAGTTTTGAAGAGTTACATTTCCTTATTTACTGAATGTTTTCCCTTTTTCTGAAAATTCAAAATTTGATTTCAAAATTCAAATTTTGATTGAGCTTAAATGGGAATAATTTACTGTATAAATATTTACCTTATAGACATTAACCTTTTATTAAATAAAAAATCAATTTATTAAATGAAAAATCTTTGAAACTAAGACCAATGGGAGAATTACATAATGCCATGTCATAATAGTGGCATGGCTTAATGTGAGGGCTCAAAATGTTTGTCTTTTAATATAATATTGTTGTGGCCAGATTTTCCACATGTTGACATCATTGAATATCCCTGCATGGTGACATCCTCAGTTGTTCCTGCATGTCAAGATGATATTCCACTGTAAGTATTGCATAATATTTATTGTGTTTATCTAATATTATTTATATCATATTTTACAGTAAGTCAAAGGAGTTAAATCCGGAGATATTTACCAGCACATGGGACTTTTCCCTCAACGCTAAAAAGACCAAGTCAAAGGACGTTGAGAGGATAAGAAGATGTGCCGAGATTATAGGGATTTTTGTTAGTTTGAGTTGTGGAAAACTTGGTCTTAGCGAAGTCCTTGATTTGGATAAACAACCCAGTCAATGGCAATCTCCGAGCTTCATCAAACGGCCGTGATCTCCATCTTTGGCGATATTTTCTCCTTGTTTCTAGGGATATTTTTACCTTTCTTTTTACTATTTAAGGGGTATAAAAGAGAGTAACCTACACTTCCACACACACGTTCACTAGTTTCTGTAAACTCTCTCTTATGCTATCCGATTTGTAATCACTCAACTATCAATAATACATTTTTGGATTTTAGGTAGGTTACCTAAAACCTCCCGAGGTTTTATGCCGGCGAGATCATTTGACTCAAGGGCTTTCCTCGTTATATTGTTGTGTCCTTTATTGTGTTTCTTCATTTTAGCATCCGTTTGTTCCATTTAATCAAATTCCAAAGTCCCCTCCTTATTATTAAATCCATACACTTTCATAAGTCAAGATTCGACATTATTGTTTTTTCTACCAAAACAATTTGGCGCCCACCGAGGGGCCATTTGGTCTATTGATTATTTGGATCATTTCCTAAAACGATTCATCATGTCAACTAACCCGAAGGTTTCCGCCGCCGGCAAGACAATCGTCGTTACTCCATCGTCTGGGGGCAAGGCAACCTCGTTGCCGCCACCTCCTCAATCGAAGCCTCAGATGATGCAGCCTTCGCCATCTTCCCAAAAGGCAAGATCTTCTAATGTGGATGCTGACATCCAAAGTGCCTTGACCATGTTGAATCAGAGGCTGGATAACTGTGATAGTAACTCAAAGTTTTTGGCCAATGATATGATCAAGATGCAAAGAAGATCGTAAGCTCATTGCATCCCGGCTCAAAGAACATCTCGCCAATGCGCGCGAGGAATATCAGCTTTGAAACCGGTGGAGGATCTCCGTTTCAGAATGAATTCATTCCAATGGGCAGCCCATCTCAGACTCATCAGACGACACCTTCAAGATGTCGACACCTTCCAAGATGTCGACACCTCACAGGATGTCGACACCTTCCTTGATGTCGACACCTTAATCTGATGACACTTTGCTGACACCACCCCCAACAGGATTCACCTCTTTCATGCCATTCACTGACAACACCGTTGTTACCTCAGCCGTAGACAACACCGGTTTGCTTAATAATCTTTTAATAAAAATGCTTTCAATCATATTCCCGCGGCCGACCCTTTTGCAGTAATCCGTTAGCCAAGCAGATGTAGGACCTCAGAGAGCCGATAATGAATGTACCAGGCATAACCCCTCTAATCCAACCAAGATCTCGTAATTGCTACAATCACCCGCTTGTCCCAACAATTTCAAATGTCGACATCCCGAAGCGTTTCCATTGCTCCATCTATGAAGTTGTATGATGGCAAAGACGGATCCAGAGGAGCATGTTACCCACTATCACGAGAAGATGGACATAGTGCATATCCCACTTCAATTCAGGGAAGCTTGCTTGTGCAGAGGATTTGGATCAACCTTGGTCGACCGGCTCTTAAATGGCTGATTAGGCAACCCCTAGGCTCAATTGGTTCATACGCCCCTTATCAACATGTTCTATAACCAATTCTCATGCAATGACAATTCGAGAAGCCGACAAGCGACCTCTACAATGTGACCCAGCCTAATGAAACCTTGAAGGAATATGTCCACCGGTTTAACAAAGAAGTGCTAGAAATTCCCAATCTCGACATGTCGACAAATGCAGAAGCATTCAAAATGGGGTCAAGAAAGATTCATAGCACTATCAAGATCCGTGATGACTCCTTGCAAACGGTTGGAAGAAATCAAGGTGGCCCTAAAATTCATAAGATTGGAGGAAGATGAGCCGCGAAGATCAAAGTCCTCATCCAAGTTGTCGACATATGACAATCCAGACAGAAGACCAAATCATCCCACCGCAGAACAACCGTTCCAATCCTTATCCGAGAACCGATAACAAAGCAAAATTAAGTCAATTGAGGGTGAGGATGAAGATAGCGATAATGTTCCTAATATTTCGACTATTGCTTTTCTATTGACATTTCGTGTACTTTGTGCAACGGGTAACCTTGGAGAAAAAGCAAGATGGCCAAAAAGACTCGATAAATCCACAGGATGGCGTGACAAGTCAAAATGGTGCGCTTACCATGAACACTTCGGGCATATCATAGAAGATCGCATAGCACTAAGAAAGGAGATCGCCTACTTGCTCTCGAAGGGACATCTTAAGGAGTTTCGGGGTCCGTAAAGGAGAAGGCGTAAAATGCAGAGGTTCCACATGAAGTCGAGCGACCGGTTTCTCCTCCAAAGATCGACAAAGGTGATCAACTTCATCGTGGAGGGTTAGAGATTTGTGGCACTTCCTATTCTCGCGCAAAGCGACACGCCAAGGAGTCAAAGGGGAGAAGCCAGAAAGACCATCCAGATGTCCACATCCTACCAATCACCTTTGATGAGAGTAATCGAGACAACTTGCCGGAACTTCCCATAATGGCCTAGAGCCATCTCGATCAAGAGGACACCGCCTTCATAACACCCACAGGTGTCTATTGTTATATTGCTATGCCTTTTGGACTAAAAATGTAGGTGCAACATATCAAAGGCTCGTGAACAAGATGTTCAAGGACCAGATTGGGACACGGTGGAGGTATACATTGATGACATGGTGGTGAAATCCAAGAAAGCCGAAGACCACATAAACCACCTATCTCGTGCCTTCGACATCTTGGATTGTTTCAATATGAAACTCAATCCAAAGAAATGCAATTTCGGAATGAAGGCAGGAAAGTTCTTAGGTTACATGGTGACTAAGAGAGGCATCAAGCCACCCCTGAGCAAGTTCGCGCCATTATCAACTTCCACCCCTGAGCAAGTTCGCGCCATTATCAACTTGTTATCACCTCAATCCGTCAAGGACATCCAAAGATCGACAGGAAGGTTGCCGTACTCACCCGGTTCATCTCCAAACCATCCGATCGATGCAAGCCCTTCTATGACATCTTAAGAAAGAACAAGAAGTTCTAGTGGGAGGACCACCATGAACAAGCTTTTCAAGCCCTCAAAACTTACTTGTCGACACCTCCGTTATTGGCCAAAGCTCGGAAGGCGAACACCTCTACATCTACCTAGCAAGATCGTAAAGCGCTGTAAGCGCAGCCTTGGTAAGTAGCGAGATGGTCTTCAACAACCCATCTATTATATAAGTAAGACACTCTTAGATGCGGAGACCAGGTATTCTCATTTACAAAAGTTAATTCTAGCTTTAATAACCGCATCCATTAAATTAAGACACTATTTTGAAACACATACTATAATTGTGCGTACTAACTATCCTATTAAGAATGTCATGAGAAAACCAGAGATGTCGTGTAGGATGGCTAAGTGGTCCGTGCGCTTAAGCACTTACGACATCAAATATGAGCCAAGAACAACAATAAAATCTCGTGCTCTAGCTGATTTTGTGGTCGACTTTAGTCCAACCATGCAACAAGAAGTAGAAGTTTCAAAGAATTACAGGATGATGACATCTCAAGAATATGGACACTCTATACGTATGGCGCTTTGAACATGAGAGGAACAGGTCTTGGAGTCGTACTAAAGTCGCCACAAGGGGACATAATACCACACCATCACCGCAGCTTTAAAGCTACCAATAATGAGGCAGAGTACGAGGCATTAATTGCGTGTGCTTACAAGTGGCCCAGACCTGGATATCAAGCACATCGTGGTGTTTTTGTATTCTTTGCCGATTGTCAACCATTACAACGGGTCCTACATAGCAAAAAATGTGAAGATGACGACATATTTGGAAATAGTGAAAATCATGGCGGCCAAATTCAAAACATTTACTTTGGAGCAAAGCCACGAGAAGAAAACTCACAAGCGTATGCTCTGCAAACTTAGGCTCAGTCTTCAAAAGCATTTCACAGAGAAGTATTCCAATTGTGCATGTTGACATCCCAAAGAATTGAACGTCTTGAGTTGTTTGCCTTAGATGTCGACATCCTTCCCACCCAAAGAAGAACCTTACGGATGCCCCTATAATCAAGTATCTCCAAGATGATACAATCTCAAGAAGAGACAAGCATTCGAGCATCCAGGGTAAGGTCATCTAAGTATTTACTTATTGATAACTTTTGTTTAGGAAATCTGCCGCAGTCACTACTTGAGATGTCTAGAAGCGCATCGAGCACAACAGTTTTGATGGAGCCGCATGAAGGGCAATGTGGAAATCATACCGGGCGTAAGCCCATATACCAAGGCTCTAAATATGGGCTACTTTTGGCCCACAATGCGAAAAGACGCGGCAGACATGCAAAGAAATGTGACTCACTGTCGCCGGCACGGCGACATCCTACATCAACCACCGAATTGCTGCATCCTATCCTTGTCGCCATGGCCATTCATGGTTTGGGGAATGGATATCATAGGGAAATTGCCAAGAGCTTCGGGAGGAAAAGTTTTTCTACTAGCCATGATAGATTACTTCTCCAAATGGGTAGAAGTCAAGCATATGTACGTGTTCGCGACAAGGAAGTTATTTCTTTCATCAAAAGGAACATATTCAAGAAGTTTGGAATACCTTCGACAATGGCTCCCGCTTATCGCCGGAAAACGCAGGACTTCTTGACAAGGTGGGGAGTTAAGATGGTGACATCTTCACCCGTTCACCCTCAAGCAAACGGACAAGCGTAATCAAGCAACAAGATTATCCCGAGCAACTTAAAGAGAAGGCTAGACCAAAAGAAGGAAGATGGGTCAAGAGCTACCAATGGTCTTATGGGCCGACGTAGACGACATCCAAAAATGCTACCGGTCGACACCCTACTCTCTAGTGTTTGGGTCGAGTCGACATTCCACAGTAAGTTCTGCTACCTACAACAAGATATGGTTTGTTGACATCCGAACATAATAAGGACATCTTGACACATGATTTAGATACTATAGACGAACTAAGAGATATGGCCAAAATCCTGATGGCAAGATATCAAAGAAAGAGTAGCCAGGTCTTATAACAAAAATGTAAGACTTAGAAGATTCCAAGTAGGAGATTTAGTCTTACGAAAGGCATTTCAAAAATACAAAAGAGCTCAACGCAGGCAAGCTTGCCCTAAAGTGGGAAGGTCCCTACCTGATCGATGCACAGGCCTGGAAAGGAGCATATCGCTTATCAACCTTGGATGGCCAAATGATCCCACAAAGTTGGAATGCCATTCATCTTAAAAGGTATTACATCTAGGCAATGCCTTCCTAAAACTTACATCATCCCAGGTATGGACAATCCTCTACTGGTCTTTTCATTTATTGAATTTGAGTATCCTTTCATTTCCCTATTTGTCATTTTTTTATTTATTTACTTCAAAATAAGATGTCGCTAACACAACCTGTGAAGGTACGTCAACATAGTTGACGTCCATCTCTAACATGTCTCTGTCTTGCGAGATGTTGACATACAAAAGTGGGGACATATCAAAGTGCTCAAGCTAAAGTGACAACGAAATCTCCTTCGCTAGAGGCTGGCCACCTCTTCTAAAGTTAAGGTACATAATCCCTTCTAAGGTTTAAAGAGTTAATTACCTCTTTCTCCGAAAGTTAGGTTTCTACACCTTCGCCTGGAGCGCACGATATCTCATTGGTTGAGGTGTGGGATGGGCATATATGAGGAAACTTGTATAGCTTACCCATTTCCACTCAGTCAAATGATTGATCTTAAGAATGATTCAATTGGTTATGGCATATTCCTGTCATCTTAAGTACATCCGGTTATGACATTCTCATGTCTTCACTCGAAAACAAAAATATGACATTTTATTATGTCAACATCCTATGATAATACTTTAGCATCAGGGATCAAAGCATGACATGCACAAAAGTTGCTAACAAAAGTTTTTTCTAAACACTAAAGATACTAAATACTATTAAGACTACCATAAAACGTTTCCAAATTCAGTTGGCCCGCTCCAACATCCAAACAACATAAAACTAAAAGCAGAGTGTTGAACCAACCCAACACTTGAGATAAATTGTCTTCGGTCCTTATGGACCAGGAACATACCAAAATAAATAAAAATTTCTTTGGGACTCACCAAATCATCATCAAACAAAACAACTTGAAAAACTAACTTGAATTTTTCTTCACTTAGCATCTGCGGGTGTGCCGAGGGAGTTCTGTCTTCCTCATCCTTCTTCTATCCTTCTACTTCAACCGTCACATCCTTAGGGTTAGATGACACCTCTCCTTCATCCACTTTTTCACCCAACAAATTCTTCAATTTTTCATACTCGGTCTCAACCTTCCAAACCTTAGATTTTCCATCTTTATGTTCTTCCATCATCTTGATTTTGATCTTCAACATGGCTTTGGCAAAGAACCAACTTCCGTGATTCCTTACTTCATTTATTTCATTTTGATAGCCACCCTCAATAGAAGTCGATTTCTAACAACCCCTTCACCGTCTTCTTCTGTTCCTCTTCGCTCGTTAAAACTTCTTCTCCCAAAAAGCATCTTCCTTCTTGGCCCGATCCATATCACTCTTAGCGCTCTTCTTAAATTGCTCATTGATCTTAGCCATATCTTTCACTTGGGACTCCAAACATCTCATTGCTCGTTAAGAAAACACCATAAGTTCCAAATTAGCAAATAATAGAGCTATGGAACAAGCTTAGGACAAACTTAGTAACATCTTACATTGGTTACTAATCCTAGAAGCTTCTTCTTCACCCCTCCTACCTTTGAACCTTCAAAAATATCCGCATCCACAACTTCGATAGCCTCACTCTCTCGTAGCCTTCCTCTTCTATACCCTTGAATCAATGCCGCATTTTCACCCATCCGGACTTGTTTCTTTGGGACAACGGGTACCTAACATCGTACTTAGCAGAAAAGCACCAACAAGAGCATCCAAATCTTCCGCATCAAAGTCTAAGCCTCAAGCAACCGCCTTTGAATCAAGAGAAAGTTTAAGCATTGAGGAAAAGGAAGATTAGCAGAATAGAAAGACGGGGTAAACTATTCTTACCTGTTGACATTTTGAGAGATGACGACGGCTTGACTTCTTCTTGATTTTCTTCACCACCGAATGTTGTCAAATCATGTCCGCCGCTTACTGAAAGTTTGGAAACTTACCTCTTCGTATTCCGCGAAGTGATAAGTTTGGGGGCAATTGTTGTGGCCGGATTTTCCACATGTTGACATCATTCAATATCCCCGCATGGTGACATCCTCGCCTGTTCCCGCATGTCAAGATGATATTCCACCGTAAGTATTGCATAATATTTATTGTGTTTATCTAATATTATTTATATCATATTTTACAAGAAATCAAAGGAGTTAAATCCGAGATATTTACTAAAGACATGGGACTTTTCCCTCAACGCTAAAAAGACCAAGTCAAAGGACGTTGAGAGGATAAGAAGATGTGCCGAGATTATAGGGATTTTTGTTAGTTTGAGTTGTGGAAGACTTGGTCTTAGCGAAGTCCTTGATTTGGTTAAACAACCCGGGCCAATGGCAATCTCCGAGCTTCATCAAACGGCCGTGATCTCCATCTTTGGCGATATTTTCTCCTTGTTTCTAGGGATATTTTTACCTTTCTTTTTACTATTTAAGGGGTATAAAAGAGAGTAACCTACACTTCCACACACACGTTCACTAGTTTCTGTAAACTCTCTCTTATGCTATCCGATTTGTAATCACTCAACTATCAATAATACATTTTTGAGTTTTAGGTAGGTTACCTAAAACCTCCCGAGGTTTTATGCCGGCGAGATCATTTGACTCAAGGGCTTTCCTCGTTATATTGTTGTGTCCTTTATTGTGTTTCTTCATTTTAGCATCCGTTTGTTCCATTTAATCAAATTCCAAAGTCCCCTCCTTATTATTAAATCCATACACTTTCATAAGTCAAGATTCGACATTATTGTTTTTTCTACCAAAACAAATATATAGATGGATCATTATAGTACCACTTCTTTCATCTCAAAAAGAATTATAAATAAATTATTTTAAAAAATATATATTTATTTTTGGATAGTTACTCTTTGATTATATTTTTAAATTCCTATTTATAAGACTCTTGCATGTATATGGATCATTACATTAATATTTTTTTCGTCCCAAAATAAAAATAATTGATCAATTTTTATTTTGATTAAAATAAAAAAAAAAATTCATTTATTAGACTATATTATTGTAACTATTTCTAATTTATATACAAAAGATTTAAATTTATAAAATAAATTTGTATGTATATGAATCATAATTATAGTACTACTTCTTCTGTCTCAAAATGAATTAAAAATAAAAATTTTAAAAACAAAAAATGTGCATTTGAATAAAATATTAATCGATCCAGTTTTGAAGAGTTACATTTCCTTATTTACTAATTGCTTTCCCGTTTTCTGAATATTCAAAATTTGATTTCAAAAATCAAATGTTGATTGAGCTTAAATCGGGATAATTTACTGTATAAATATTTACCTTATAAACATTAACCTTTTATTAAATGAAAAATGTTTGAAACTAAGACCAATGGCAGAATTATAATGCCATGTCATAATAGTGACATGTCTTAATGTGAGGGCTCTAAATGTTTGTTATTTAATATATTATATAGATGAATCATTATAGTACTACTTATTTCATCTCAAAAAGAATTATAAATAAATTATTTAAAAAAATAATATTTATTTTTTGACCGTTACTCTTTGATTATATTTTTAAATTCATATTTATAAGACTCTTGCATGTATATAGATCATTACATTAATATTTCTTTCGTCCCAAAATAAAAATAATTGATCAATTTTTATTTTGCTTAAAATAAAAAAAAAAAGTATTCATTTATTAGACTATATTATTGTAACTATTTCTAATTTATATACCAAATATTTCAATTTATAAAATAAATTTGTATGTATATGGATCATAATTATAGTACTACTTCTTTTGTCTCAAAATGAATTATAAATAAAAATTTTAAAAACAAAAAATGTGCATTTGAATAAAATATTAATCGGTCCAGTTTTGAAGAGTTACATTTACTTATTTACTAATTGCTTTCCCATTTTCTGAAAATTTAAAATTTGATTTCAAAATTCAAATGTTGTTTGAGCTTAAATCGGGATAATTTACTGTATAAATATTTATCTTATAAACATTAACATTTTATTAAATGAAAAATCAATTTATTAAATGAAAAATCTTTGAAATTAAGATCAATGAGAGAATTACATAATGCCTTGTCATAATAGTGACATGGCTTAATGTGAGGGCTCTAAATGTTTGTCTTTTAATATATTATATGTATGGATCATTATAGTACTATTTCTTTCATCTAAAATAGAATTATAAATAAATTATTTTAAAAAAATAATATTTATTTTTGGACCGTTACTCTTTGATTATATTTTTAAATTCATATTTATAAGACTCTTGCATTGCATGTATATAGATCATTACATTAATATTTCTTTCGTCCCAAAATAAAAATAATTGATCAATTTTTATTTTGCTTAAAATAAAAAAAAGTATTCATTTATTAGACTATATTATTGTAACTATTTCTAATTTATATATCAAAGATTTCAATTTATAAAATAAATTTGTATGTATATGGATCATAATTATAGTACTACTTCTTCTGTCTCAAAATGAATTATAAATAAAAAATTTAAAAACAAAAAATGTGCATTTGAATAAAATATTAATCGATCCAGTTTTGAAGAGTTACATTTCTTATTTACTAATTGCTTTCCCGTTTTCTGAATATTCAAAATTTGATTTCAAAATTCAAATGTTGATTGAGCTTAAATCGGGATAATTTACTGTATAAATATTTACCTTATAAACATTAACCTTTTATTAAATGAAAAATCAATTTATTAAATGAAAAATCTTTGAAACTAAGACCAATGAGAGAATTATAATGCCATGTCATAATAGTGACATGGCTTATTGTGATGGCTCTAAATGTTTGTCTTTTAATATAATATATAGTTGGATCATTATAGTACTACTTATTTCATCTCAAAAAGAATTATAAATAAATTATTTTTAAAAAATAATATTTATTTTTGGACCGTTACTCTATGATTATATTTTTAAAATCATATTTATAAGACTCTTGCATTTATATAGATCATTACATTAATATTTTTTTCGTCCCAAAAATAAAAACAATTGATCAATTTTTATTTTGCTTAAAATAAAAAAAAAGTATTCATTTATTAGACTATATTATTGTAACTATTTCTAATTTATATACCAAATATTTCAATTTATAAAATAAACTTGTAGTATATGGATCATAATTATAGTACTACTTCTTCTGTCTCAAAATGAATTATAAATAAAAATTTTAAAAACAAAAAATGTGCATTTGAATAAAATATTAATCGATCCAGTTTTGATGAGTTACATTTACTTATTTACTAATTGCTTTCCCGTTTTCTGAAAATTCAAAATTTGATTTCAAAATTCAAATGTTGATTGAGCTTAAATCGGAATAATTTACTGTATAAATATTTACCTTATAAACATTAACATTTTATTAAATGAAAAATCAATTTATTAAATGAAAAATCTTTGAAATTAAGACCAATGGGAGAATTACATAATGCCATGTCATAATAGTGACATGGCTTAATGTGAGGGCTCTAAATGTTTGTTTTTTAATATATTATATGGATAAATTCATGATGTATGCACTAATTGTGGGTTGAACTCTCATGCTACTAACATGTGCCTATCTAGTGCACAATTTTCCGATTTTATGAAACAGGCACAAGTAGCGAATTGATACCAACTGAGGGCCCCTCACAACAATCCGTACTCCAACACATACAATCAAGGGTGGTGAAATCATCCAAACTTTTCATTTAATAATAATCAACCTCTCCACCCCATTCCACCTCAACTGACTCCCCACAACCACAAGGTCAACAAATACAACCATGGGAGGAGTACATGGAAAGGTTAAGATCGGAGCATGCACAACAATTGGAGAGACTTAGGTTGGATCAAATCCAACAAGGGAAGACTCATGAGGCGGCAATAAATAAATTGGAATCACAAATAAGTCAACTTGCCATTGCCCTCCAAAGTCACAAGTCAGGCATATTCCCAAGCCAAGGGGAGCATGCAAACGCCATAAATGTATTGAAGAATGGCAAGGTAATAAATCATGAGGTATGTGCTCCAACTTCTTCTTCTTCCCCCTTAGATCTAATATGAAATATGTTATAAGTGAGAATGAGGATGATACAAATGAGTTGGGAGACAAACAAATTGAAAAACCTTCAACTCCCAAACCATATGTACCTCCTGTACCTTTTCCATGTAGATTAATGAGACAAAATATGGAAAAACAATATTCTGAAATATATGTCATGTTTTCCAAAGTTAACATAAATTTATCATTATTAGATGTCATTAAAAATATCCCATCTTATGTCAAGTTTTTCAAAGAATTTAACACCCGTCGTAATCCAATCCCGCCTTCCAAGGAAACTCAAGGACCCAACTAGCTTTAACATAAGAATCACTTTGGGGAATTCCAAATCGGTGAAAGAGATGTTGGATTTAGGTGCTAGCATTAATTTTATGCCTTATTCGATGTATGAGAAGTTAGGATTGGGTGAGCTTAAATCCACCACAATGACCCTTCAACTTGCAGACAGATCGGTCAAACGTCCTTTGGGTATTGTGAAGGATATTTTGGTCCAAGTGGACAAGCTCGTAGTCCCGGTAGATTTCGTTGTGCTTGATATGTAGAATGATGTTAGTAATAGTCGTGAAATACCCATTCTTCTTGGGCGTCCTTTCATGACTACTACCGACACCATAATTAATGTGAAAGAGGGAAAATTTACAATGAATGTTCTTGATAAAAAAGTTGAAATTTCAATTTTTAAAGAACCTCAAATTGTCAATGCTATATGTTGCTATGTTAATGAGGTAGATAATTGTGTATATGAGAGATTTTTGCATGAGGTTGATTGTGAGGAATTTGAGAACATGTTAAATGACAGTTAGAATACTAGGGATAGAGCGGACGTATATGATATGGCCATCGAACACAAGGCAGACAAACACTATAGGAATGACGAACCGTATCACCCCCTAGACCACTTTTCAAAAGAAGTTGGAGCCATCTATCATCTCACCATCATTAGAAAAATTCACATCCATGTAATCATGTGCTAAAGTAGAAGAGTGTTATGATCTTGATGTATGTGATGCTTTCTTTGCAAATATTTATAATCAAGATGACAACTCTTATGTTTGTGTTGAGAATGAGATTGTGAAAAGTTGTGAAGTGAAAACAAACAATGAGTTTGGGGGAAAGACCCCCAATAAAAATAAAAAGAAAAAGTATAAACAAAGAGCATCAAAAGTTTCATGGGTACCACCCGAATTAATAAAGAATGGAACTTATGTTTGGAGAGCGGTGGGCTTTAGTGCCTGAGAATCAATGAGGTGGGCTAAAGGAAGAAAATCAAAGGCCAAAGATGGCATGGCCACCTCACACCCCAAGTAAAAATTGTGGCAACGGTCGGGCTGACGACCTTAACCAAATGCGTTTATTGGGAGGCAACCCAACTAGGTATGTTTTATTTGCTTTATTTTAGTTGTTTTGTTGTGTCATATCATACTTTGAACCCAATGCATACATTAATATTTATGCTATGAGGACATAGCATGTATTGAGTTTGGGGGTAGATATCTCTCCGAGCTTGTGGGTTTATATAGGAGTGTATATAGGGTCACCCTCCAAAAAAATAGAAAATTTTAAATTTTTTGTTATTTTCATATTTTGGACTATTGGCTAAAGTCTATTATGATTTGAGTGTGCTTTAATTTAAAATGTTTAGGGTTATTATCAATATGGGGATATAATTGCATTGAAACATGTAAAGTATGGTTACTTCACCTTTTACTTCCATGATACTTTCTTGATCATTGTTACCAACTTAGGAAACCTTTATAGGATCACTTTGACATTTTCGGGGTCCCTAGAACATGTTTGTATGATTGTCAATAACACATCAATTAGGCTATTCGGAAAGTGATATATGGCTATTTTCTTTGAACCCTATTTGTGAGCCTTTAACTTTCTCGTCATTTATAAAAATTTCTGCTAGAACCCCTTTTGATCTTGAAAAAGAATGAAATCTCTCACAAATTGAGAGGTTATCTTAGACCACCATTCGTCTTCTTTTGACACCTACATTACCCTATCCTTATACAATTATACACTATTTTTTCACCTTTTTAAAAAAGTGAAACTAGAGAATGAATGAGATTTGCGGGTTATGTTTGAAAAATCAAGGGTGAAAAGTGGTCATGAAAACAAAGAAAAGGATCATGTTATGTATTGAAAAGAGGAGTTTGAGCAAAATATTGAATGCATATTATTCGTGATATATATGTGCAAAGAAAAAGAAAAGATTCAAAAGTCTTACCCTCTTTAATGTTGAAGTGGAAAGTGACCAAAAAGAAATAAATGTGATCAACCCCATGTGTGAAAATATGCAAAATTATAAGTTTGGGGGTTGATTAATTGGGTTGGCATGGAACGGGGTGATAAATTCAAAGTAAGGATATATGTTGAAGGCTTCTTAGTTTCACTTGCTTGACTTCGTATTTCCTTATCTTCTTTTGTAATCGTGATCCTAGCACGCGAAGTTCGCAATACATTACAAGCCATAAAGTCATATTTGATACCAAAAGAGTATCCGGGTTGGCAATTGTGTTTAAACATGCATATGTCTGTTCTTATACTTTTATCTTATTATCTTTAAAGCATGACACAAGTGACCCTATAAAATATCTTATTTTGGTAACATTGATCTCCCATAATTCATTCATATCATGATATCATCATCATGTGGTGGAGAATTGTAAGTTAGATGTATCAATGTAAATATAATATCATGTTTATGATAATACTTGTAGATTATAAGCGTTGTAAATATCTGAGATTTATTGTGCCAACAACCTATTATATGAATTGAACACTCCCAAAAATATTTTATTCGCTTTAATTAGCTAGTTAGTTTTTATTTTGTTTTGAAAGTGCAAAACAGGGAAAAGCAGGGACCAAAGTGCAATTAGGTGAAAACAAGGAGAAAAATTGGTTTTATAAAAGTTCAGGGGCCAAAGTGCTGAAATCTGGAAATATAAGGGTTGTAGCTGGAAAAGGAAGGGTGGCCACATGAAACACGGCCAAGGCAGATGGCCGAGAGCTGGCCGCAAGAGAAGGGTCGTGGCCGAGCGATCGCCCAAGACTGCAGAGCGGTAGCGCCATTACGCCAGAAATTAAGGGCGACCGCGCCTTGGGTGGCCGAGCGACCGCGCCATGGCCGGCCATTGGATAAGTGACGGATTTCTAAGACGGAATTTATTTCGTCACAAAATTTAAAGGTGGTTCCAACAGATTTTGCTACAGAATTTGTGACGGATTTCGAATGAATCCTAATTTGACTAGGATTTGGACAGATTTTGGCTGCGATTTATAATCTCTCCTCCTTTCTACTATAAAATGATCCCTAGATTAGGTTTTTGTATCTTTTGATCATCTTTTACCTTTTCATAACATAATTATAAATTGTAAACAATATTTTATTTTAAGTTTTTAATTCAATAATTTTATTGAAGATTTATTCAATTTATTGAAGCTTTATTGATGTTCAATATGAACATGAGTGGCTAATTTTCTTGTTCTACGTAATGAAGGTAATGTATATTAATCTTTTATGTATTAATTAATATTGTGATCAATCAAAGGTTGGGGTTATCAAAAGTAATCATTATCTAAGTTTTCTAAACTACAATCACATGTGTAGATGTGTGATTGGTTTTTAAACTAAATTTGTGTGTGTGATTAACAAGTGATTGTTCGATCCATTCAAGTCAAACTTTTGAATTAATATAATCTAGGTTTTGACAAGTGATTGCAAACCAAAATTATAGGTTCCTAATCATATGGTTTAATGGGTTATTGAATATTAAGTGAACTTTTCTGAAAATCTAATATTTGTAGAACACTTAATTGTGCACGTGTGAACGCCCAATTTTATTATAGATGATGAACCCCAAAATATGATTCATTGTATTATTGATTGAAATATTGGTGCGATATACATGAATCTCATTTCGTAGATTATTCTTCATTGATATTCGGTAATAGTTTACTTGCTTTGTTTGTTTCTTATTTTATATAGGAATAATAATCAAATCCAAAACCTTTTCTTTTATTTGTTCGTTCAAATGTTGAAAGTCAAGTTGTTAATTCAAAAATACATGTGGATTTTGCCAAGTGTATATTACTACTACGTTAACTCGTGTAATTGCGAGATATTTTTATAACAAGTGTGATTTTTTCCCATCGAAGTGTTTCATTTCAACATAAATGACCATGGTTCGATTCATCTTACCTCAATTTCCTTTGTTTCTCTTTAATTTTGAAGGAAAAGAAAACAAAGCCCGCCAAGATCTGCCAACCCAACAAATCAAGTTAACGGAGCGGGCCGGATTTCATTCAGAGCGGTGGGCCGGAGCAGGCCAAGCCCGCGGGCATGAACAAGGCGGGCCTGGCTGATCCGTTTAGGCAGCGGGTTTCTTCTTTGGCGGGCCGTCCTGTTGTGCATCATCATATAAATGTCACATTTTCCTTGTCCATCTCAAAAAATGTTGCATTTTGCATTTCCAAACAAGAAAATAACCTAACTCCTTAAAAAATGTTGATAAGTCAAATGTGATGTCTATTTTGAGACGGAAAGAGTACTATACATTGCAAAAGCACATAAAATAACAGCCTAAGGCTACCTTTAATTCATTCAAGAATATCTGTTTTCCATATTGAAGAGCAATTGTCATGATAGTTTGGTATATTAGCTAATAATACCAGATTTGGCAAATAGTAAACCAATGGGGTTATGGATTAGAAATGAGATTATTAGGTTTTCCATTCCACTTAGCAATCGTAATTATCAATATATTTCTTATTATTATGGGGATTATTTGTTGGAACATTCCTATTCCAATAACCCGAAAGCACTCAAGTCTAGATTAAATAAGAGAAGAAGATGAAGGCGGAAGCGTGATACCTGTTGAGTTCATCTTGTTACTTGATGTTGTTCTTGCAAAGGAAGGAAGAGAAGAAGAAGAAAATCAAGGAGGGGAATGTAGATCTTCTTGATGATGAATACCTTCCTTAAAACTCAGATTATGAAGAGAGTATATAAGAATGATGTAGTAGTTTCTAGGCTGATGGTAAGCCTCTATATATAGGAAATAATGGCACCTCATCAAGGGACTACACCCTTTCAATTAAGCGATGTGAAATTACCATTCTGTCCATCATAAATAGGTAATTTTCACCTCGGGAATTCTACACATTTAATTAATATTTCTATACTTTACAAAAACATTATTTTAATGATTTATACATGTACGTCTACATGTCACTTATATTTATTAAGTATACACATTTTGCAATCCATGTTCTTACAATCTCCCACTTGGATTGCCCAAACATGTGTTTATACTTTAACAAACCCTCATAAAATCATATTCATAATGTAAATGACAATCCATATGTGCACTTCATTGTCATTCTAAAACAATCTCGTCCATTAGTTTCACAAGTATAGGAACTAAAGGGGCAGTCGTTGTAATTGATTCGCAACTAAACCCACATTAATCACATATATATGTTCAACTAAATGACATAGATTAAGTATAGATGTGTAGCATGGAACACTTAATGAATACTTCCTCCGTCCCACGTGAATACAAACTTATTTCCTTTTTGGTCCGTCCCACGTGAATACAAACTGCCCAAAATAGAAATAAATTTATTATTTTATATTCACCCTACCCCACCCACTCATTCTCTCTCTTCATTTCCTACCACACAATTTATTCAACCAACTCCACTCATTCTCTCTCTTCATTTCCTACCACACATTTTCATTATCTTAATAATATTTCTTAATTATTGTGCCCGGAAAAATGGTTTGTAATAAGGTGGGACGGAGGGAGTATATATTAAAACATATATATATATTCCATCAACTAGTCCTTATTTAATCAAATGAGATCAATATAAATAAAACAAATAGCAAATAAGGCACAACACAAACTCCCACTATATTATGCATTATCAAAAATTGTTTCACCCATATGAGCAGTATGCTCGTGAAACATCAAAAGAGATAACGCTTTATAAAATGAATCCAAAAACATGGAGTTTGATCCTATAAGTTGTATATCTATTTGTTCATTTTATACTTATTTCTCTTCAACAAGAAACATAATCATATGATGTCTTTTGACATCTTTGCATTCAGTAAAACAGAATCGAAATACCTAATGATCTCAAAATGATCCGATTTTGTATACATAAGCATGTAGTTTAATGTTTTATAGGTACTTCATCATTCTTTTGGATGCGACTTAATGTTCTTCTTTTCGAATTGCTTTGGTATCGACCAAGCATCCCAATAATAAATGCAAGGTCTGGACGAGTACAGACTTGCGCATACATTAAGCTTCCTACTGCCGGTGCATAAGGAATATTTTCCATATACTTGGATTCAAAATTATTTTAGGACATTACTTTAAACTGAATTTATCTCCTTTAGAGACAGGGGTGTCATGTGGTTTACAATTTTTCATGCTAAACCTTTGTAATACCTTCTCTATATAGCCCTTTTGAGATAATCCCAAAATACCTCGTGAACGATCACGATGAATTTGGATTCCCAATACAAAAGATGCCTCACCAAGATCTTTCATCTCAAATTTGTTTGAGAGAAATTTCTTAGTTTCCTTTAGAAGGTACTTATTATTACTAGCAAGTAAAATATCATCCACATATAAGACCAAAATTGTAAATCTACTCCCACTGAACTTATAGTATACACAATCTTCACCAAGATTCATTTCAAAACCAAATGAAAGAATAACTTGACCAAATTTTTAAATACCATTGACGAGAAGCTTGCTTGAGACGGTAAATGGATTTCTTAAGTTTACAAACTAATAGATTAGTTTGATCTGAATTGGTCACCATTTCTGGTTTCCTTATATAGATGGTTTCCTCAATGTCTCCATTGAGAAAAGCCGTCTTAACATCCATTTGATGAAGCTCAAGATCATAATGTGCCACTAATGCCATAATGATCCAAAAAGAGGTTTTTAGAAGATGTCGGAGAAAATGTTTCTTTATAATCAATGCCTTCCTTTTGAGTAAATCCCTTAGCAACAAGACGTGCCTTATATCTTTCCACACTACCTTGCGAATCCCTTTTGGTTTTAAATATCAATTTATAACCAATAAGTTTTACACCTTCAGGTAATGGGACAAGATCCCAAACGTCATTGTCTTTCATTGATTTTAACTCCTCATTAATGGCATTGATCCACTTATGAGAATTAGGACTATTAATGGCTTCATGGAAGGTGATAGGTTTATCTCCCACTAAACCTAAGGAGTCCTTATTCTCCGCAAGATACACATCATAAATATCTGGAATAGCACTTCTTCTTTCTCTAGTAGATCTCCTCAAGAGTACCGGTTCATCCTCATTTTGAGGTTGTTGAATTTCCTCATGTCCAACATTTTCATGTTATTCGTTATTTACGGGAGTCTCTATATTATTTTGAATTGTATGTTCTTTGTTGAATTTCAGGTACAATTACTTGATTTCCAACAGGAACTAAAGTTTGAGGAACATAGAGTGGTTCCTCTAACTCTTCAAATTCAAAATCATTACTATTTCTCCCACTAAATTCAACATCCTCAAAGAACCTAGCATTGTCAGTCTCGAAAAATGTTCTAGTTTTCGGGTCATAAAATTTATATCCCCTAGATCTCTTAGCATACCCTACAAAGTAACTACCAACGGTCTTAACGTCCATACGAAGTTTTGTCGGTAGCCTTTTGAAGCAGCTCTATTGAGAATATAAGTAGCGGTTCTTTAATGCATCTCCTATAATGAGTGAGGTAAAGAAGTATAAGAAAACATACTTCTTATCATATCCTTAAGGATTCTATTATATCTCTCCACTACACTATGCTAGGTTTGCCCGACATGGTGTAGTGAGGGACAATCCCACACTCTTCAAGATAGCGAGTATAAAGGACCCGGACGTTATTCACCCAATACGTCCAATGATTGTGACTTTACATGAAGAAAATAATGTATACATAACGAGAGTAATCATCCATGAACGTAATGAAATATTGTTGACCATTTCATGAAGGGTTAGTGAATGGTTCACAAATGTTCATATGAATTAGTTCCAAGACGTTTGATACTCTCAAAGATCCTATTTCCTTTAATGTTTGTAAATTTTTCTTTAAAAGACTTAATGCAAAAGGTTTTATGCGGAGTATCAAGTTGTTTTAGGATTCCCTCTGACATAAGCTTTATCAATTATCCCTTTGGAGATATGACCCAAACGCCTATGCCATAGAATACAAGAATTTTCACTTGATAACTTTTGCTTAGTGCCTTTAGTTTTGGTTTCATTATTATGAGACTCATTCATTTTCTTGACTGTGTCAAGTAAATTAAGATTATCGATATATGACAAAGTACTAGTACCGACAAGTTTGGAATTTAAAATAAAGATCACATTTATTATTACCAAAAGAACAAGAGTAACCTTCCTTGTCCAAAATTGTGATAGATATTAAATTCCATAAAAAAGATGGTACAATGAATGTATTATTTAATACAAAATAATAGCCAGTACTTATCATTAATCTAAAAGTTCCTATGCTATAACTTTAACCGGATTTCCAGCTTCCATATAGATGTATTTCTCATCTTCACTGGGAATTCGATAATTCAGGCAACCCTGCATACATGAACTAATGTGAGTTGTTGCACCAAAATACAACCACTATGTATATTAAGGAATTGAAACCAAATTTGCCTTAGTACAAACAAGACCAAATGACATACTATTCTGAATTTGCCATTCGCGATACTTATGGTAGTCGTTCTTCATGCGAGTAAGGTCCTTGCAAAAGAAGCATTTCTTGACTTTATGATCATTAAATGACCCCTTATGCTTCTTACTTGCAATCGCAATTTCCTTCCCTCTTCTCTTAATCCCACGAGAAGAAGTAAATGCTGAGTGAGTACTTTCTAATTTAAGATATTTCATCCTATCTTCCTCTAATGTCATATGTGAAAGTAATCCATTAATATTTCACTTGTACTTTTGACATTTATAGGTCACCTCAAAATGATCAAATTGAGGAGGAAGATAGATCAAAACTAAGTGCACGAGCAAATCTTTCGAAATCTCTAACTTAAGTGCCTTTAGTTTGATCGAAAATTGAAATAATTCAATAATGTACTCCCGAAGATTTTCCTCACCCTTGTACTGAATGGAAACAAGTTTCCACAAGAATTCAAGAAAAAACTCAGTATTTTCGATCTCAGAGACATTGTCCAAAAATGTCTTTGAAACTGCATTTTCCATGATCATTAGACTCACGCGGTTGGACCGTTCCCAATGCTCAACATTTTTCCGTTCTATAACGGTATTTCCTTTAGCGGGACTTGGTTCCCCTAATGCGTGATCGATGTCCATACATCCTAAGATCATCGTTATATTATTTTTCCAAGTTTTAAAGTTAATCCCATTAAGCATTGGAACATTGTTCATAGCAGTAGTAATAGATGAAGTGTTTATCAAATCTGTTGGGAATAAGAAAGAAGAATGAATACAAAACATGTATAAGAAACTACATAATGAATAAAGTGATTAACTATATCAATGAATCCCATAAAAAAGATAATTAACATGACATCAAAACTAATCTTTGGATTGCAAATTGACTCATAATTTAATTTATCTTAGGGTAATAAATGACTTTAAACAATATATTTCAAATACTTGCCTTCCTTTGGGCCGGTTCAAGTATTAAAAATGTCCTAACATTTAAAGTATTTGTTACCCGGCAATAAATAATATAAACAAATCATTTTTAAATACCCGCCTTCCTTTGGGATGGTTCAAAGTATTTAAAATGACCAAACGTTTTATTCAATTATTACCCCATGAATGCAAATATTTAGTCAATAACAAGATCTCTTTTGAGAAATTTCATGTTACCACATATTAATATAAACATTCATCACTTTACAATTTCGTATCTAAACAACGTAAATCACTTTGGCGACAATATTATTTAGAAATGTATGAAATTGTTAAGCATATAATTAATCACACTTTAGGGCACAAATTAATGTATACTTTTACTCAAATAATGAATGAAAATTGACCAAAATAGCAAAATATTGAAAAATTTGAAAATCTGGCCAAAATGAGTCATGCTCGGCCGAGTAAAGGAAGGTGCTCGGCCGAGCAAAAGACTCCAGAAAACACCCCTTTCTCCTCCCTTGTGCTCGGCCGAGTCTTAGAAGTGCTCGACCGAGTCCTTAGAGGTGCTCGGCCGAGTCCTTAGGGGTGCTCGGCCGAGCATCATGACCGTTGGATGGCGCATTTTCAAAAAATTTCAAACGTTGTGCTGATACAAATGGGGTGCTCGGCCGAGTCAAGGGGTATGCTCGACCGAGCAGCCCCTGAATGTCAAATTTTCCAGATTTTGACTATCAATTCTTAACTTAATGGTGAATCAATATTCAACCAAAGCAAGTATATCCGCATACTCACAACACATTTTAAATGCGTGGCTATGCATTTGAACAAACTCACAACGCATCCAATGATGGTGGCTATGTTCAAAATGGGATAATCTTACATTAAGAATTGAAAGCCTTTTGAGTAAAACCAAAAATTTTATATTCAGGTAAGGCACCTGTTCATAATTGGCCGAGCAAGACCCTTTTCACAGAAAATTTTTCTTCACACAAAAGATGAATGGTAAGCAAAATTAACGCTTAGCCAAGACATGAATGCAAGTAGATCCAACACGGTTGTGCGACATAAAATGCTCTGTTGTGTCAATGGGATAATCTTGCATGAACCATCATGTCCTTTTGAGTAAACTTCAATCCATATTCAGAATTTAATCAAGTAATGAATAATAACACTCTAGCAACGAAATTAGAGCATTCAAATAACATCATAACATGATGATATCAACAAGATTAAGTTCAAAACTTGAGAGGCTCTGATACCAATTGTTGTAACATTCCTATTCCAATAACCCGAAAGCACTCAAGTCTAGATTAAGTAAGAGAATAAGATGAAGGCGGAAGCGTGATACCTGTTGAGTTCATCTTGTTACTTGATGTTGTTCTTGCAAAGGAAGGAAGAGAAGAAGAAGAAATTCAAGGAGGAGAATGTAGATCTTCTTGATGATGAATGCCTTCCTTAAAACTCAGATTATGGAGAGAGTATATAAGAATGATGTAGTAGTTTCTAGGCTGATGGTAAGCCTCTATATATAGGAAACAATGGAACCTCATCAAGGGACTACACCCTTTCAATTAAGCGGTGTGAAATTACCATTCTGCCCATCATAAATAGGTAATTTCCACCTCGAGAATTCTACACATTTAATTAATATTTCTATACTTTACAATAACATTATTTTAATGATTTATACATGTACGTCTACATGTCACTTATATTTATTAAGTATACACATTTTGCAATTCATGTTCTTACATTAATAAGATCTTTTGAATAATAATGCTTATCTGGATTTGACTATCAAAAGGGTTCTTGAGAGTTTAATTTATATTAAAGAGACACATATGTATACATTTGGGTTCAAAATTATAGGATTAGAGAAGCAAGTAAAATAAGTTATCCATCTCATGCCTCTAGATCCTCCCCAAAAACTCAACTTTCAAAAATCTACCCATGCAAAAAGTTGGTTCCGGTAACTTGAATCTTTGCAAATGATTTTCATGCGTACATCAGACTGTCCAACTTCTAATTTGATCGACTAATGAAGAATTGTGACGCCTCCACCCGCCTAGAACCTATGAAAGTTTAGCGTAGCTAGTAATGTAAGATTCACAATCCAGAGGATCATATGTGTATATATGTGAGATACAATTGTTTACACAACAAATGCTTACAGCAGAATAAAATTAATAACACAAAGAATTTAAACGTTTACTATTTCAACTATAGCAAACAAGGCTTTAAGCCTAAAATATATTTCACTATTTAGAGATCTAATTAAAGAAACAAAACCTAACAAGTAAAATAACGAAGATGAAAATAATAAAACAATTTCTAACCAACCTCTGATCATAGATTAGACTTCCTTGTTCAAGGGAAGTGAAGCTAAAAGAACAGAAGGTCACTACTAGAAACTGGCTCTTTACCGACGGATATTTTAGTCGGTAACACTCAATTTCCGTCGGTAATGAGACTTTACCGACGGATGTAGTCCGTCGGATCCCATCGGTAAAAATTGGTTGGTAATACCGGCGGACCACTTTCGATGGTAATTTCGGTGGCCCGTCCGTCGGTAAACCAAAAAATCCGCTGGAAACCGTCCTCGGCAAAGAAACACGTCGGCCGTTCGTCGGAGAATTACCGATGGATTTATTCATCAGCTTTATTCGTCGGCAATCTGAAGAGTTACCGGCGGATTGTCCTTCGGTAATCACAATAGATTTACCGACGGATTGGGGTCCGTTGGTAATCCCAATAGATTACTGGCGAATTGTCCGTCGGCGAATTGTTCAAACTGGCTTTGCATGCGCTGCTCCAACTGGCTTTCCAATCTCTGCATCTGGCTCTGCGCTTGCTCCACTTGCCTTTGAACCTCTCTCTGAACCCGATCATCGAACGTCTCTTGATCCACATGCTAACTGTCGGAGGAAGAAGAAGAAAAGTACTGCATAGTAGGGCTGCAAAATGGCATGTTAAAATACCCAGCATCATGTCCTCTGAATCCAGGCAAGCGATCTCCCTTTGGTTGCTTGTCTCGGAGGGTTATCGACGGACAATTCGCCGGTAATCTATTGGGATTACCGACGGACCCCAATCCGTCGGTAAATCTATTGTGATTACCGACGGACAATCCGTCGGTAACTCTTGAGATTGCCGACGAATAAATTCGACGAATAAATCCATCGGTAATTCTCCGACGATAACTCCGGCGTGTGTCCGTCGGTAACTCTTGAGATTGCCGACGAATAAATTCGACGAATAAATCCATCGGTAATTCTCCGACGATAACTCCGGCGTGTTTCTTTGCCGACGGACGGTTTTCGATGGATTTTTGGGTTTACCGACGGACAGGCCGCCGGAATTACCGTCGAAAGTGGTCCGCCGATATTACCAACCAGTTTTTACCGACGGGATCCGACGGACTACATCCGTCTGTAAAGTCTCATTACCGACAGAAATTGAGTGTTACCGATGGAAATATTCGTCGGTAAAGAGCCAGTTTCTAGTAGTGTTATAAACACAATAACTGAGAAATCTTCAGGTCAATCTCTTTCTCTAATTTAGTGAAGTATTCTATAAGAAATCAACTAGATTGACACTAATAAAGAGATAGAGATCAATAAATATTGTTAGTGCTAAAATAAAGTAATCAAAATGATATTTACATAATTAAAAGATGTACACTAATTAACCAATATCCATATCAAACATAATTTTAAATCTTTAACAAAGAAAGTTTAAAATTTAGCTTACCATAACTACACCACACGACTTTTAAGATTTGATATTTTTTTAAGATTCTCACTCTTTCAACCTAGACATACGACTAACTTGCTTTTTAAAACACCGGTTTAAATGATGGCATAATATTCACCCATATCTAATACGTGAGCCAAAAATGTACCTAGATGTTTGGTATGATGTCCAATTTTCTATGTAGAATCAGGACAAAAATATTCGTGCTTTGTTTGTTTGTTATTCCTATGTTTGGACACTTATATTGTGAAGATATTCAGAGATATTCCAGCTTCAGCTTCAGCATCAGTTTCTGTCCGTAGGGAGCGTCCGCTCCCAGGAGGGGGAGCACCGCTCCCAATTAGCCAATTTACGTCTTAAAGTTTCTGTCTTTAGGGAGCGTCCGCTCCCAGGGGAGGGGGAGCGTCCGCTCCCGCTATTTCCAGAATTCTGCCTGGTTTAGGATAGGTAGGATTATGTTTCCTAATTGTCTTATGTTTTCTAATTGCCTTGGATTTTCCTTTTTGCTGCAATCTCTTTTGTATTCTCATATAAATATTTCCTCCTTGTGAGAAGAATAAACAAGAAGAATTATTATCCCAATTCAAATTCCTACATGGAATCAAAGCCTCCATACACAAGCCCTTGACAATGGCGGATCATGCACCGGCCGGTGGTGGTGATGGGCGGCCTCCTCCAGTTTTGAAGATTGAATATAACTCTCCTTTCTACCTTGGTCCTCAAGATTGACCTGGCGATTTCATAACCCCTACTCGCTTCCGTGGTGATAACTATGATGATTGGGCTGGTGCCTGGTGATATACAAACCGCTCTCGAAGCTAGACACAAATTTGGTTTCTTGGATGGATCTATTCCCTCCGCCGTTCCTCCTTGCACTGAGTCAGATTGGAATACCATCCATGCTATGTTGGTTTCGGCTTATGAATACTATCGATCCCGAGGTTAAAAGCACTCTCTCCAAATATAGAGATGCTAGACGTTTGTGGGAGTCCCTTAAATCTAGATATGCGTTGGTGGACGGACCTCGCATTCAACAACTGAAGATGTCGATCACACGATGTGAGCAGACCAAGACCATGCCTGTGGCTGTATATTTCGATAAGTTGACTAGATTGTGGGAATCACTGCATAAGTACGAGCCGCTTATAGATTGTTCTTTCTGCGACAATTGCACAGCCGGACAAAGGCACGTGACACGGAGGCCGACAGGCAAACTTCATGAATTTCTCATGGGTTTAAATTCTGAATATTATGCCTCTCTTCGTACTAACCTCTTGTCTCAGGATCCCTTACCCACTCTAGATCGTGCTTATTAGTTGGTAGCCCAGGCTGAACGAGTCCGTCTTGCTAAACCGGTTCTTGATGACCCTCCGAATGTTGTTGGCTTCTCCCTCAAAACTGGCAGTTCTCGTGGTCGTGACAAACCCGACAAATCCCATCTTACATGTACTCACTGTCAGAAAAAGGGCCATGATGTTTCTTCTTGCTTTGAACTCGTCGGCTACCCAGAATGGTGGGGAGATAGTAGCAAAACGGGTTCTCGTGGTGGCAGTCGTCCCCAACAAGGCCGAGGCAGAGGAACTACTCGCACCAATTCGGCCGCCCAAGTCGGTGCTGCCCAAGTCGATGCTGCTGTTGCCGGTGCACTCCCCTCTGTCTCTTCATCTCTATTTACTACAGAACAGTGGAATGCTTTAGCTAGTCTAGTTGGTAACACTCGTATTCCGAATAATCGCCTTCACGGTACGTTTGATACATCTTCTTGGATCATAGATACGGGGGCTTCCAATCATGTGACCGGAAACGCTACTTGTCTCTTTGACTCTTACTCTATACAAGCTTGCCCTGTCAATCTTCCTAACGGGGCTTCCGTATTTTCTCATATAGAGGGATCTGTTCGCCTAACAGACACCCTTGTTCTTCATCATGTCCTTTACATACCAAACTTAAACTGCAGTCTTCTTTCTGTTTCTCAATTGTCTGATGAGATTCATTGCACTGTCCATTTTAATGCTTCTTTATGTGCTATACAGGACTAGTCGAGGAACCTGATTGGAACGGGTGTTAGGCGGGATTGACTCTACTACTTTGGGGGCGCACCTTCTGCTTGTCACGTCTCAGTCAATAATGCATCTGCTTTGCTCGAGTTGTGGCATAACCGTATGGGGCATCCATCTAAAAAAGTAGTGAAACTTCTCCTCCGGTCTGTCATCTGTCTGGTAGTTTTCATCAACCTTGCGATGTTTTTTTCATGCAAAACACTCTAGAGATAGTTTTTCTATTAGTGAGTATAAGTCTACTAGAATTTTTGAGAAAGTTCACTGCGACTTGTGGGGTCCTTACACTCATGTTTCCTCTTGTGGTGCTCGTTTTTTCTTGACTTTGGTAGATGATTACTCGCGTGCTGTTTGGATTTATTTGTTAGTTGATAAAATGGAAGTTTTTCGTATGTTTATGTCTTTTATTGCAATGGTGGAACGACAGTTTTCTCAACAAATCAAAATTGTTCAATCTGACAATGGCACCGAGTTTAACTGCTTGTTTGATTATTTTCTTTCCTCTGGCATTCTTTTTCAAACATCTTCTGTCGTCACTCCTCAACAAAATGGGCGTGTCGAACGCAAACACCGTCATATTTTAAATATAGCTAGAGCTTTAAGGTTTCAAGCCCACCTTCCCATTTATTTTTGGGGCGAAGTGGTACCGTTTCTCACTTGATCAATCGAACCCCTTCCCCTTGTTAGATAATAAAACTCCCTACGATATCTTGTTTGGCAAAGCGCCCTTTTATGATTCGCTTCGAGTTTTTGGTTCGATGTGTTATGCTCATAATCAGCAGGCTAGGGGTGACAAGTTTGCTAGTCGTAGCCGTAAATGCATCTTTGTGGGTTATCCTCTCGGCAAAAAGGGATGGAAGCTGTTTGATCTCGAGACCAAGAAATTCTTCGTCTCCCGTGATGTAAAGTTCTTTGAGACTGTGTTCCCATACAGCGACTCTACCACTGTTCCTCATGTACCGGATTCTGTTGATGTTCTAGCTGAGGAAGATGCGTTTGGCAGCATAGATTTTCCTATCGAAGAAGACTCTGTTGCACCTCCTGCTGACCCTATTGCAGCCGAGCCCGTTACTTTACCTAATGAGCAGGAAGAGGTTGCCCCTGTTATTCCTTCCGCACCTACTGAGGCTACTGCTCCTTCTGCATCAACTTCGGTCCCTTCTGTTGAATCTGGATCCGACACTCTAGGGAGGGGTATGAGACAGAAAACTCCCTCAGTTCGTCTCCGCGATTATGTGGCTCTCACTGCTTCTTCTTCGAGTCCATCCCCCACCTCTCCGCTTCCAATCGATTCCTCAGGTACTCCCTATCCTATAGCTCACTATATAAACTGTGATCGTTTTTCTCCAAAATATCGTACCTTTCTTGCATCTCTTACCGTGGCTAAAGAGCCGACATCCTTTCGCGAGGCCATGACTCATGATGGCTGGAAACAGTCAATGTAGGAGGAAATCTGTGCCTTAGAAGATAATGGCACATGGTCTATGGTTTCCCTACCTCCTGGCAAACGGGCCCTGGGATGTCAATGGGTCTATAAGATCAAATAAAACTCTGATGGAGCGGTTGAACGGCTCAAGTCTCGGCTAGTTGTCCGCGGCAATCATCAGAAAGAAGGTATCGACTACACAGACACCTTTGCTCCTGTGGTGGCTAAAATGGTCACTGTTCGGGCTTTTCTTGCTATTTCTGTTTTCAAGAATTGGGAGTTACATCAGATGGACGTTCACAATGCCTTCTTGCATGGCGATTTAGCAGAAGAGGTTTATATAAAACTCCCTCCGGGATTTGAGGCACCAAATACCAACACGGTTTGCCGCCTTCATAAGTCTCTTTATGGCCTGAAGCAAGCTCCTCGTTGTTGGTTTGCCAAGTTATTGACCTCCTTGAATACTTATGGCTTCCTCCAGTCTTATTCCGACTACTCTCTGTTTACCTTCACAAAAGGTGCAATCCAAATGAACGTGCTTGTGTATGTTTACGATCTCATCATAGCCGGGAACAATTCCGCTGCCTTACAGTCCTTCAAGAAGTACTTGTGTGAGTGCTTCAAAATGAAAGATCTTGGATCCCTAAAATACTTTCTTGGCATTGAGGTTGCTCGCAATCCACGATGAGTACATTTACGTGCCAACGAAAGTACGCGTTGGATATTACTTCTGATGCCGGATTGCTAGGTGCAAAGCCCTCTAGCTTCCCTATTGAACCTAACCATAAGCTTGGTGTTGCTACCGTTGCCACCTTGGAAGATCCGGAGCAGTATCGACGCCTTGTTGGACGCCTCATTTACTTAGCTGTAACCCGGCCGGACCTCGCATATTCGGTCCACATTCTATCTCAGTTCATGAATCAAACTCATTCAGAGCATTGGGAGGCTGCTTTACGGGTTGTTCGGTATCTCAAAGGCACTCCTGGCCAAGGCATCCTTCTGCGCGCTGACAGCGATCTCACCCTACAAGGAAGGTGTGACTCGGATTAGGCTGCATGCCCCATCACCCGTCGTTCTCTCACCGGGTGGCTCGTGTTTCTCGGGCATTCCCCCATCTCTTGGAAAATTAAGAAACAACCTACTATGTCTCGTTCTTCTGCTGAGGCTGAATACCGCGCCATGGCTGCTCTTACATGCGAGCTTAAATGGTTAAAGGGTTTGTTGCTGAGCTTGGGCGTTCATCATCCCAAGGCTATTTCCATCTTTTGTGACAGTGAATCGGCTCTTCACATTGCCAAGAATCCTGTTTATCACGAGCGGACGAAGCATATTGAGGTTGATTGTCACTTCGTTCGTGACGCTATCTCCAATTGACTTATTGCTCCTTCTCATGTTCCTACGAAAACTCAGTTGACCGACATATTTACTAAAGCTCTCGGGAAGCAACAGTTTGGTGTTTTACTTAGCAAGTTGGGCCTTCTTAACCCTCACACTCCAACTTGAGGGAGGGTGTGAAGATATTCAGAGATATTTCAGTTTCAGCTTCAGCATCTGTTTCTGTTCTTCGGGAGCGTCCGCTCCCAGGAGGGGGAGCACCGCTCCTAATTAGCCAATTTACGTCTTAAAGTTTCTGTCTCTAGGGAGCGTCCGCTCCCAGGGAGGGGGAGCGTTCGCTCCCGCTATTTCGCCTGATTTAGTATAGGTAGGATTGTGTTTCCTAATTACCTTGTGTTTCCTAAATGCCTTGGGTTTTCCTTTTTGCTGCAATCTCTTTTGTATTCTCATATAAATATTTCCTCCTTGTGAGAAGAATAAACAAGAAGAATTATTATCCCAATTCAAATTCCTACATATATTCTCTTTTGCTAGCTATACATGTGCTTCCCACATTTCTTTACATTTGTAATTTTTTTTATGACTTACAAATATCATTATAAAATATAAATCTTTGTTATATTTCTTCGTGTGTGCAATATAAAATATTTACAACACACAAGTGACACTATTGTAAATAAAAATTATATAAAAATATTTTATATCACGTGTACTTCAAATGTTTTATATTTCATAGTAAAAAATTACAAGTAGCGGGAGTGCAAAAGCTAACTCTTGAGAGCGCAGTACCAAATCTCATTTAACCTTTATGGTGACATAATCGAAAGGGCAAATGATAAATTAGGGTCCAAAATTTAGGAGGTGTGTGTTAATTATGCTATGATCTTTCAATTTTATCAATTTAGAGTACAAAGTTACAAAAAAAATGTGCAGTTACAAGTTTTTGGACTAAATTGAAAAGAAAAATCAGTTAAGTCTCACATGTCTTGCATGTGCGACAAAACTGGAGTTATTTATGATTGAAATACCCAATTTACCCCTTATCCCAAAATAAAAACCCACCCACCCATCCCTTCTCTCTTTGTTCTCTCACTTTCTCTCTGTTGGAAAATATTAGTGCGTGTGAAGGAAAATTGATTTTTTTTTCTAAATGGGTTATTTGTTAAATGACCAAATTGAATGTGAGTTTGTGTTCTACTCCATGAGAACATTGAAATTAAATATTTATTTGTCAAAAATGGTTAATGGATGAATGATTAATTAAGGTTTAAAGTTAGTGGGTTGAAATAGAGAAAATGTGGTTATCCCACATGAAATGGGAATGAAATATCTAACATGTTTAAATACTCCTACACTTTAATAATGGGTATGAATGTGTGGCATGAAGGCTCTCTCTCGCGCACAGGTGCGCGGGGGGGGAAGGGGGGTGGGTGAAAATCATGGTCCGAAATGGGCTTAATGTTACCAAACTCATGTGTATGCGCATCACAAATCATTTGAACACACCAAGTTTTCCAGCAGCCTCCCCCCCCCTCTCTCTCTCTCTCTCTCTCTCTTTGCATATTGTTACATCTTTTCCTTGGCCTCCTTGCATATTCGCATTGTGGTGGTGATACTGTACAGACACACTGCCAATTCGCCGGGAACTTTAGGTGCAAAGTGCCCCCAGTCCGCACGTTCTATACTCGGAGACTCGCGTACAAGGCAACCTCAATCACTATCGGTGAGGGAACGAATAAGTCTTAAAGATACTGATTAATCAGGGCTCGTGCACAACAAGATTGCTACTATCGATTCTCTTGCTTTACAGTCTATTGATTCAATTCCATTTCAGTATTAATTGTATTTCAATTTCTGTAATTTTATTTCCTTCTGTAATTGTAATTTTGTCAACAATCTTAAGACTTACTCCCTTGAGAAGGGATGTGTTTTACATAAATATTGAACTGGCAAAAAATATTTTCTGTTTCAGAAATGGCTACTGAATAGAATGTAACTGGAAAGGAAACCGTGAATGTGACCCAAATTGGAAATGGTTCTCTAGGCACTACTGTTGTGGCAAATCCTCAAACTATGCACATCTCAACCCCCAAGCTGAAAAGCCAGAAAATTTTATTGGCCACGACTTCAAGAGGTTGCAGCAAAATATGCTTTTCTGTTTGACCACTCTGAATTTGGCTAATTATCGGGAAGAAGATATGCCAAATGTGGACGAAAATGAGACCGATGTAACAACCTTGTCTGCGGTTCACACTTGGAAACATGGAAAATTCCTTTGCAGGAACTATGTTCTTAATGGAATATCCGATGCTCTCTATAATGTGTTTAGAGAGAAGAGGAATGCTAAGGAATTGTGGGAGTCCTTGGAACACAAGTATAAAATTGAGGATGCGGGAACAAATAAGTTTATTGTTGCATGTTTCCTTGATTTAAGGTGGTGGACTCAAAAACTGTGAAGTCTCAAGTGGATAAGTTTCAAATGATTTTGCACGAGATACATGCCGAGGGTATAGTGATAAGTGAAAGTTTTCAAGTGTATGCAATGATTGAAAAATTGCCTCCCGCTTAGAATGATTTCAAGAATTACCTAAAGCATAAGCGAAAGGAGATGAACGTTGAAGGGCTTATCCTTCGACTTAGCATTGATGAATGCAATAGAGTTGTCGAGAAAAGGTTTATCCCAAGTGTGGCGAAAGCCAATGTTGTGGAGCATGGATAAAGCTCCAAAGGCAAAGGCAAGGGTAAAGCCAAAGTTGGAACAACTAAGAGGTCGTTCAATTTGAAGCCTCAAGGAGAGGTTTCCAAGAAGAGGTTCATAGGAACTTGTTTCAATTGTGGTGGTGAAGGCCACAAGGCTTCTACGTGTAGGATGGCAAAGAAAGCTCGTGAAACGAACATGGTGGAATATATAGCTAGAGATGTGTCTGATATGTACCTTGCGACGTTAGTTTCCGAGGTGAATATGGTAGGATCAAATCCAAATCAGTGATGGATTGAGACCGATGGTACTAAACATGTGTGTTCCAACAAAGACATGTTTAGTACTTTTGAAGATATGGAAAATGGCAAAAAGTTGTTTATGGGGAATTCAGCCACTTCTGACATCAAAGGTCAAGGGAAGGTGGTTTTGAAGATGACATCTGGAAAGGAATTGACTCTCAACAATGTGCTCTATGTGCCCGATATCCGGAAGAACTTGGTGTCCGGCTCGCTTTTAATTAAGCATGATTTTCGTATTGTATTTGAATCTGATGTTGTCACTTTGTCCAAGAATGGAATGTTTGTAGAAAAAGGGTATGTGAATGTTGGGATGTTTAAGTTAAATGTAATGGTGGTGAAACCTAATGTAATGGCTATTAAGCCAAAAATCAATACAATGAATAATTCTTCTGTTTAATTACTTGAGTCTTCCCATTTGTGGCATGGTAGTAGAGATGTCCATCCGATTCGGAGCGCGATTCCGGTTCTGAACCGGCGGTTCAGCCAACCGGTTTGCCTTGAACCGTAACCGGACCGGATATAGACAGTTCTGGTTCACGGTTCCGAACCGTCCGTACGGTTTCGGTTCCGGTTTTGAACCGTGATTTTCAAAAAAAAAATTGTTTTTTATTTGTTATGTTTTTTGATATATTTTTTAAACTTTGTAAATTGTAATAAATTTTGTATATTTTTTTTTGTTTTTTACTTGTTACCAATTTAAATAAAATTACATCCAAAAGTATTTTTTAAAAAACAGGGACGGTACCCTGGCCAATTTTATTAATAAAAATAAGAAATTACAAGGAGGGGGACAACGAATGAACCAAAGCCAAAGGAGCCTTACCTCTAATTACATTATCTTAAAAAAAAAGTCTAATCTATTAAAAAAAAAGAGAGTCTAATCTATATAAAAAAAGTCTAATCTATAAAATTACAATTAACTTACCTTATGGAGCAGCGTAGTTCATTCGCTCCCCGTCGTTGTATCTTCATCATCAAAGCCCGCCTCTTTCTCGGAACTACTTCTTTTATCTTGAGTTCTTAGTTTGGCTTTTGTCCAATCGTCGAGCACCATTTGAAATTCTAAATTATATGGACTCAACCCTGACCTTCGATCATCCAAGACACACCCTTCTTGACTAAATACTTCTTCTACGACGACGGTTGAGACGGGAGCGGATAGGATCTCCTTTGCTATAAAATAAGAACGAATTAAACAAAAACCTACTTGAAATCGCCCAATTTATGGAAGCTTGAAGTTGAAGTTGAACACTTGAAGAACTTGAAGTTGATTAGTTGAACACTTGAGCAATGAAATTATGGAAACTTGAGACTTTGAGATAATAGAAATTGAGAGAATAAGTTGATAATTGTGTGAAAAAAATGAAGGGAGGGTGAGGGTATTTATAGGTTGGAAAATAGAGAGAAAAAGAAAAAAAACTTTTTTTAATGAAATTTTGGTCCAAAACGGTTAGAATGTCGTTAGATCAACAGCCACCGTCAGATCTTCGAAATGGGCGGCCCAGATCAACTGCCCGTTAACTAGCCGTTGCTGGTTCCGGTTCACGGTTCATGAACCGCCGATTTCGCCAGTTTTGAAAAAGATGAACCTTAACCGGACCGGGTAACCGCTGGGTCCGGTTCAAAGGCGGTTCCGGTTCAACGGATCCGGTTTTGCGCCGGTTCTTGGACGGTCCGGTTCCGGTCTGAACCGCCGGTTCAGGATCGGATGGGCATCTCTATATGGTAGATTAGGACATGTCAATTATAATGCTATTCGTAGATTAATTAACTTGAATTGCATACCCAAATTTAAAGTTGATTGCAAACACAAATGTGAAACTTGTGTAGAAGCAAAATTTACAAAACCTTCATTACATTCAATAACAAGAAATAGTGAACCACTCAATATGTGACTTCAAATCAACATAATCATGTGGTGACAATAAATACTTTGTGACTTTTGTTGATGATAGCACAAAATATTGCTATATTTACCTCATTAAAAGTAAAGATGAAGCTATAGAGAATTCACTCTCTATAAAAATGAAGTTGAAAATCAATTAAACCGGAAAATTATAGTGATAATAAGTGATTGTGGTGGGGAATATGAATCTCCATTTGAGGCAATTTGTGCTCAACATGGAATTAAATATGTAACCACGGCACCTTATACATCCCAACAAAACGGTGTTGTCGAATGTAAAAATCGGACATTAGAATAAGCGATGAATGTCATGTTGATAAGTTCGGGATTACCTTCTAACATGTGAAGAGAAACCGTGTTGTCGGCAAATTATGTGTTAAATAAGGTACCTCAAAAGAAACTAAACAAGAGCTCATATGAATTATGGAATGGAAAAGCGTCATGTTACAAATACTTGTGAGTGTGGGGGTGTCTTGCGAAGTTAGCAGTACCTACACCTAAAAAGGTGAAAATTGGACCTAAGACTGTTGATTGAATATTCAATGGATATGCACACAATAGTTTTGCTTATAGATTTCTAGTGTATGAATCAAAAATTCAAGATATACACAAGAATACTATAATGAAATCTAGAAATGTGTCTTTTTTTTAGAATGCGTTCCCATGTAAGTTAAGAAATGAGACAAGCTCATCAACTAGGATACGACATTCAATAGAAGAAGAACACGTTCAAGATAGAATTGAAGAAGAGGAGATGGAACATCGACGTAGCAAAAGAGTTAGGGTAGAAAAATCATATGGCACGGATTTTCCAATCTACATGCTAGAAAGTGAGCCACAAAGTTATAAATAAGCCGTGAGCTCTTTATAAGGACCTTTGTGGAAAGAGGTCATTAAAAGTAAAATTGATTACATTTTGCAAAATCACACTTGGGAACTAGTGGAACTTCCTCCGGGAAGTAAACCACTATAATATAGGTGAATTTTCAAAAGGAAAAGAAAGGTGGATGGAACAATTGATAGGTATAAGATTAGACTTATAATTAAAGGTTACATACAAAACGAAGGCATAGATTACTTTGACACATATTCTCCTGTTACGAGAATAATATCTATTAGGATTGTACTTGAAATTGCGGCATTGCAAAATCTTGAAATACATCAAATGTATGTAAAAACTGCATTTCTAAATGGAGATTTAGAAGAGGAGATTTACATAGAACAACTAGAGGGATTTTCTGCTCCAGGGCAAGAAAATAAAGTGTGCAAGTTAGTGAAGTCGTTGTATGGCCTCAAACAAGCACCAAAACAATGGCATCAAAAGTTTGATCAAGACATGATTGAAAGTGGATTTAAAATCAATGAATGTGACAAGTGTGTCTATATCAAAAACACGGAAAATAACTATGTCATTTTGTGTTTTTATGTAGACGACATGCTTATCATAGGTAGCTGTGATAAAATGATTAAATCCACAAAAAATATATTGAACTCGAAGTTTGACATGAAAGATATCAGTTTAGCGGATGTGATCCTTGGAGTAAAAATTTCTAGAATATCTGATGGACTTGTGCTAAGTCAATCACACTATGTGGATAAAATTCTAAAGAAATTTAACAAGGATGACAATAGAACCGTGAATACTCCAATTGACACAAGCCTACATTTAACATTTTTCCTAAATGAATTATTTGTTAAATAACCAAATTGAATGTGGGTTTGTGTTCTACTCTATGAGAACATTGAAATCAAATATTTATTTGTCCAAAATGGTTAATGCATGAATAAGATATTAAGGCTCAAAGTTAGTGGGTTGAAAGATAAAAAATGTGGTTATCCCACATGTAATGGAAATGTAAAATCTACCAAGTTTAAATACTCATACACTTTGAAGGGGTATGAATGTGTGGCATCGAGACTCTCTCTCTCGCGTACAAGTGCGCAGGGGGTGCAAATCATGGTCCGAAATGGGTTTCAAGCTACCGAACTCATGTGCATGCTCGTCATGCGGACACGAATGCGGCTCCAAATTGGCCTAATCACGCTAGCCCACCTTTTGCTATTTTTTTTTTATTTCGAATCAGAATATTCCCATGAACATTGTAACTGCCACTAACACTTAATATCATATTTGATTTCTTTCGTTTGTAACAGCTGAATCAGGATTAATACAAAATTAAAATAGTGTGAATTTCATGATTAATTATGACTGTTCTCACTTTGACCAGTTATAATTATAAGATGGAGTCATCACAAATCATTTGAACACACCAAGTTTTCCAGCAACCTCCCGTCTTTCTCTCTCTCTTTCTCTCTCTCTCTCTCTCTCGCGTGGCATATTGTTACATCTTTTCATTGGCCTCCTTGTATATTCGCATTGTGCTGGTGATATTATTCAGACACACTGTCAATTCGCTGGGAAGTTTAGGTGCAAAGTGTCCCCGATTCGCACGTTTAATCATGTGATACTCACGTAAAAGGCAGCATCAAGCACTGTCAGTGAGGAAACGAATAAGTTTTAAGGAGACTGATTAATTAGGACTCATTCACAACAATATTGCTACTATCGATTCTCTTGTTTTACAGTTTATTAATTCAATTCCATTTCAGTATTAATTGTATTTCAATTTCTGTAATTTTATTCCCTTCTATAATTGTAATTTTGCCAACTATCTCTACCAAAACCCACCTCCAATCCTTTAGAGCATTTTCATTCATGACTTTTATCCATGACATGAGCTTATGTGGCAACAATGCCTCTCCCATTCATGACATTTATCCATGTTATCCATGACAAGTTACAAAATGAGTCTTGCACATGCCATTGTGGCAAGGAAAGAGAAAGAGTAAATCATGAAAATGGAGCAAATAGGAAAATGACACATGTTTCATCAAAAAACTAATTTTTCAAACAAAAATTGTAACTGTTTTCAACAAAAATTGCAATTAACATACAAAAAATAATAAACTTCTTCAAATAATATAAATAAAAATAAATATATTAATAAAATAATTAATTATAATGAAATTTATAATTAATCATTTATATAGTACAATAATTAATAATTATCATATATAATATATAAATCAAAACTATTTAGAGGTTTCAGAAAAGGCCACGTCAAAGGCCACGTCAGCAATTCCATTTCCAACTCATTTTTATTCCAGATTTTAGTTAAAAAAAATATAGGATAAGTGTTTTTTTTTCATAAATCCGAAATTAGGATAAGTGTTTTTTTTTTTCATAAATCCGAAAAAATCAAAACTAGGATAAGTGTTTTTTTTTTTTCATAAATCCGAAAAAATTGAGTAATTTTTTTTAGGTTAGTAACAGTTTTTCCCAAATTTTATATTTCGGAATTTTAAATAAACAAAAAAAAGAATCCGGAGCAAAAATTCTGATAATGCAATTGAAATTTAGATAAAATTTAAAATTTTGATAAGATATATCTAACTTTAAATTTATAGATTATATTTAACTGTAACAATTTTTCAAATGTGGATAATATATTCCGATAAATCTCAAATTTTTAAAATTTAACTAAGATGTCATCTGAGCATAACAAATCATTTTCAGTTATATATATTCACTTTCACCAACCTTAAGCACTCACATTCCTTATCTTTTTTCACATTGGTGACACTATTTTATTCTCCATTGCAAATTTGTTTTGGAGCACGGAATAGTTTGAGGTAGGTTTGAGTAGCTCCAATATGGTGCATTACTAATGGAGCTCATTTGATTTCATAGACTGACAACTCCTTTATCGATCTGATGTCGCAAGGTTACTTTTTTTTTTTTTTTTGTTTTGGTAGATTGCCTCGCCTTTATTACCTGTTTTAGAGCTCTCAATTTTAATTTGTCAAATAGTCAAATTCGATGTCTGGAATTGGATAGAGATGAATGAATATGCAAAGCACGGGGACATGCAAATATGCTCGTAGGTGCACAAATGATAATGTTAGATGTTTCTTGGATGGTATCTTGGTGTGTTAGATGAAATATTTTAGCGGTTTGTTCTCAAGATCGATAATAAATTTAAAGCTTTACATGTGATCCTCTTCCCGCCTTGTCTTTTATTGTAAGGATTCTTCTCCCGAATGAATGGGGACGTGGTTTCTTATTCTGTTTGCCGTAAAAATTCGAACTTGAATCTACGATATATAACGAGTCATCATTTTGGATTCTTTTCACCAAGCGCGACTTCTAACTTTTTTGATAATTTATTCAACTTTTTATGACTATCTTTGCTGAGTTGGTTGGTATTTATTTCAGAACAAAGCCGTAGAAGTTTGTTTATCTCATTGTTTTCTTAGTCATGATGAAACTGGGTGAAGGTGCTCTGTCTGTTATCGGTTCTAGGCCAATGGAATTGTCGGCTGCTCCATATAGTGGTTCTCATGCTTCTGACCCCCTGGAAAACAGAGAACGTCAAGTTTAGAGTCCCCAATCATGTTGCTAACCGGTCATCAGAGTGCCATATACACCATGAAGTTTAATCCTGCTGGTAATGTTATTGCTTCTGGGTCTCACGACAGAGAAATATTTCTATGGAACGTACATGGTGAGTGTAAGAACTACATGGTTCTGAAAGGGCACAAGAATGCAAAACCAAAATAACTGAGTTCGTAGTAACCGGGTAAGGTTTTATGGGACGGAGGGAGTAGGTATATAGGAAGGGAGGGAGGGAGGGAGGTATATTGGAAGACATGTCCATGGGATACATTTGGGTGTTTTGGAAGACATGTCATATATAATATATATAGCAAAACTATTTAGAGGCTCCAGAAAAGGCCACGTCAAAGGTCACGTCAGCAATTCAATTTTCAACTCATTTTTATTCCAAGTAAGACTTGATTAAGGGCATTATTATAATATTATTAGTTAAAGTTAATTTGCAATTTAAAATAAAAATTCCCTCTTAATTAGAAGTTGATTGATTTAATCAGTTTTGAAAATTTGAAAACTAATGGTTACCTAAATTTAAGCACAATTTTTGAATAATTCAAACTCTTTAGGTGATAATTGTGGAGATATAATTATTAGTAATTTTAGAAATTTAAAATAATTAGTAATTTTGAAATTAAAAATAGATACCAGACTAAATTTCAATTTAACCATAAATTTCAATTTAAAATAATTAGTAATTTTCGAAATTTAAAAGACATGCCAGAATAAATTTCAAATTAACCATAAATTTCGTATACAGTTTCTAGAAATCAATAGAAATTTGAAATTTAAAATAATTAGTAATTTTCAAAAATTTAAAATAATTAGTAATTTTTGAAATTTAAAAGAGATGCCAGAATAAATTACAATTTAACCATAAATTTCGTATACAGTTTCTAGAAATCAATAAAAAATCGAATTATTTGAAAATAAAAGGTATTATCATTTAACTTCTATCTAAAATTCAATCTTGGATGGATAAGTGATGATTTTAAATTCATCTATCTTAAAAACTGATAATAGATAATTTGACAATATATTATCGGTTAAGGATACAATTCATATCCTACTAAATATACATAAATATTCGAAATTATCCACTGTTGAAAATCAGTCCCTGCTTTACCTGTGCCAATATCATTGTGTCATCAGCACATATTTTCTTTCCTCGCCATCTGATTCAATCTTCTGTGCAGCCGACTCATCCAAGGTAATTTTCATATGTTTGTTGTGCTTCTAGGTTCATATGTGTGTTGTCCCTCTTTTTTTTGTGTCATTCAAGAATGTATAAAACCAAGAAGGAGAGAATGAAAGTATAGAGTAGATTAGCAACAGGTCACTTAAATCATTTGCATGCTTTAAACAATCCTCAGCCATCTCTAACTAAATTTGTGAATAATATAATTCAAGAAGCGAGTTTATCAGAACTCATGTTTTGTTAATATAAATCCACAGATAAAAAGAGACGTATGTACGACTATAAAGATTAGTTACCTCCCCAGCAGAAACCAGCAAATCCAACCATGGACATTCCTCTGCTTTTCAAGTCAGCCAATAGTGTTTTCGCGTCATCAAAACCGTTTTCCTACAAAGATAACAAATTTAAATTCATGTTGACTGAAAATAATAATTTGCATCAGGTTTTGACTATGTAAAGAGTAAAGAGGTAGGTAATTACGGGAGTATGGTCTTTGAGCCAAGCATCTTTAGGCCTTTGTGTATTGTTGGGGTCAAATGGTTCTCCACGGAAGAAGTCAGGGGCCAAGGTGTAGTATCCTGCTGCTGCAACTTTATCGGCAATCAGCCGTCGTGATCGAAAGTCAATTATGTTAGCGTAGCATCATAATCTTTTTCAGCAAAAATAAAACAGTTGACCATGTAATTGACCAAGAGAGAATCCTAGGGATGAAGTTGTTAGTTTGTCTTACCTCAGTGTTGGAACTTCAAATCATGCCCAACAGATATGCCCCTTATAATAGTTAGAACTTGACATTAAGTCTGATTCTTTGTAAAGAAAGATGATGTTAAATCTGAATAATACTACCAAATACTGATTGCAGAATTTTTACCAACTTTGTCCCAAAATGAATTGGCCATTTTTATTTTATTTTTTTTGATGCAAAAAAACGTATTTATTCGGAGATAAGATTCAGTAGGCACTCCGCATTAGTCTTAGTCGGAGAACCATTTCACCCCAACAAACAATGAAGAAAATGCCTAAATCTTTGATCCCTAATCTGTATCCTTCCACTGATTCTCAAATAGTGACCTTAATCTTAGACAAACAACATCAAAATATATTCTAAACACGATAGTAGGGATTTAAGAGCTCCAAGAAATACCCACTTTGGGCAGGACCCTAATAAGCAGGAAAACCTTGGAGTACCCAATAAAGCACATACCTGAAGAGAATTTCTAGCAGAAATTGCACTTTTGCGCTGTTGATACTGGATAAGAGCCTGAAAATCTGCAGAGTTTTGCACATGTAGAGTATATAAAGCAGCCCAGAAGAATATAAAGGTTTATGCAAAATTTTCTGAAGGTGTTTATACATATTTTACAAATTAAATTTTGAAACCATTCTCAAAGAAAAATCAGGAACAGGGAACATACTGTGTTACACTTACACCTATATTGCCTGTTAAAAAATAAAAGCAGCAAACATACTGGTCAAGAGAACATGTTCATATCAAGGAATGTGAGTGTTCAAAAGCAATTCTAAACCTTTCCTTTTAATACATAATAATAGTTCATAGTATGAAATAGAGAAAAGAGAGAGAGAGAGAGAGAGAGAGAGAGAGAGAGAGAGAGAGAGAGAGAGAGAGAGAGAGAGGGTGAGAGAATAAAATGTGTAATTTATCAAATTTCACATACATTAGATTGCTAATTAATTTCCTGCCCATTGAATAAAGCTGCCAAAAACATAACCTAAAACTGCCACGAACCAACAAAATGATGCCAAAAACCAGCAAAAAATTGATTCCTTGCTGAAGAACAGCAAAGCAACCACCGCACCACGACAATAAACATCTACCTACCGAGAATAAAAGGTGTAATTTATCAAATTTCACATACATTAGATTGATAATTAATTTCCTTTTTTTCCCAACTAAAGATATTCTTATGTTAAAAACAAATAAACTCAAACATTACCCACTAGCACAAAGATTTGAGGGAAATATGCCCCCATCACTTCAGAAGACACGCATAATCTAAACAATCAAACACAATCAAAATCATATGTGACACAACATCAACCATTTCCCAACAAAACAAATTTACCAAAACTGTAATCAACTCGATATTTTAACAATGAGAATCATCTAAATTTAAACGATGCCGGCACAATCAAATTAAACATTAAGCAAATAACGAAAAAAATACAGCAATAATAAGAACTTACAGTGATGATATTGGGATGTTGGAGGCGGAAAAGTAACACAACCTCAGAAGTAAACTGCTTCTCCAACAAAGCAGCCAAATCTCCATCTTCCTGAGGCTGACTAATAAGCTTAACTGGAACATCATTCGGTTTGTAAACCCCTCTGTATATCCTACTATGCTTCCCCGAAGCAAATTTGGTAACCGATAAACAACTGTACAATTGAATGAGATTAATAATTCAGGAAGCCTATGACAAATTTAGATGATATAAATGAAATCCTCTTTGATATCATATGATCATTACCTGCTTGAAGAAATAGAGGTTGGTGTCTGAATATGTTTACTATTGTGCTTATTCACAGGACGAGTTAAGATTAACATTCACGTTGTTAAAATAATACTAAATGTTCTTACTAACATCAAGATTAATAATTCAGGAAGCCTATCTTCTCTCTCGCTGTCGTCGAACCTCCATCGCCGCCGACAGCAGCTCCCAGGTAGCTCCCCCTTTCCATTTATAATCATATCACATTATATATATATATATATATATATATATATATATATATATATATATATATATATATATCTACACATCAAAATATCCACCTCAGTAGCTGTTAATTCTAACTATGCAATCAGATTGGCAGCTCTCAATTGGATGATATGTATACTAATTTAAGGCCTCCACATTGCTAATGTACAAACTTCTTGGTAAAAATCGCCTAATATATCATTCTCATATCTCAACTTAAGTGAAAACTGGTCTTATTGATAAAGCCCTCCAAGTGTTCGACGTAATGACTCAATGAACAAAGCATTTGTTAAAAAGCAAAATCAACAAAAAAGTGGATATATAATGGTGTATGTACATATTTTATGCCTAGGTTCTCTGGGAAGTGCTAGCTTTAAAATGTACTCCCTCCATGCTTAATTGAATATTCAAATTTCATATTAAAATGACAATTTTGTTCAGTAAGTGTGGCAGTGGCTGTTTTGAAAGGGATATACAAAGGAGTTGGTGAATTGATCATTTATATGTATATAGGGAGGGAGGGAGGTATGGAGGGAAACAATGTAGCTTGGCTGATAGGTTGGCAAATGAGGCACATATTCATAAAGGGAAAGAGACTTACTGTGGTACTCAAAGGCTAGCCTTTCAAATTTGTAATGGTAGTTGGAGGTTAAGAAGCAGGAGAGATATTGTTCTTCCTGTTGCTTCCAGTGGCATAGCTTCATTGCTCCTTCCGAAAGGTAGGACCGCGCATTCTAGGTTCGGTATCCCGATACAGGTAAACGAGAGCTCAACTTGCAGTAAACTAAAGTCGGTTACGGATGAGGCAGCACTTCTACAGAAAACCAAACTAATTATATGGGACGAAGCTCCAATGGCTCATAAACATTGTTTTGAGGCTCTCGATCGTAGCCTCCGAGATATTATTCGTACACCCGAGGGGAGATATTCCAATAAACCATTTGGTGGTTTAGTTATTGTATTCGGTGGTGACTTCAGACAGATTTTACCTGTTATTCCTAAAGGGAGTAGGCATGATATTGTGCATGCTGCACTCTGTTCATCCAAAATATGGAATGAATGTGAGGTTCTCAGATTGACGCATAATATGAGATTGCAGGTAATTCGTAAATAGCCTTTATTCATCTACTTAAATATTTTTATTTCAATTTAAGTAATTTGTATATATTTAACTTAATGTAGGGTGATTCTACTTCTCATAATTCCGAAGAGATAAGAGATTTCGCTCAGTGGCTCTTGAGTGTCGGAGATGGGATTGCCGGTGGAGATAATGACGGGGAAATTGACATTAACCTTCCTGATGATATATTGATTCGAGAGGCTTCAGATCCTATTGCAAAAATAGTCGAATCTATATATCCTGACTTATTGCAAAATAAGGATGTCGAAGGATTCTTCCAGACTAGAGTTGTGCTTGCTCCAACAAATGAGATTGTCGATAACATAAATGATTATGTCATGTCACTCTTTCCGGGAGACGAAGTTGAATATATGAGTTCTGATGCCATTTGTAAGGATGAGGATGATGAAAATGATGCTGAAGATATATTCTCACCTGAATTTCTAAACACTATCAAGTGTTCTGGATTGGCAAATCACATTATTAAGCTGAAGGTTGGGTGCATAGTAATGCTTTTGAAAAATCTTGATCAAGCTGCTGAATTGTGTAACGACACCAGAATGATTGTCACTCAATTAGGTAAATACAATAATTTTTTATTTTTTATATACATATAATTTAATACTTAATTTTGTTACATATATGTAGGTATGCACGTAGTCGAAGCCAAGATGCTTTCGGAAAAGAATGCTGGCATGAAGGTGCTTATTCCTAGAATGATAATGTCTCCGTCAGATGTGACAAAATTTCCGGTAAGATTCCAAAGAAGGCAATTTCCACTTGCCGTTTCTTTTGCTATGACAATCAACAAGAGTCAGGGACAATCTCTTTCCCATGTAGGCCTATATCTTTCACAGCCTGTTTTCAGTCAAGGACAACTTTATGTAGCATTTTCCAGAGTAACCAGCAAGAGAGGACTTAAAGTTATTATTTGTGATTCAGATGCTCAAACATATGACAAGACGTTGAATGTAGTCTACAAGGAAGTTTTCGACAGACTCTGAGAATTTATGTCGCACAATTTGTGGATAAACAAAAGTATTGCAATTTCTTATTATTTTCTTTGTTTTTATTTTGTTTTTCTTTAAATATATAGGATATGGAAGAGATTATGTTGACACTTAGGCACACACTATTAAACTCACGCTATTGTAACCATATCTCTTCATCTTCCAAAGTTGTAACACTAAAATCTTAATAATGTTTTTTGATTAGGCAGGGACCTAACTTCCCGTGGTTTTGTGCCGGCGAGATAGTTGTCTCAAGGGCTTTCCACGTTACATCATGTGTCAACATCTTTTTTCTGTATTAATTATACTCCTAATATCCGCTACATTGATTATCAATTTCGATTTATATTGTTACTTAAAAATCAATTAAAACATATAAATAATTATTTACTTAATAAAAAAAAATTATTCACCGTCGGGTACCGACGGATTACTGACTAGTATATATCTATAACTATATAATGGCTGAAGTGAATAAGGATTCTTTCCTAAAACAGAAATTTGGGCGGGAAAAATGAAATCTAAATATGGAAATAAAAATGCTTCGTATTCCTAAACTGTGTAATTAATACTAACCTGATTCACCATTAAGTTAACAAGCATGCTGTCTCGAATTTCTAATGAACATTTAATATAATTTCTACTTAAAAACAGCTTCCTAATAATTATATACTTATTACAACTCCAATTCGAAAATGAAAGAAGGCAACAATTGCTTACAAATTCCTTAATTATTTTTACAAATTCCGTGCAATAAAAAATTAAAATATGTAAATAAGAATTGAAGTCCAATCGTTTTACATCACATATAAATAGTTACACAGTTCCATTTCAAATTAGTTCCTTTCTCTTCTTCTTTTACTTCTCTCTCTTCTTCTTCATTCATCTTCATTCAACAATGTCTGTTCCTGCATCACTATTAAAAGACCTTCGTAGGGGAAGATCTCGATCAAGTTATCAATGTTCGTGTGGCTAGGAAGTACAAAGTTCAAGTTAGAGAAGGTGTGAAGATACCCGAAAGTTTCGAGTTAATTCTTGTGGATTCAGAGGTAAGTTACACATTTTGTTATATGCAAAGATGTAGTCTCGGTTGAAGAACTCTTTCTTTCTACATCATCTTATGAAACTTTTTTATATTTCAGGGTGCAAGGATTCAAGCAACAATTCCCAAAATGTTTATGCATAAATATGGTCCTAAAATGAATGAATGTGCAAAGATATTACATTTCTAATTTCAAAGTGTGGTTGAAAACAGGGGAAAGTATCGCATTGACATCGAACATCCTTTGAAAATCATCTTCTTTAACAAGATCGATATTTATTCGCCACGGGCTTAAGTTTCCCAAAAAAGGTTTTTTCCCTAATGTCTTTTCCAGATTTACTAGCTTTAATCGGATGTTGATGATTGTGGCTTGATAGGTATTTATATTTCTTTTTTAACTATTTTTTATCCAGCTCCTTTTTTTTTTTTTCTACATTAATTTTTTAAATTTAACCTTTTCTTAGATGTTGTTGGGAGATTGGTCAGAAAAAGCAAAGTGAAACATATTCACAACCAACGTACAAGTCCAGGTGAAAAGTTAATAGAAGTCGTATTGGAGGACATTGGGTAATTACTTATTTCATTTAAAGTATATATGTTTCACAGTTTGATGTACTATTTGTAATTTTTTTTTTCCTTTATTGACAAATTTTTTTTTCCCGGGAACAACTCTTTAAACTGTACTCTTTGGGGTGATTATGCTGATGAGATGTTTAGTCTCATTGAAACATGTGGTGATTCTCCTTTGATTGTTTTGATTCCGCTTGTGTAAACCAAAAAGTTATGATGGTAATGTATTCTATACCATATTGTTCTATAGTATAAATTATCTCATCATTATTCTGATGTGAATGTGAATATAACTAACTATTATTATTATATGATTTTAGGTAAAATTTCAATCTCAAATGCATTTTTTGCTACTAAACTACATGTTGATCCTATTGTTCCGTAAATTGCCGAACCGAAAAGGTAGTAAATTTGTTCATTGATTATTTTTTTATTTACCTTTTCATCTTTTATATTAATATTCTAATGTGCTAATATGCTAATATATTTTCTCTTCCAAATTTCATAGTTTGTTTGCAGTTGAATCTGGATCTTCTCATAAGATCACCAAATTGAGTCATCTAATGCTTATTCCAGTTATGATGAACTTGAAAGTGGTTTGGCTAACGTTTTGACTCGTAGCTGATCTTCTGGAATGCACGGAGGTTTTTTTAAATAATTTTGCTCTTTTATTTCTGCTTTCTGTTCATGTTTAAAGGAATTCGTATCTTCATTCATTTCTTTTTATATTTTGAAGGAAGGATACTTTTGGGTGATAGGTCAAATTTCTGAAGTATTTGTTGATGGATGTTGGTCTTTTATTAGTTGTAAGGTTTGTATGCATAAGTTGGATTCGTTGAAAGCGGTTATTTTTGCAAAGGTTGTAACAACAATATAACCAAGGCCATTCCAAGATATAAAGTGAAGGTGAATGTTCACTCTGGTGATGAGACGGCGAAATTCATTCTATGGGACGATGCCGTGAAACATTGGTTGGTCAATCGCCGTGGAGCTAAAGGACCACTATATTAAGGTTTTTAAAAATAATTTAATTTTATTTTATTAAATTGAAGTCATTTATTTAATATTTTATCTACTAATAGTTTCACTTATTTTTATTTCTTTCAGACATGTAAAGTGGAAAAAAGGAATATTGTTTACCCCATTGTCCAGATGAAATCATTGCCATAGTAGGCAAAACTGCTATTTTCAAGGTTCATCTGAGGGATGTTAATTTAAGTGGTAAAGATCAAAATTATTCTTCTCGGATCCCGCTTTCATGGGAAATCTTTGGTGGATAAATATATTAAGGAAAAAATTAAGGTCAAAAAGGTTTGTATTAGGTTTTAGAAATAACCATTGCAAATGTACTTTAAATGATTTTCTTTATTAATGTTGTTCTCTTTTTTGTAGAGGATTGATGTATTAGCAGCTATTAAGGAGGCTGGTGATGAAGTTATTGAGGTAATAAACTTGACAAAGCTATTTAATTTTATTTTTCATTTCAAATTTTATTTTATTTTTTTCTTACTTTTATCATTTTTGTAATGTAGATAAATGATTCTTGTGGTGATAATGAAGAGAAGACCCCAGAAAATGTTGGCTTGAAGAGGAGATTTTTGTCATTTGAAGACACTGCGACAAGCACATTAACAGGTGATGGTGGATCATCTAACAAGGATGGGATTCAATTATGTAGGAAATCAAGATTGAGAAAGACTGAAAATTTTACAGTCTTTAGTGTTTTTTGGTTAATTTTATTGGAACATTATCATTTGAACAATTGTGTTATTTTGTCTGATTTGGGTATTTGTAATTTGTGGATTTGTAATTCATTTTGGGTTTTCTTTTTTTTTTTTTAATTTAGATTTTATAATAGTTTTATGCATTTTGTTTTCACTTATTTCCTTTTTTTTTTAATGTTAAAGTGTTTTTACATTTACTTTTTTTTTTTTTTTTTTTAGATATCAATTTTATACTACGACATGTTCTTATTGTTCAAATTATAATGCTTTCCCCCTATTTAACTTATTTCTACCAACTAAATCATTTCACTTAAAAATTCCTTAAAATCAAATCCCTAATCATGTTTCCCTCTAAACAGAATCAAGGAAATCTTAAAAAATCAAATCACAATAATAAGTTTGCTAAACATAAAATCTGAGCAACCTTATTCAATCATTTTTAATTCTCAATCAATGTGTCTACTTTATTCATTTCAAATTAAAATACATGAACATCATATCCTTGATTATGTTTTTAAGACAATGGAAGATGTATATAAGAGAAACTTACTTCTTCTCTAACATAAGTCCACTATGGTAGATCTCCATACAAAAATTATCTCCAAGACTCAGAAAACAAAATGCATAATCAAACATTTTGTTAGAATAAAATCAATTACGACTCAAAAAATATTATCTATACTCTTTATGTCATATAATTTAAGTTACAAATGATTTACATTTCAATGATGCTATTAAAGTACCTTCTTTTCATGTAAGTTTGTTTTCTAATAAAAATTCTGAAACATAAACATCAATTTTTCAGGTACAATGTTTTTGCAATGTCATTTAGTCATGTATCCAATCATCTTATGAAGAAATTAATGTTTATTAAAACAGTTTTTTAAATCAAATATAGTATCCACAATTAATATACGTATAAAATAGATTATAATTTATGGAAATTCTAAGTTATAATGATTCATTAAAAATACATTCTTTTTATTTACGCTATTCTGTAATGAAAACCACTTATTTTAATCGAAATGAGATCAAAATTAACTTTTGTTAAATCTATAATAGTTCAATTACACTAGATTATCTATACCTATTTTTGTAGCTTAAAAAATGCTTTAAGTACAATTCTTATGTCTAGGTTAACTTGACTCTTTGAATTCCACTCCCATAATCACTTGACTCCTTTATATAAGTGTATATCACAGTCTAGGAATAGTTTTTTACTAAACTCCAATCAGTTATAAAATTCTATTATCTTACAAAAAACAAACTGCAATATTAAGTATTACAATAGAAATGAAGATCACAAAGTCAATGATAATATGCAAGAAGAGGAAGTCTGAAAATGATGATACTGGTATGTCCTATATTTTTTCCATTTTTTTATTTTTTTCACAAATAAAAAACTATATTTTTACCATTTTCTATTATCATTTCACCTCTTATTTGTTTAGTTCTCGGCTGAAGTTTAAGAGGATGAAGATTATACTACAAATTCCAAGTTTATTTTTTATTTTTCTATCTCTGTTTTTTCATTATAATCAGTTATTTCTAAAAAATAATTACGTTTTAATACTAGATTGCTATTAAATTTTTTTGTTAGTACTTTTCTATCTAATTATAATTATAATTACAATAAACATTTATATTTACTTAAGTTATTTAAAAGAGTGTATGTTAGAAGTCTGCAAATTTAATAAATGCATCATAGGTTAGTAACTCTATAGAAAGTAACTAGGTCTACATGTGTAATGATTACTCAAGTTTCCAAGATGTAATCCTTATATTAATGACAGATATCTTTACATTATTAACCTACAGCCGCTATTAGTGTATTTAATGTATGTATTTGGCTTTAATGTTCACCATTTCCCTATAACAGGTTGTTGGTAATTAATCTTTACTCATCAATATGGATTTGGTCATTTTTTGGGTATATATATGTATCTACCCTTCCAATACCATCCCTTATATAATTCCATCCTTAGTTGTTCTCTAGAACTGCAAAATGTGTGATGAAAATGGCTCCTCTTCTGAAGAAATTGATTCTGACACTGAGGAGCAGAATCATGCATTCTCTGAAACCACTAAGAAGCTTCACTTTGGGCACATTCGTATACCAAACTATAAGAGTTACTGCTCTAAAATGTCCTACAGATGCCCATTCAAGCCTTGCCTTTGGTCGTAAGTTGCGACGTATGGGTCACAACTCACTGTCATTACGGACCTTATTTATCGATGCTAGCGAGGTCATCTAATTTTTCTAATGCATCTAGGGGACAGCATAGAGCCTTAGGCTGAATACTTTAGGAACATCCTAGAGTTATTTGGTTCTCTTGATCCCCCTCTTTGTAAAAAGAATGATTTGAAGAAGAAACCTTTTGATAAGGGTGATGGTGGCTGTGGTGGTGGGGCATCTGTTGGCTCTTATGGTGGGGAGGGTGGTTCTTTTGTTCACTAAATCAAGTTTTATTTTCTGTTTTCTGTATTTCTTTTTTTGTTTTATGTCAGTTTGTATTTTTTTCTATTTATGTTTAATATATATATTAGACTTTTGTCCTTTTCTCTTATCAATTTTTATTTTTATTAGTTTCATTACATACAGTAAGCTTTTAGTTATCCTAAATAAGGGTTTCATTTATTTGTCAAAATTTCCTATTTTAAAGCAAATACATTCCCAATAAATTCGTATCAAAAATTTGGGGTTCATTTTCTGAATACACCACAGTCATGAAGATATTATTTATAATCATTAGACAACAAAATCAATTTGAAAAAAAAAGAATTTTAAAATTACATCATAACAATGTTTCTTGCAGTCTTCGATCAATAATTCTTATATTTTATAAAAAAAGTAGCAAACTTGATTCAAAGTATTAGACCTAAAACAGATGGAAGTAATAAAAATATATTGAAGACGACTCTTTATTAAAAATATGTGACCTAAATCAGGTTCAAGTATTAAAATTACAATTAAAAAGTAAATTAAAAAGTAAATTTATTAGTAGATCTAAGAAATTTTACCTTCGAAATCAAAGAACTGAATTTTTATTAAAAAAAAAAATGGAGTCGTAAACTGAATTGTGTCTTCAAAAGGAGAAGCAGGCGTAAACAATCACCCTCGATCTTGGTCCCAACCCTTAAAATTTCAATTAAAAAGTGAATTAAAAAGTAATTTTATTAGTAGATCTAAGAAATTTTACCTTCGAAATCAAAGAACTGAATTTGGTATCAAAAAAAAATGGAGTTTTAAACAATAACCCCTTGATTCAAAAATATTTGACATAAATCAGATTCAAGTATTAAAATTACAATCGAAAAGTAAATTGATAAGTAGTTCTCAGAAATTATACCTTCGAAATATTGGGAACTGAATTTTGGAAGAGAAGGAGAAGCAGGCGTAAACAATCACCCTCGATCTTATCAATCAACCCTTGATTATCCATAACTGGAACCTCATTTTCGACGCCCTTCATCGAGTATTGGTTTGGGAACGAAAGGGTATAGGTCGGCGTTGAAATTTAGGGTTTGTTCTGGATGGTTCTAAAATCTATTCCAGACGTAGGGAAAATTAGGTTAGTTTATTTGAATTTGGGCTTTTTTTTAAATGGGTTGGTTTTTTTTTTTGGGCGGGCTTGGGAAAAACAACTGTTTAGTGGAAGTGTGTGTTTATTCTAATCATTTTATTTGACTTTACATTATTATTGTCTTATAAATTACTCTACTTTTTTTTTTTTTTTAACAAATTTCCTAGACAATTTTCGTTTCATAGTGTCATTTATATATTAATTAAAGCCAAAAAAAAATGTACCTATTTTGTGCTTTATTTTGTTGACATATCATTTTTTTTGCAGAAAATAATGTTCAACATAATATAATGCCTGTGGCTTCATCGACAACAAGTTCCCGTCAATCTTCTCAAATCATGCCATTTTCAGATATAACTAATGGTAATGGTACATATTCTTTTTTGTCAATATTTATAACACTTATTGACAAAATCATTTATCTTTAATATGACAGGGAATGTGGTAAGAAGTAGTATATCAAACAATGGTAATGGAACTACTGCAAGAAACACCCCTTCTGATTCACAAGTATTTAATTTGAAGTCACAAAAATTGAAGGCTGCAATGAATCTCAATTTATTAAAAAAAACAAAATATCGATAAAGGGTAACTATTCCTTCCCATTTCTAAATTTTTATCTTTCCCAATGACTTAAAAATTTATTCCTTTTTTACTTTTTTATAGGGACACCGTCGTCAGAAATAATTGACTTGACCAATGATGAAGGATTTTCATTTGTTACACCTACTACTGCTAAGTCAAAAAGCAAAATTGGTAAATATTTCATTATTATTAGTATATTTCAAATTTCTAATTTCATTTGTAATTTTTTGTGTTTTTAATTTTTTTACATTCACTTCTAATTTAAAGTTATGTCTTTATACAGATATCGCCTCCGCTCAGTCCATTGTTTCTAATTCTACTCCTCGAGAAAAGCCTTCAAAGTCCAGTTGAACCGTGATCCAAATAAGAATAGAAAACGAAAGAGTAATTTGCTTTTCCTAATCTTTATCTTTATATAAGAAATTTTATTACATTATTTTTAATTATTTTAATAATATTAATTTTTTCCAATTATTTAGGCTCATTTATTTCCCGGTTCCATTTAATCTCAATAATTTGGATGATGATAATTATTTTCTTTGGAGGTACGTTTTACATTATTTTTATTTATAATATTATGTTCAAAACTATGTTCAATATTATATTTTTTATATTAGTTTTAATAAATATTCTTTTCCCATATAGTTTACATGGATTTTGGTGACCCTTTACACGTATGTCCCCATTGCAATGCAATGTTTTGGTATGCGGAGAGGTTGAATAAACGTTTCAAGTCAACGTTGGCACCAAAGTATTCTTGTTGTATGCATGGAAAAGTTCAATTACCTCCAATGCACGAACTTCCGAAGTTATTTAAAGATTTATTATATGGCGATTCGAGAAAAGTCGACTTTTTAAGTCAAACATTCGATCCTATAATATGATGTTCTCATTTACTTCTATGGGAGGTAAGATTGATCATGGTGTTAATAGGGGAAATAGTCCACCTGTTTTCAAATTATATGGTCGAACTACCATTACATTGGTGGTTTGATACCAAGCGAAGGAACCCTCCTAAATTTGCTCAGTTGTATATTTATGACACGGAGCATGAAGTTGACAATAGAATTCGTTGCATTGGGTATGTCTATAATTTCTAAACTATTTTTGTGTTATTTAATGCATCATTATTTTGTTTTTTTTAATATTTACATTTTCTTATTTAATGAAACAAAATAGGGAAGATCAAATTAAGAAGCTTTTGCATGAAGAGATTGTTAATGATTTGAAGAAGATTCTTGATGAGAATAATGTTCTTGTGAAGTCATTTCGAATGGTTCGTGACTCCTTGCAAGAAAAAAATGAAACCAATTTGAGGCGAAACTAATTGCTAGGCGTAAAGCGATGGTCGATGCTATGATCTACCAACTAAAGATGATGTTGCATTGTTATTGGTCGGAGATTTCGAGAATTCAATTGGAGAGAGGGATATTGTTATCGAGACTCGAGACGGGGTTGCTTGAAGGATAACCGAGCTTCATCCTTCTTACTTAGGCTTGCAATATCCCTTGCTATTTTTATTTGGACAAGATGGTTATCGAGAATCTATTTTTCTCGGGGATGTCCAAACCGAATCAACGAGATGGCAAACGCTATAAATTGAGCATGAGAGAGTACTTTGCTTATAGGATGCATCAAAGAGAGTCGAGTCCGATAATATTTTTCGGTCAGAAAGATTGTTTCAACAATACTTAGTTGATACATGGACAATGGTCGAGCGGGACGTTTGACTTTTATGAGGACACATCAAAAGCAACTACGATGTGAAATGTATAAAGGTTTGACGAAGCTCTTGCTAAGGGAGAACATGACCCTTCAACTCGTGGCAAAAGAATATGTTTGCCATCTAGCTTTGTTGAGGTGCGAGATTCATGATCCAAAATTATCAAGATGCAATGGCAATTTGCGAGATGGATTGGTTATCCTAATCTTTTAATTACATTCACATGTAATCCAAAATGGCACGAAGTTCAACGATTCCTAAGAAAGAATGGCAAACAACCACAAGATAGGGCGATATTATGTGCCGTATTTTTAAAGCCAAGTTAGATGAATTGATGGATGATCTAGAAAAGAAAGAAATCTTTGGAAAAGTTCTAGCAGGTATGAATTTATTTCATCTCTTATTTTCCATTTTATGAATTGAATTTTATATTTTTTAACATAATTTTATTTCTTCTATTATATAAAATTAATGTTACTATCACTTATGTTTTATAATTTCTAATTGTTCTGATTATTTACACAATTGAGTATCAGAAACGTGGTACGCCACATGTTCATATCATCTTATGGCTTGATCGTAAACCCGATGATTCTACCTAGATAGAATAGACAAAATAATATCTGCGAGATTAGGATGAATCTATAGATCCGCAATATTACAATGCTGTGAAGGATTTGATGATTCATGGTCCTTGTGGGAAAGCAGGCATAACTCTCCATGCATGGCTAAGGGTCGTTGCACCAAATATTTTCCAAAGAAATTCGTGAGAAGACAATCATTGATGAAGATGGATATGCAATTTACAAGCGCCCGGAAAATGGTCGTACGGTAGTTGTGAAGGGAGTTAACCTTGACAACAGATATGTAGTCCCTCACAATCGGGTGTTGTTGATGAAATATGGTGCTCATGTCAATGTTGAATGGTGCAATCGGTCAAGGTCTATCAAATATCTTTGCAAATATGTAAGCAAAGGACAAGATAGAGTTCTTGTAACATTTTGTAAGACAGCTAATGATGATGGCGGCAAAGCAATTGTTGATGAGATTAAGAATTACTTAGATTGTAGATTCATATCACCTTGTGAAGCTTCTTGGAGATTGTTGGGTTATGAAATTCAGTACAGAAACCCATACGTTGAAAAAGTTTGTCTTTCCATCTACCGGGTGAACAAAATATTGTCTTCCAAGATGATGATGCAATTGACACGGTGCTAGATCGTCCAACTTCACGAGAAAGTATGTTTCTTGCATGGATGGAAGCAAATGAAAAATATGGAGATCTAGCAAAGAGTTTGACATATGCTGAGTTCCCTACAAAATTTGTTTGGAATCAGAAAGAAAGAAGGTGGGATCCTAGAAAACGTGGTTTCAAGATTGGTCGTATATTTTTTGTAGCTCCTGGACAAGGTGAATTATATTATTTGAGAACTTTGCTTAATTTTGTGCGCGGTCCAACTTCTTATGAGGAAATTAGACGTGTTGGTAATCAACAACATGGTTCTTTTAGAGATGCATGTTATGCTTTGGGTTTGCTTGATGATGATAAGGAGTACGTTGATGGTATAAAAGAGGCAAGTCAATGGGGAAGTGCTTCATCATTGAGAACCATGTTTGTCCGTTTATTGATGTCAGGATCTTACTCAAGGCCTGAATATGTTTGGCATAGTTGCTTTGAATTTTTGTCAGATGACATTCTTTACAATCAAAGACGTCTTTTAGATCATGAAGGTAATCCATTATACTCTAGCCAATTTAATTTATAATTTATAATATATTTTATTTATTTTGTTCTCTTCTACAAATTCCCATAGAAACTTAATTCTAAACTATTTACTTACTCTCTAATACCGATTAATATATATATTCTTCTTTCTAGGACTTAAACTAAGCGATGAAGAAATCAAAAATCTTACTCTCTTGGAGATTGAAAAACTTTTGCGTAGCAGAGGAAAAAGCCTTCGTGACTTTCCTGATATGCCTTATCCAAGCGATTTTGATCCCACTATTTACAACAATAGAATGATTTTAGAAGAGTTGAACTATGATAGAAATTCATTGGAGGCCGAGCACAAGCGATTATTGGAATTATGTACTGACGAACAGAGGCATGCTTACAACCTTATTATGAATGACATTGATCTTGATGTTGGACGAGTTTTCTTTTTATATGGATCTGGTGGAACTGGAAAGACTTTTTTGTGGAAGATTCTTTCATCGGCGTTACGATCTAAGGGTGAAATCGTATTAAATGTGGCATCAAGTGGTATAGCATCACTCTTACTCCCTAATGGTCGTCCTGGTCATTCCAGGTTTGCAATTCCATTAACTTTGGATGAAGATTCAACATGTAATATCAAACAAGGTACTCCTCTTGGTGAGCTTATGATTAAAACTAAGCTTATAATTTGGGATGAAGCACCTATGGTTCATAGATATTGTTTTGAAGCCTTTGGGAGAACGTTGAGGGACATAATGAGGTTCAATCACACGAGATAGTTTGAATCAACCGTTTGGAGGCAAGACATTGGTTATGGGTGGAGACTTCCGTCGAGATACTTCCAGTCATTCCTAAAGGTACCAGACAAGATGTTGTTATGGCCACGATCAATTCATCATATTTATGGTCTCATGTCAAAGTTTTGAGGCTTTCCAAGAATATGAGACTACAACAAATTGAAAATGATGAAAGTGGTTTAGAACTCAAGGCTTTCTCAGAGTGGATATTGAGTGTTGGGGATGGGTCATATGGTAATGATAATGATGGTGAAGCCACAATAAAGATTCTGATGACTTGATTGTTAATGAGTCAGATGATTTCATCAAGTCTATTGTTGAAAGCACATATCCCAATTTCACCGATCATTTTAATGATCCCGATTATTTACTGAGGGAAGAGCCATTCTTGCTCCAACCCTAGATGTGGTTGAGAACATTAATGCCTATATGGTTTCGTACAACCAATCTGAACAAAGGACTTATTTAAGTTCTGATTCTATTTGCAAATGCGAAGATAACTCCAGTTTCTTTGAAGATCTTCATTCGACGGAGTTTTTAAACACTATCAAGTGTTCGGTCTACCTACTCATGAAATACATTTAAAGGTCGGTACACCGAGTCATGTTCTTTGAGAAACATTGACCATTGTTCAGGGTTATGTAATGGAACAAGGTTAATTATTACAAGGCTCGGAAATCATGTTCTCGAAGGGAAAGTTCTAAACGGTAGTAATGTTGGTGATACTGTATTTATTCCGAGAATGACATTGACTCCAGCAGATATACGGTTGCCATTTAAATTACAGAGGCGACAGTTTCCGTTGGTTGTGTCATATGCAATGACAATCAATAAAAGTCAGGGTCAATCTCTTTCAAATGTCGGAATTTTCTTGAAGAAGCCTGTTTTCAGTCATGGTCAGTTATACCACTACAAGAAAAATAGCCTTTTGTGACTACTTTCTGTGATGGCTAAAAAAAGCAGTCTCCATAGACCAGATAAGGAGACGAAAATAAAAAGCAATCACGTTACCTTAAGGAGATGGCAGTACAATCACCTGTGTAATCACGTTTGGTAATTTCGTCCGGAGCGCCAAATCATGGAAACAGGTGCCAATATGAAAAATTAAACGTGATCGCTTTTTTGAAACCGTGGTGACTTTTGCAATCACGTTTGATTAATTATATAATTTAATCAATTTAAATTCATGAAAAAAGTAATTTTAATAAAAGGTGATTGGCCAATGCAATCTTGTAATACTAATTAGTGAATAAAATAAATAAAGAAATAATGAAATAAAGAAGAAAGAAATAAAGAAGAAAGAAGAAAGAAGAAAGAAGAAAGAATGGCCTCTCTCTCTCTCTCTCTATCCGCTCTCTCCCTCTCTGCTGCGCTCCGCTCCGCCTCTCTCCGCTCTGGTCGTCTCTCCACTCGTCATCTCTCTGCTCGTCGTCTCTATCTCTCTGATCCGAAACCGAGCCAGTTCAAGTTCAAGAGGTATAATTCCCCTCACCGCAAACCCTAGCTTCTTCCATCTCTGACAGGAGAGAGATTCCGAAGCGCTCTCTCTTTCTCTCTCTCTCCACTCGGAAACGCATCTCCGATCCCATCAATTTCCAGGTAACAACTCAGCAACGAATCTCGATTTGATCAACTGCTTTCTAGATTCTCTCTGTTCACGATTTTTTTATTCTTACGAGGTGTTGAATTAGTAGCGAGTGTTTGGTTAGGGTTTGATCATCTGCTTTCTAGATTCTCTTCGTGATGACAATTTCGAAACCTACTGGTAGTATGAACTTTTCTCTTTTCCCTCTGCCCACCATGTGTTTGTTTCTATGTCTGTGTGAAAGTGGTTTATTTTCAATTTCAGGTCATATGGGGCACATCCGTATCTTGTTAATATTCAGTTCCAAAAGAAAGTTAAGCTCCAAGTATGTTTCTTTTTCCTAATTAATTAAGGCTATGTTTGGATCATGCAATTTGCACTTTGAAATTGGAATTGTGCCAAACTTGATTTAGGTTTTGAACTAGGGAAGCACTAATTTCAATCTAATATGGTTTTGGGATTTGTAATGTTTGTTGTGTGAATGAGTTACTTCTTTACCGTTAGTGGTGCTCTATGTGGATTTCAAGCTTGAATTTCCAACTTTTTATTATTTTTTGTCCGCCTTTTTGTAAAAACACTCATGTTAAAGGGCCATACTACAGATTTGGAATAACAGATGGTTAATTATATTCTGGATATTCTTCAGCATAATTTTCTCTCGGATCAGATGGATTTGCTGAAAGGATGGATATGATATACCAGTTACAAGAACAGGTAACACTAATATGTACTATAAGACTACTGAAAATTATTTTATTTTAGTCTTTCATTTGGAGGTTTAATATACTAATTGATACTACTATCATTTCCACTACTTTCTTGAGAGTGCAGGCTATGTGATAGTTCTGATTGTTACATCTTTTTTTCTTCATATTGGACCACTTTTGATCTGGTTTACTGTCCATGTGAATTTTCAAGTCGCCTTGTAGTTATTCTTTCCCACATTTGTAGTTATGTACCAGCAGAGGCTGCTAATGTGGGTTTATTTGACTTGTATTATGGTACTTGAGCCTATTGGTGTGCGTGAATTGTATTCTGTGTGAGTTTCCATTCACTGAAATGGTAAGAGTTTAAGATGCAGTAAAATATGTTTTGCTATATGCATGTCATTTGTACGACTAGATATAGTCAATTTCAATGATCCACACCAAACTGCAGGACATTTATGTTTTATTCTATGCAGCAACTATGTTTGATGGCCCTGTAACTACGTCATTGTGCATGATTCTGCATTAATGGATTATCATGCAATCTGTGGGCTATTAATCTTATTCTGTGAGTGCTAAATGTTTGGTTTCAGGTGATCTTAAGATTATTTCTCCCTAAACGTTAGCATGGCTGAGGAAGGAGTTGTACCATCCGCTGTGAGAAGTAGGAAAATGCCAATCTTTGTTTTCTTCAAAGACTCTAGGTATAGTATTGATATTGTACATTTCTTATTAGCTTTTAAATAGAAAAAAACAGAGATACTACCGGGAATAAAAAGAAATAATAGTAGCAGAAGAGTTATTATCATTTCTTCTTTTTTTTTTGAAAATAGGAAAATGAAATGCATCTCCGCAGGCCAACCAGGCTTGAAATTTATGATCTTTGTGCTTAACCCTTGTTACTCCTATCTTCATCTATGATAAATTCTTTAGTTTTAAGTGCTGATAATTTTTTTATCGAAATTGGATTCTAGCCTTGTCTTCAAGATGGACTCACTTGGACGCGAGATACTAGCTATTGCAATACCTACTGCCATGGCCTTAGCTGCTGACCCTATTGCATCTCTCATTGAAACTGCGTTCATTGGCCATTTAGGTATGGCTTCTATATTCATTTATCGATTGGTTATTGCCACCGATTTTTCAAGAAATAAGTTGACCATATCTTTCATAATCTGCAAAGAAAGTATCTTTTATTTGATTTCACTTTGTTGGCCACAATAATTTTCTTTCAATAAATTTGGTAGGCCGATAAAATGCATTTAGACCCTGAGAGTTTATAATTTACAGATGGGATTTATAATGGGTTTGGGACTTGCTTTGGCTGTTGGCCTTGGTTTACACTTTGGATCTGGAGTCTTTAACAGGGACAAAGAAGTTCTTTATACCATCAGCACAGTTGTATTGGTATTTCTCCATCAGAAACCAAATTTTCAGATAATTTTTTTTTCACGACACAATTTCTATAATGACTGACAACTTCCCTCTTCTGGCCAGATTGTTGCGGGAACACAACCACTCAATGCTTTAGCCTTTGTTTTCGATGGTATTAACTTTGGGGCATCTGATTTTACCTATTCCGCATACTCCATGGTCAGTTTAGTAGCCTTCTTCACCTTGGAAATAAGAGCAAAAAGTTCAGTTGGCATCTTTTTTTATAACTCCATCGTTACACAAGCTATACTTGTTCATATCCTTCTTTATAAATTATACCCATGTCAGTTTTTGTCTTAACCTACTACTAGCTTCTTGTTGATATTGATATTATCACACTTTGTTACAGGTGAACCAAGAAGTATATGTGTTTTGTCTTCATACAAATGAGTTTCTCCCATTTTATCCACTTGGGGTGACGTTTACTGTCTCACAGATTGGTTCATCACAAATTTTATCTACCCTTTTAACTTCGCTTATATATGTATGTCAACGAACACATTATATGTACTTGGATTGTACAGTTATTGGCATATTTTACTTATTATCGCTCATAAACTTGCATCGCAATATAATTCAATAAATCTACTCACAAACCTTTCAGATTAAGTTTTCCCAGCACTGATGATTATCTTGCTTTTTATTCTCAGGCAACGAAGGGCGTGAATATGTCCTAAGACGCATTCTTCGTCGAGCTGTACGATATGGAACCGAAGTCCTGAAAGATCAACAAGGATTTTTCAACTGGTAGCTATATCCTATTTCTTAAGTCCTCGCAATGATTGTGTGAAATTAGGTTGGTAAAGGTTGTGGTTGAAGTAATGGGTGGCATTTTTCCCGAGCTAAAACATCACGAAGAGCATATCAGGGACATCATTGCAGCCGAGGAAACAAGCTTTGGCAGGACATTGCTTAATGTAAGCTTAGACCTTTAGTATGGGCATAACCCTTTTGTAGATCAATACTATTATTTTGTGCTTTTTTCTTCCATTGTTACATGTTGTAGACAAACTGTATGGTAGAATGGTTCTTGAACAAGTTTAGTAAGGCATGAATAGTTTGTTAAATGTGATGGTGGATGTTATTTTGAGACAATATATTTAGTTTTAAATGATTTAAAGTTTCTTTTCAATTAATTTTTCGAAAAGTTTGTGGATTTATCAATATTAATTCATAATATTATGTAGTAATAAGGCTATAAATAATTATATTATTGTAATGAAACATCTAAGAACTAATGTGATGGCAGAACAATCACATGCTTGGTAGATTGCATTTTCATCCGGGATAATGCAACTGTATTAGCTGTCACCTTCTCTAAGCAAATGTGATTGCATTTTCAGTCGCGTTCTCTAAGCAAAGGTGATTGCATTTTCAGTCGCCTACACAAGCTAACGAGATTGCATACCCAGACGCCTTATGCTAGCTAACGTGATTGCATTTGTGATTTAATTAATGAAATAAATGAAATTAAAAAACCCTTTACGTGACGGCAAAAAGCAGTCACGGAAAATAAGTCTCTAAGGCGACTGCTTATCCCGTCGCTTTAAGCTATTGCGACAAGGGTTTACGCGACTGCCATGGCGATTGATTTCCCAGTCGCATTACCTTTTCGTGACTGCTTTTCGTACATATGTGACGGCTTTTAGCAGTCACAAAAAGCCTTTTTTCTTGTAGTGTACGTTGCATTGTCTAGGGTCACAAATCGCCATGGATTGAAGATATTAATGTGCGATGATGAAGGACACCTCACCAATGAAACTACAAATGTTGTTTATAAGAAAATTTTCCAAAATTTGTAATATTCATAGATGTTTGTTATTTTAAAAAAGTATTTATTTCTTTAAGTTAGATCATAAATAATGTATTTCACTTTCATGTCAATAAAGATTTTTTTTTTTTGGATGGCCTAGCTTCCTCGATAAGCTAAGCGGTTTATTATTCTGACCGCTAATCTTCTTCTTCTCTGTTTCTCATTACTCCCTTCCGTCATCAGCAATTAACAAATTGCACCAAAACCCTTTCTTCCCAAAAACCTCACCTACCTTCGGCTCACACCTCCCCCATTCACGGTCGCCGCCCCTCTTTCTTTCCCGATCGTTTGTTAGACGCTTCAGTGTCTTCCTTTTTTCCCAACGTCCGGAGTAAACACAATTTCCTCTACTAATTTCTTCTTATTTCCTTTTATTTTCTATTTCATCTCTTTGATATGTTCTTATCTATTTGGACAATAAAAATCCCTTTGGAGGTAGTTTTGCTGAACTGCTAATGGGGTGCTAAAACAATGTAATGCATATTTTGTATACTAAAATCAATAATACAAAGACAATTTTATGTAAACCCTAACCATTAGTCTCGATTTCCATATCGATTGAATCACCCTTTCCTCTATTTCAATCATCCGCATTGGAACTTTGTGATATTTTTATTTGTTCATCCGATTTTGTCATTTCATTTGTTCAGTTGGTAGCTATAGGATACTAGAACCTGCTTCTCTAGGTTTGTTATTCTAATTTGTGGTTTTCAAATGAATTTCAGAGTTTTTGTTTGGTATATGATACTAGAAGCTGCTTTCAATCCATGATAGACAATTTCTTACCTAGCTGCATATGAAATACTCCTCTACCATAGCTCATATAACAGTGTCAATTGATTTTTTCTTTCTTAGGAATTGTTATTGTTTTTTTTTTGCAGATCTTAGCTCTCTCTGTTTAGAAGAAGTATTGGTTAACTAAAGTCCAGTTCAATTACTGATGGAATTACAAAATCAGGTTTGCAACATCACTAAAGACTTAATCTTCAATATTAAATTTTTATATGTATTGTTACCTGTTGTATTCATTTGTTTCATAGTGTCTTCTATTATAATTGTTGGAACAGTGTCCAATTGAAAAGGAATGCTACCGAGAAGATTTCATGTGGTTGTGATAGATTCTTACTTCTAATAGCTTTGATATTTGTCATGATTCACAAGTATTTAACCAACTTACGTTTATAACAATCATTGGTGGTAATTGTTGGCTGAACTGTATTGGTTTTTAATTTTGCTTACTGCTCATTTATTCATTAGTTTGTTCCGTACAAGAAGTTTAATCTACCAATCAAGGAGTTCCCATTTTAGTAAGGCATAGGACTGGAAACACTCAGTCTCCTTTACACTATCATTAGTATTGAAAGAAGCAGGTGTTGCAGGTGTTGATGGTGCAATATTTGTGCAGCCCATCAATAACCATTTCAATTATTCCTTGATGCCAGACGTCATTAGCACATTATACTTATATTTATTTTTATTTTTTGTTGAAGGTTCAAGGGGAAGCCTCACATGATACCAGGTCATATATATGTAGTTTCTGCAAGAGAAGTGGACATAACAAAAGGGGATGTCCAGTGCGTAAAGAACAAGATATTGTTGATGTAAACAATTTTATTTTATGGAATAATGATATAATTTGTTGGTATGTTAACTGTGTTCTTATTTAGTATTTTTTTTATTTTTTGTTGCAGGTTGAAGTGAAAGGATCACATCGGAGAAGAACCAAAAAATGTAGTTTGTGCAACAAAAGTGGACATAACAAAAGGGGTTGTCCATTGAGTAAAGAACAAGATGGTATTGAGGTAAACTATTTTAATTTATCTTATAATGTTATAATGTATTGGTATTTTAACTGTGTTGTAATTTATAAATTTTTTTTTATTTTTGTTTGCAGTTTGAAGTGGAAGGAACGCAAGGGACAAGAACCAAAAAATGTAGTTTGTGCAATGAAAGTGGTCATAATAAGCGAGGATGTCATTTGGCTAAACAAATTGTTCCAGTAATTCCTGAATGTGAATTTTTGATTAATGATTGTGATATGTTATTGAAGGATTTGTCCCATGCTTTAAATGAGGCAGAGGCAAATACACTTTTGGCTGAAAATGAGGTTATAAAGAGACTTAGTTTGCACTATATGTTATTTTTAGTTCTTTTAATATTTATGTACTAATGTTGTGTCTTTGTTAGGTTGTGAATGAAGCTGTTGTTGAAGATGAAGCACAAGGCAGTCCACTTCAGCGTCCAAGAGTTAGAAGGTCTAAGAGGCTCGAATGGAATCGATGGATAAAACCAAAGAAGATTGACACAAGTGTCATAGATTTGACAAAATAGTAATTTGAACAACTTCTTTATTTTGGTTGTAAAAAACTTTTATTTGGGTATGTTTGACTGAAAACAATTTCATTTTTTGCCTTTTTTAATTTTAGTTGTAAAAAACTTTTGAATGGGGTAATCAATATTCATGACATCCGGTTTTTGTTGCAAGATTTATTCGGTTTATGTGTTTCTACCGCAGTATGAGTAATTGTTTTTCACATTGATTAACACAATTTTTTCCCAAGGTTATATCTCATTAGGAGTGCTCTGTTTTGCTATTGATTGGAGTATTTGATTTAGTTCACTTAATGCAGGTCTCACAATTTTTTATTACTTTTATGGGTTGACGGATATACAAAGAATCTACAATCCTAGAAAAACCATACTTATTTAGTTAGGTTTAAGATTGTACAAGTACCAAACCAATATTTAGCGCTATTTCAAGTTTTAAAATTCTACAAGTAAAGTATCATCTTTAATTAAGATCATTACTGTTTCACTTTTATGTTAATAAAAAAATTGAATTTTTTATGTTGTTTAACGTAAATTTTAAAAAGTGTTCTTCCCGTGTGTTTAACACACGGGTGATGTACTAGTTAGTAATAAATGTAATATAAATGAGTAAGAAAGAGAAAATATGGTGGGATATAAATAAAAAATAGGAGAGAGAAACTGATGACTTTTGTCATGAATAGAGATAGAATTATTTGGAGTTGTGAATATTAATAATTGATGACGTGAAGTTGAGTTGAAGGAGAGAGGAATGTCATGACTTAATTTTTAAAAGTCATGACTACGGATGCTCTTATATCTTCCGGCCAACTGTCTCCGGCCATCCTTAACCCATGGCATCGCTCTAATAGTGCCTTTGTTCTACTTCCGTCCAGCATCAGGCCCAACAATGGCGGTTTCAAATCCCCTCATGCAACAACTCTGACGGACTCGCAATTACGGCGCCCCTCCACCCCAAACTCGATCCGGCCGAATCTAAATCAGCTAATAAACACTAGAACACACTCAGTTTGTCAGGCTATAAATAAAGTTTATTGTGCAGAGAACATTTTCTATACCCAAACCTTTTCGACAAAATTCCTCAGAAGAGCAACATCTCCTAATGAGATTGCCTTTCTTCTTGCTTGGTGAGGGCTCAGAGAGGAAGTGTGTGTGTGTTTGAGGGTGAAACCAGATCTAGAAGGGGATAGTGTTGGACAGAGGAGGGGGAGGTCAATGATGGTGGGGGATGGAGACAAGAGTTGTGAGACGATGCGGCCGGCAAAGTTGAAGGTGGCGGCCGTAGAAAGTTGAAGATGGTGGCGACTGAAATTTGATCGTGTATAGGAAGGATCATTCCAAGGAGGAGGATGTTAAATTAATGGTTACTCCGTTCCAAAGTAAATATGTAAAATAATTAAAAAATTTAATTTAGAAGTAGTAATTACTTTAGAAAATAAATATTAAAATTAATTAATTTTTTTAAAACAGTATAAAACAAATTATTTTTTGAGCAAAATATTAAAATAAATACGCTTATGAGAATAATATCAAATTAATTACTTCATTAATATATTTAGATTTTTTTTGAAGGTTATTGATTTAATTTTATTTTTTTGACAATGTTCCAAATAGCTTTTATTTTAGTATTTTAGACAATTTTTAAGAAAATTAATTATTATTACTGATCAATTAACAAAATATCAAATATCTTTACTAATTATTTTCTTCAATTACATTATTTCTCACAATAATACAGTTAATAAAATGTAGCAAATTAGCAATGTCCATTGTACGAGTAAAAGAGTAATACGAATATTTTTATCCAAATGTAACATTTTGAATAAAAATTTTGGTACAAACGCAACGAGTATTTTGAACCTGGGGGAGTACTGTTATTAAGGGCTCGTCTGGAACACAGTTTTATAAACGGAGAGTTTTTAAAACGGAGCTTATTTCTGGACGCTATAATTTTGAGCGGCCAAAATATTCCCAACTTTTTAAAATTCAACTGTCTAAAACTCTTGACTAACACGCTTAATTAAAAAAAAAGCTGAGTTTTTTAATCTCCATTTTAACAAAAACGCTCGACAAGACATGACCTAATATGTGATAGAACCAAGATATTGCATTAAATTTTATTGAATAAAATCAAGACTTCTAAAATAATCCCCAAACCAAGATATTGCATTAATTTTTATTTATTTTTTTGAATAAAATCAATACTTTTAAAATAATTCCCAAATTAGTGGCCCAGTAATAAAATCAGGCTTCACCTTCGGTGAGCATCAGAGCTCTCGATCCCTGCTCTCAACCTTCTGGCTTGAGATATCGACAAAAAAAGACTTTTAAAAAAATAAAAATTATTTAGCCCTTTTCATATTTTTGAATCTTGAGGAGATACCGTCAACCAAACGTCAACGGTGTTAACATAAGGGATAAACTCAAAGTTCAATACACTGAAAATGAGGACTTCTTGGAGAATAGTGTAAGCCATCATGTTTCCACGAGTCAACTACCAGTGACGTGATAAACATGGTAAGTGTGTAAAGTAGGAAAGGATATCATGTGAGAATTATTGTTGAGAGAGAATAAAGGACAATTGAGGTTGTGGGAATAATACTCAACGTGAGTATTTAAACTTTTATTCATCAGTATATATACAATTGTAGGTATAAAAGAGTCCTAGATCTATACAAATAAATATAAAGATATGTACAACTATCTAGGAGATATACTCAGTTATATACATGATATCCTTTCCTACTTTACACACTTACCATGTTTATCACGTCACTGGTAGTTGACTCGTGGAAACATGATGGCTTACAAATAGAGCCGATTTTAAGGCCAACGAAACATACTACACATCAGTCCCTTATACTCGTACTGGTAAATTGCACTCGCATGCATCTAGGGCAGAATAAAAAAATCGACGGATCAAATTGAACCGATAGAATCGGATTAGATTAATGAAAATTGGATCAATTCAATAGAATTTGTTTAGTTTTGGTCCCAAATTTATATGAGATTTTGATGTTATTTTCTCAGTCTCTACCTCCAATCTACTCGTATTTTCAATTTTCTTACAATTTTGCATCTGAATTTAGTTATTAGGGTCTGAATCATGTTTATGTTTTTCTCTTTTGTTTATGTAATGTAATCGTCCTATATTTTTTATTTGAACTTTGTTCCTCTATTTCAGTTAATTTGCTGTATGTCTGAATATTTTTATTTGAACTTTGTTTATCTAATCGTCCTATATTTTGGTTTCATGAAAAAAATAGTTGTTGCATGTTTTATCTTTAGAAAAAAATATATAGTAGTGTAACTTGTGGAACCGATGGAACCGGACATGGACCGAACCATTGAAATCGGACCAATGTGACCGATCCTGTAATGTAATGGTCTGGTCCTGATCCTGAATTTAGGCAGAACCGAACTGAAGCTTGAGCTTTTTAGGGAACAAATTCTTGTTTCCTTATTTCAAAAGACTTCTATTATGGTAAGAAGATTTTGGGACTTTCATGAAAGATTTATTATTGTCCTATTTTGACAAGGAATTGTAAATAGAGTAAATATCTTTTATTTATGTACATAGTTTTATATTAGGACTAACCTACTAATATTTTATTTCTTTGTGAGTGTGTTTATGTTTTCATATAGGAAAAGAGATCTCACAAGGAAAGAAGTTGATTACGTGAAGATCTTCTCCATGGTGCAGTATAAATACAAGGCATTTAGCACAAGAGAAGCTAACGGAAATTCTGAGAGAAATACACATATTCTTCACAGTTTTCGACTTTGTATTTTTAGGTTGTGAGTGAAGGTTGTGTCTCACATCCGTAACTCACATCTAGGTTTTCATAGAGTTTTTTGTTTTACTTCTGACTAGAATAGGACCGACTTGGGAAAGGGGTGTTGTTCTTGTCATAGAAGGTGATTAGAGCTCGTTTAGTATTTTCATATTTTAGTTTTTCACTTATTTATTTTTGTAAGCAACAAAAGTTTTTATAGTGAAAAGTTTTTGGGCGTAAGCCTAGTTTGCTGATCTCATAGATCAGTAAGCGTAAATAATTCTTGAGTTATTGCTTTTAATTTGTTTTATTCTGCTGCATTATCTGTGGATGTGTGGACAGTTGTGAGACACATCTGTACTCACATCCGTTGTCTGTTGGGTGATTAAAGTTTCCTAGCTACACGTAAACTTTCAATTGGTATCAGAGCCAACTCTCGATATATTACTGAGTGTTGATCCAGAAAGTGTAGTCATTATGGAATGCCAAAATCATCAAAATAGGCCTCCTGTCTTGGATGGCACCAATTATTCTCTTTGAAAGTCTAAAATGCGTAATTATATCAAAAGTATTGATGAAAGGGCTTGAATGTGTATCCTTGTTGCATGGAAACCTCCTACTGTAGAGAAAAAGCCTGCATCTGGTGTTGGTGAGTCAATTTTCGAAAGAAAACCTGAAGATCAATGGACTCTTGAAGAAATACATTTGGCTAACTATAATTCTAAAGCAATGGGTGCTATTTCCAGCCATGTTTCTGGGAATATGTACAAGCTTATCACTAACGAGAATGTAGCCAAAGCTGCTTGGGATATCCTGCAAACACAATGTGAGGGTGCACCAAGTGTAAAAGCTACTAGACTTAGAATTTTAATGAATAGGTTTGAGTTACTTCGAATGGAAGAAACTGAGGACATTGTGTCATATGCAGCTAAGATTCATGAGATTTCAAATGAGTGTACAAGTCTAGGAAAATCAATCTCCAATGCAAGACTTGTGAGTAAGATTTTGAGGACCTTACCTGAGAGGTTTAACATAAAAGTGGCTGTGATTGAGGAAACAAATGACACCAATACCGTAGGTCTAGATAAAATTGTAGGAATTTTAACTGTGTTTGAGCTAAATCTTGAAGCTCAGAAAAAGAACAAATCTCACAGTCTTGCTCTCAAAAGTGCTGCTGCACTTCCAAAAGAGCTTGTGGAATTATCCTCTGAGATTGACAAGCCTAATCTTGAAGAAGAGGATGTAGCTCTCATTTCAAAGAAATTCGGTTCAATACTGAAAAATAAAAGGATGAGTAAGTTTCCTAACAGACCTACTACCAGTGCTCCTGAAAAAACAAAACCTAGCACTGACACTGGATTCAAGAAATCAAGCTTTGAAAATAAAAAATCCTCTGAGTTTGTTCAATGTAGGGCATGTCGTGGCTTTGGTCATTATGCCAATGAGTGTGCTAACACACTAAAAAAGAAGGGAATGAGCTTAACTGCTACCCTTAGTGACAGTGAGGATGAAGATGAAGTGGCTAATATGTCTATTATCAATTGTCATTCTGTGTTTAATGCTTTCTGTGCAGATATAGAAGAAGGTGTTCCTGAGAAATCCTTGGATGTGGTCTCAGATGTGTACACATCTGGTGTCACATCTGACCTAATGCTGAACTGTTTCACAGTAAAAGGAGACTCTGAAGATGAAGAAAGGGACATCCCCTATGAGAAACTTTTTGCAACATACAAGGAGTTGCATACAGATTGGATGAAAAGATTGGACAAGATTGAGGTACTTGTTAAGGTAAATAAATTTCTTTTTGATAAATTGGCTACTTGTGAAGATGAAAAATCTATACTTTCAAAGGAAAATGATGTTCAAAAAGATACCATTGCTAAACTTGAAGTCCTTATAACCAAAAGAGAAGTTGAGCTTGAAAAATTCAAAAATGAATGTGAAAAAGCTGAAAATACTTTTACCAAGTTAAACAAAAGTAAAATGAAACTTGATGAAGCTATTACTGTTGGTCAGCTTAACAAAACTGGTTTGGGCTTTGAAAAAAAGTAATTTTGTAAAGGAGAGATGTGAGGCTTCTACTTCAAAAGATGTGGAAAAACAAGTTTTTAAAGAAAAAGTCCTTTTGAGTGAGAAGACCTAGGAAGAGGCACTACATCTGTCACTACTGTCTTGCTCCTGGTCACATTAGGCCCTTCTGTTATAAACTCAAGGCTGGCAAAAAGTCTGGTCACTTCAATCAGCCTCAGATGTGTGAGAAGATGTATGCACATCCGAACACACATCCTAGTAATCTGAGACCTCTACAACCTAAAAAGAAAGTTGTAATGCAGTGGGTGGTCAAACCAATTGCCACCTGCAATGTTGTTTACTCTTCCCTTAAGAGTACTGTGTCTGGCTCTTGGTATTTTAATAGTGGGTGCTCTAGGCACATGACTGGAAACCAAGCAGTCCTTCATGACTATGAAGTGATTAATGGAGGGAAAGTAAATTTTGGTGGAGGTTCTCAAGGAAAAAATTGTTGGGAAAGAAACCCTAGATGTCAAGGGTCTCCCAAAACTGCACAATGTATACCATGTGGAAGGCTTGAAAGCCAACCTAATAAGCATCAGTCAACTGTGTGATGATGACGTTTATGTGAAGTTTAATAAGCACTTGTGTGAAGTGTTTGATAAGGATAATAAATGTGTGTTTACTGGTCCTAGATCTACTGACAATTGTTACCAATTTGGTGACAATCTTTCTTGCCTAAGCTCAAAAGCTAATGATGTCAATCTGTGGCATCAAAAATTAGGGCATGCTAGATGTAGAACTCTGGAAGAACTTCAAAGGTTTGAAGCTATTAAAGACCTCCCTAAACTGAACTTCAAGAACCCTGATGTCTGTGGTTCATGTCAAAAGAAAAAGCAAACAAAAGCATCACATAAAAAGGTCCAACAATGCTCCACTTCTAGGTGTTTGGAGATGATTCATATTGATTTAATGGGACCTATTGAAGTAGAAAGCTTTGGTAGGAAAAAGTATGCCTTTGTGTGTGTTGATGATTATTCTAGGTACACTTGGGTAATGTTCTTAAGAGAAAAGTCAGAAACAATTGGAGAATTCAGGAATTGATACAAAAGGGTTAGAAATCTTTATGGTCTTAAGATTGTGAGGATTAGGTCTGACCATGGCACTGAATATGAGAACCAAATGTTCACCTGTTGGGTCAAAATATATGTGGACTCAGAATTGCTTAATCCCAATCACATGGCTAGTTAGAGACTCCTAATTTAATTAGATTTTATTTTTGGATCTCTTGCTGATGTCTTCTCTGTTAGATCAGTAAGTCTTGCAGGTTACTATCCTGCTGGTGGGATCTGCCTGGTAATCAGCAGGAGTCAACACTTTTCAGCAACATACTTCAGCAGATAGGTGACTTAAATTTGGGATGACTCCCTTCATTTGAAACATCTCCTCTCACAACGGTCACATCTCTATCTCTTTCATCGTACTTGTTTGCTAAAAGTAGTTACATTTTCCTGCCAACACCATTCTGCCTGTTCTGACTTAAGAGCTACTTTTAGCTCTACTTTGTCCTTTGTCTGCTTGTTGCAGGTAACCGGTTGGGACAAAGGGGTTATTACCCGCCGAACAAAAGCAGAAATGTCTTATTTAAATCTCTCGCATTAATTGCAAAGATATGGCATTAAATGATCCTCACCTACCAACCATATTTCATTATTCCTAATCTACCCTTCAACGGCATCTTGGTTCTTCTCTCTCTTTCTCTCAAGTATATATAGAAGACTTTGCTGCATTGAAGTGGGTTGGTCGTTGCATTGAAGAAGAGTGTGCTTGAAGCATTCAATGAAGCTTAAGCCTTCAAGTGCAGAAAATCATTAGACATTATTAGGGTCATACACTCGTGCACATCTCATTCAACCTTGTAAGCATTCTCCAACAAGACAATCATTAGAATGCATTGATTGAGAAAGCACACACACACCTGAGTGAGATAAGTCTAACTTGCCACTCAAAACACCTGGTCAGTTCTTTATTTTAAGATCCATCAGTAGATCCTTTGTTTTCAATCCTTGTAACCGGCAAGGCCACTCTTGTAATAGACTAGGACATACTGATAGTAAACTTCTCTCAAAATCCAAGATCTGACCAATCTTGGTAGAGGACGTAGCAGCATTCACGCTGTGAACCTCTCCAAATACTGTGTCCTTGTCTTTACTTTACTTACATCTTGCTAGTCGTTAACCATTACAAATCAGAACAGTTCATCCTGCTGAATCATAAGTATTTCCCTAAACCAAACAAGTTGCACTGCATAAACTGTTTAAATAAATACCTTGTGTTAAAATCAAGCTCTAAACAACTTCTTGCTGATTTTGTGTGAGTTCAAACTAAGTCACGAATATTCCGCTGTGCTTACTGATTAATTACAACATTCTGAGTAGTGACTTTGACCATTAAGGTATTTTCAATTAAAATTGTAAAAAGGCTATTCACCCCCCCCCCTCTAGCCTATTTCCTTGCCAATTGGGCCTAACATCACCAATTTTTGCAATTCTAAGGGAATCACTCATGAGTTTTCTGCACCAATCACCCCACAGCAAAATGGAATTGCTGAAAGAAAAAATAGAACTTTGCAAGAAATGGCTAGGGTCATGTTATGTTCTAAAAACTTGTCCAAGAAATTCTGGGCAGAAGCTTTAAACACTGCTTGTCACATTGGCAATAGAGTATTTCTTAGGATAGGTAGCACTGTCACTCCATACCAAATCCTCCTTGGAAAGAAACCAACTGTGAAGTATTTTCATGTGTTTGGATGCATTTGTTACATTCTCAATGATAGAGAATATCTGTCCAAGTTTGATTCAAAGAGTGACAAAGCAATTTTTATGGGCTATTCCACTAATAGTAGAGCTTACAGAGTGTTTAATCTCAAAACTAAGACCATCATGGAATCTGCTAATATTATATTTGATGACTCACTTGATCTTAACCTCAAGACTGCTGAGGATGATGTTTCAGGTTGCTTACTGGACTGGAAAGATGCAGAAACAGGTGCTGAAGAACCAACAGATGCTGCCAGTGCTGAAAAATCTGCTGAACCTGATAAGGATGTAACCAAGGATGTGGACACATCTGCCTCCACATCTGAACCCACATCTGCTCCCACATCCACTCAAAATCCTATAACTGAGGAAAGTTTCTTTGATTCTGATCAGGATGATGCTCTAGAAGGTAATGTGGATGGGTGTGTGGATAGATCAAAGGATATTCCTTCAAAAATCCAGAAAAACCACCCCACTTCACAAGTTGTGGGAGATGTGCATGCTCAAGTGAGAACTAGACAAAAGGATAAAGTAGACTATAGAAAGATGGTTGGTTTGTGGAGTTGCTCCTCAGCATATTCCCAGGTAAGCTTTTGTTGTTTTGTTTCAAAGATTGAACCTAAGAATGTTACTGAAGCATTGAAAGATGCTGATTGGATTCTTGCTATGCAAGATGAGTTGATTCAATTTGAAAAGAATGAGGTGTGGACTCTTGTTCCTAGACCCTCACATGGTAATGTCATAGGAACTAAATGGATTTTCAAGAACAAAACTGATGAGCAAGGTGTGATCATTAGAAATAAAGCTAGGTTAGTTGCTCAAGGTTACACTCAAATTGAGGGAATTGACTTTGAGGAGACATTTGCTTCTGTTGCTAGGATTGAGTCCATTAGGCTTTTATTAGCCATTGCTTGTTATCTCAAGATTACTCTTCATCAAATGAATGTTAAGAGTGCCTTTCTAAATGGGATATTAAATGAGGAAGCCTATGTTGAACAACCTAAAGGCTTTATGGATTCTAAGTATCCTAACCATGTATATAAGCTAAAGAAAGCTCTGTATGGGCTAAAACAAGCCCCTAGAGCTTGATATGGTGGGTTGACTGACCATTTGCTTCACCTAGGATTCAAGAGAGGTGAGGTTGACAAAATATTGTTTGTGAGAAAAAATAAAAAAGAGATTCTTGTGGCACAAATCTAGGTAGATGGTATTGTGTCTGGGTCAAATTCTGATCCTATGCTTGCTGAATTTGTGGATAGCATGACTTACACATTTGATATGAGTATGGTAGGAGAGTTGAACTTTTTTTTAGGCCTACAGATTAAGCAATTCAAAGATGGCATGTTCATCTCACAGTCTAGGTATGCCAAGAATCTTGTGAAAAAGTTTGAGCTTGAACACTCTTCACATCAAAGAACACCAATGGGATCTTCACAAAAGCTAAGTCATGATTCTGATGGTGAGAGTGTTGATCAAACACTGTACACAAGCATGATAGGCAGTCTGCTTTACCTCACTGCAAGTAGACCTGATATTATGTACAATGTGTGTCTCTGTGCTAGATACCAAGCCAACCCTAAGGTATCCCATCTGAAAGCCTTGAAAAGAATCATTAGATATGTGAGTGGGACTGTGAACCTAGGATTGCATTATTCTAAAGAAACAAACACCAATTTGGTTGGGTACACTGATTCTGATTGGGCTGGAAATAGTGATGATAGAAAGAGTACCACAGGTGGATGTTTCTACCTAGGAAATAACCTTGTGTCTTGGTATAGTAGAAAACAAAATTGTGTGTCTTTATCCACTGCTGAGGCTGAGTATGTTGCCCTTGGGAGTTGCTGCACACAACTACTTTGATGAATCAAATGTTGAAAGATTATGGATTGAATAGCAAAGTTTTGACTGCTTTTTGTGATAACAAAAGTGCCTTGGACATATCTAAAAATTCTGTCCAACATTCTAGAACAAAGCACATTGATATTAGACATCATTTCATTAGAGATCTTGTTGAACAAAAATCTGTGAGTCTGGAATTTGTTGGGACTGAAAATCAATTGGCTGATATATTTACAAAGGCACTAGATTTGGAGAGATTTTCCTCCTTGAGGAAGTCTCTTGGCTTGTGTGATATCTAAGGTTGTGAGCACAAATGTGTCTCACATCCACTAACACATCTGTATATTAGATTAACTGAAAAAAAAAATTCTAAAAATCAAAAAAATATATCATGCATTAGCACGAAATTTTCTCAGTGTGGTCACTTGTGAGTTTTCATCTTTGACATTGTTTTTGATCACTTAATTGTGAGCACTTCCTGTTCATGTCATCTTTTGATGACTTGATATAACCTTCCTAGGTATCTCACAGTGGGTGCTTTTAAAAGAAAAAAAAATACACATGTGAGAAACAGCTGCTTCACCCTTAGTATGAAGTCAGATCATTGTGATCAAGTGATTTTCATAAGAATACCTTGAAATCAAACTTGACAAGATCATTGGTAAAAAGGGCTATCTTTGGGATCAAGTAAAGTGAAAGCTACTCACAATGCAAAAATCCACAACAAAAAAATTGGTGGATGCATCCTAGAGGCTGTGCAGATTGGATTATTGCTCATTGACTTTTTGTGATCTAAATGTGTCCCTAAATGTGACTCACATCCTATGCCACATCCATAAGCTGGGAATTTTTCCATCACCTGTGTGTTTGCATCATGCTAGGCATATTGCATTTTAGGTCATATAGGTGCTTTGTAAATATACTAGTTAATTTATTTTCATTCTAAATTTACTCCTTGATTTAACAAGTTTTTGTTTTCCAAAATCTCATATGAAGAGGAAAGGTGTGTATCATTTCTTGTTTGAAAAGGTTGGAAAATTTCGAATGGGATTCTGTTTTTATAAAAGGTATGGCTGAATTATTTTTGTTTCCATAAAAATCTATCAAAATCTTGTTCATTTTGATTCCCTATTTCTTCGAAGTTTGTTGTGTGTGGTAAATCTCAAAGGTTACTAGCCGTTGGAGGACTTTTAAGGTATTAAGGATGTATAAAATCTTTTTGGAAAAGGATTCCAAGTTTAAGTTGGAAAGGGGGAGCTGTACGTATTAATTAGACCTCACATTCGTCCCATCCCCCATAAACCCTTGCTAAAACCTTTTGTTCTTCATTCCTTTTGCACACAATCTCACACACATTGCAATTAATTCCCTTGTTACTGTTCAACCTAATGCTCTTGATTAGTTTAAATGGCTGATCATTCAACCATTCGAGAGGAAGACGTTCTAGACGTTGAGCCGCTTGCTGTCGCCATTGCTGAAGCTCCAGTTACCTCCAACCCTGTAATAGCGAAATTTCTTGCTAAAATTCCTCCTCCTTCATCCTCGTCGAGCTCCTCAATGGAACAATCTCCCTCAAAATCTCCTACATTGGAACCTCTGTCTGTTCCAACTGCATCTGAAAACCCTAATGCTCCAATCTCTTCGGTTATTCAACCATCGATTGTCGCCCCTGTTCCATCCTATATTGAACCATTATCTACCAAAAAGAGGAAGCTTTCCCCAGCAAAACCTTTGGCCCATGCTGCAAAGCCTGTTCCCCAACGCAATCTACGACGATCGCATAGGGTTAGGAAGTTGTCAGAAGCTAACAAGCTTAAGAACCTGAAGAAACCAGGTGGGAAACCCTCTACTGCCATAGCATGTGACGAAGAAGAAGAAGAAGAAGAAGAGGTAATTGCTCCTCTAGTTAGAACTAGGGCTCAATCTGCAAATCCTCCTCCCTCAGTTGTTGCCCCTGTTATTGCTCCTTCTATAGTTGTTTCCCATGCTGAACCCATTGATCCTGTTCCATCCTCTCCTATTAAGCCATCTGATCCCATTATCCCCATTCCTGCTCCTACTCCTGTTGTTGATGCTCCTGTCCCTGAGGATACAAATCCTATTGATGTTTCATCTGTGTTGAGTGATGAGGAACCTTTAGCCAATATTTTGATGGAGTTAAAAGGAAAGAAAAAGGTGGCTGATACTGACCTAGAGCCTATTGAGGAAGAAGCTTTTGAATCTGAGTCTAACTATGATAGTGATGATACAGCCTCAGATGCCAACTTCAAGCTAGGGAGAGATGAGCTTGAACAAGAAAAGGAATACCAAGAAAATGATACATCTTCTGATGAAGAGACAGAGGTGGATTCTGTCAAAGGAAAAGCTCCTACAAAGGATGTGTCTACAGATGTGCACACATCCAGACGCACATCCTCTCGTAAGAAGGCTGATAAGGGTATTTCTACAACTCTTTCCATTACTCCTGCCCCTAAACCCTTTTCTAAGAAATTTTTAACCAAGAATGCATCAGATAGGTTTGGACTGATTTCTAATAAGGCTTTTATTGTGGAGATGAAAAGAGATAGAGAAACTTTCTTTAAATTGGGAATGGATAAATTTTTTGAAGAGAGAGGCTTGTTTTTAACTATGGATCACCCTCTCCCATTCTACCCTAAGATGATCTATGAGTTTTATGCCAACTTAACCAAAGGGTTTGATAGATACTCCTCTCCCCTCTCTGTCTATGTTAGAGGAAAGTTTGTCCCCTTTTCCCCTGCTGTAATCAATGATTTTCTTGGCTTGGATGATACCTTAGATCGGCTGGTTGTTGTTTCTGATGAAGAACTTGTGTCTGCTATCACTCATGGAAAAGTAACCACTTGGCCTGTAAAGCCAAAAGATTTGGGAAGTGATTCTTTATCTTCTCTCTACTGTTTTCTCCATACAATCCTGGTTGCCAACCTTTGCCCCTCAAATAACAAGACCTCTGTGACAAGGGTGCAAGCTGATTTATTGTATAGGTTAGGCATTAACAGAAATATAAACTTTGGAGGTTTCATTTTTAGGAAGATTTGTGCCTATGGAGAGTCACTTTCTAAAAAGTGGTCTTTACCCTATCCCTCTCTAATCTCTCAAATTTTGATTGCCAATGGTGTTAAGGCTGAAAAAGATGAAGAAAAAGTTGAAAAATTTGATTTGTTTAAGGAAACCAAAACCCTCCTTGACCCTAAGCAGAGATATGTTGATCTTCCCTTGGGTACCGTCCCTGAAATGTCTATGCCAGATGTGGACACAATTGAACCCACATCTGAAGATCCTTTTGATGCTCAAATGAAGGATTTGGATGCTGAAATTGCTGCTGCTGAATCTCACTCCTCTGCCTTATCTTAACAACTCCAAGCCTCCATTTCTCATGCCAATAATCTCAAGGCCCTTAAGGATAGATTTCTCAAATGGCATGCTAAACTTTCTGCTCAAAAAGGGGGAGATGAAGCTGAACCTCCTGCTGCTGGAGACAAAATTTGGGATACTGCTGCTGGATGGAGGAGCTGGGATCTTTGAATTAAGGGGGAGAAGTCTTTTTAGTAGTTTTTTTATTTTGGTGTGTTAAAAACAATTTTTAATTTCCGTTTTAGTTTTTAAACAATGGGTTGTAATAACTTTAAGTAGGATGCTGCCGAATGGTTTTTGATTTTGTTGCTTAATGAACTGCTGGTATTTTGCTCTAACTTGATCTATGCAGTTTTTATGTGTAAATGTGTATACACATCTGGACACACATTCATTCAGGGGGAGTTATGCTTATTCTGTGTTTTTATGCTTATTTTGTAGTCACAAAAAATTGTGATTATTATAAATCTTGGGTTTTGACCAGAAAGTCCAAAATAGGGGGAGATTGAAAGCGTGAGCTTTTTAGGGAACAAATTCTTGTTTCCTTATTTCAAAAGACTTCTATTATGGTAAGAAGATTTTGGAACTTTCATGGAAGATTTATTATTGTCCTATTTTGACAAGGAATTGTAAATAGAGTAAATATCTTTTATTTATGTACATAGTTTTATATTAGGACTAACCTACTAATATTTTATTTCTTTGTGAGTGTGTTTATGTTTTCATATAGGAAAAGAGATCTCACAAGGGAAGAAGTTGATTAAGTGAAGATCTTCTCCATGGTGCAGTATAAATACAAGGCATTTAGCACAAGAGAAGCTAACGGAAATTCTGAGAGAAATACACATATTCTTCACAGTTTTTGACTTTGTGTTTTTAGGTTGTGAGTGAAGGTTGTGCCTCACATCCGTAACTCACATCTAGGTTTTCATAGAGTTCTTTGTTTTACTTCTGACTAGAATAGGACCGACTTGAAAAAGGGGTGTTGTTCTTGTCATAGAAGGAGATTAGAGTTCCTTTAGTATTTTCATATTTTAGTTTTTCACTTATTTGTTTTTGTAAGCAACAAAAGTTTTTATAGTGAAAAGTTTTTGGGCGTAAGCCTAGTTTGCTGATCTCATAGATCAGTAAGCGTAAATAATTCTTGAGTTATTGCTTTTAATTTGTTTTATTCCGCTGCATTATCTGTGGATGTGTGGACAGTTGTGAGACACATCTGTACTCACATCCGTTGTCTGTTGGGTGATTAAAGTTTTCTAGCTACACGTAAACTTTCACGAACAATTGATTCGGTCCTGTTTTTTTAAAATTTTGATAAAATTTGGACCAATCCGGACCGTGAACACCCCTACTCGCATCCCTTGAAGTTTGATTTCTCTTTTTTTTTTTTTTCAAACTTTAATAAATAAGAGTTGGATTATTACTTTCTCTTCTAGTTCTCCATATTATTTTCTCGCGAACAAGCTGAAATTGAAAATCCTATGCTATGCTAAGCATTTTCATACACTATTTTTCGAGTCGAGCTTATCTGTACCATTTTCATATGTAATAAGTGATTCAACGATTGCAACCCTAATAACACCCTAATAACTTATAACCGTTGAATCAATGTGGTAAACAATGTAGTGAATAAAAGTGGTTGATGTGATTTTAACTCTTATTTTTCATGTCAATGACTAGAATGTACTACAAATAAGAATGATATTTTTATTTTTTTTGCTTAAAAAAGGAGTTTTATATATACTCCCTCCGTCCCAGCCTAAAAGCCACAAATTTCCTTTTTGGGCGTCCCATTTAAAAAGGCACTTTCCCAAAAAGAAAACCTTAAATCACTATTCTCTCCACTCATTCTCTCTTCTACTTTACTTTTACACTCACAACATTCTCTTTCTTACATCACCTCCCACTCATTCTCTCTCCTATTTAATTTTTCATACTCACAACATTTAAACTTTTTCTCTTTCCTACATCACTTTCCTTAATTTGCGTTCCCTCTCCATTTTTTGCCTTTAAGGCTGGGACGGAGGGAGTATATATATATATATACTCCCTCCGTCCCACTATACTTGACACCCAAGGGGTGAGTTCAAAAAAAAAAATTTTTTTTAAGGGCAAAATGAGAAAGGGACAAATGTATGAGGGCAAAATGAAAAATTCGCCGCTTGATACTGTTCATTGTACTGTAGATAGTGAAGGTGTGATTTATACTATATATATAATATATACTCCCTCCGTCCCGCTAGTAACCGCACTGTTACTGTTTGTGCGGGAATTAAGGAAAAAAATAATGATATAAATGTTGTGAGTGTAAAAGTAAAATAGGAGAGAGAATGAGTGGAGGGAATAGTAAATTATAATGGTGTTGTGAGTATTAAAATAATGTAGGAGAGAGAATGAGTGGAGGGAATAGTAAAGATTCTTTGCCATTTTAGGAAGTGTGCGATTTGTAATGGGACGCCCAAAATAGAAAGTGTGCGGTTTGTAGCGGGACAGAGGGAGTATATATATACTCCCTCCGTCCCACTTCAATTGCTACTTATTTCCTTTTTGGTCCGTCCCACATCAATTGATACTTACCCAAAATGGAAAGGAATCTTTACTATTTACCCCACTCATTCTCTCTCCTATTTTACTTTTTCACTCACAACATTCTCTCTCCTAACTATTCCTCCCACTCATTCTCTCTCCTATTTTACTTTTACACTCACAACATTCTCTCTCCACTTTTTCTCTCTCTTACCTTTCCTTAATATGTGTGCCCTTTTTTTTGGTATCCATTGAAGTGGGACGGAGGGAGTATATACTCCCTCCGTCCCAGAACAAGTGACACAGTTACTGTTTCGCACGGGAATTAAGGAAAAAGTGAAAAGGTTGATGTGTTGTGAGTGTAGATAGTTGAGTAGGAGAGAGAATGAGTGGAGAGAATAGTAAATTATAATGGTGTTGTGAGTATTAAAATAATGTAGGAGAGATAATGAGTGGAGGGAATAGTAAAAATTCTTTGCCATTTTAGGAAGTGTGATTTATTAGTGGGACGTCCAAAATAGCAAAGTGTGTCACTTATTGTGAGACGGAGGGAGTATATATATATAAAGAATAATTAAGAGTCAAGGACTCTTAGACCCATAGTCCAGATCAATAAGCCATTTTAACCCATTTGAGATGAAAATCCCACTAAACCCCACCATTAACGGGCTGTTAATTTTCCGTCATTATCAAAAAAATAAAAACCAACAAAAAATCCTCTCATTCTCTATCTAAACGGTGCGAATCACTCTCCCAACCAAAATCAAACCCTAATCAACATCATTGAAGCCTCAATCGAATTCATCGAAGTCCGGCCAAACTGTTGCGACGGCATATTGTGGGAAAGCTCAGATGAACGGATGAACACAATGAATCGGCCGATGATATAATTGGCCGAGACTCCGGCGTCCGACGACTTCGCGAAGGAAGATTGAACTTCCCGAAACGAGTCGGGTCGGGACAAGGGAAATAGCGTTACCAAAAAAGGGAGGACAAGAGATGGGCCGTATGGATCTTTTCTTATTCAAGTAAGTTCCAAGAAAATTAGAAACCCAACAATGGATACGAGGTAAGGAGAGAGAGAAAATTACCGTACTCCCAAATTGAATCCATCGATGTTCAACCGTGTGTATGTGTGTGTTTTTGGTCTCTCCGTTTGAAATATAGGGAAGATAGAGAGAGAGAGAGAGAGAGAGAAAGACATGGACAAATGGTGAGGGGCGGCGGAATCGAAGGATGAATATGTGTTCTTACATTTTTCACGAAAAGATCAAAATACCCAAGAACTTTAGGTTGTGAAAGCAGATATATAGCATATGTTATATTTTTTGTGGTATAGGCAAAGGGTATAGGACCGCCATTGTGTGAAAAATTTTGTTTTGATACACTTGATTTATTGTTTTTTTGTGAATAACAATGTGACAAAATGGTATGGGATCTGGCAACATCATATACACAGATATAAGGTCTTTAATTGGTCATATATCAACTGGTATAGGACCTGGCAACATCAAATACACAGATATAAGCCCTTTGAATGGTCCTATAGCAACCTGGTATAGGCAGCAACATCAAATACACTATAAGAACTTTGAATGGTCCTATAGCACGGGTATAGGACCATTCAAAGTGCTTTATACCGTGTATATCATGTTACCAGTGTCCTATACCATTTGCTATAGATCTTTAAAACGTATTATAGCTTTGTATATGATGGTGCCAGGTCCTATACCAACTGCTATAGGATCTGTCAATATCATATACAAAGCTATAAAACCTTTGAATGGTCCTATAGCAATTGGTATAGGACCTGTCAATATCATATACAAAGCTATAAGTCCTTTAATTGGTCCTATAGCAACTGGTATAGGACCTGACAACATCATATACAAAGCTATAAGCTATGTATATGAAGTTGGCAGCTCCTATACCAATTGATTGAGGATATCTCCGTTTCCGATGTTAATTTCGCTGCCCCAACTTCTCGGCTTCAGCCGCCAATGTCGCCGCCTCAATGCTTCATCAAATGTCTTTGGGTGACATTCTTTTATCCAACAGGCTGCTGTTGTGAGTCCTACTGGCCTAGAGAGTTTGAAATTGAAAATTAAATTGTATCTAGTTTCATTAATTTACCTTCTCATCATTGACTACTATTAGTGGTGATGTTCTATGCTCTTTGGAAGCATGGATTTTCTTGTTTGAAACTGTTATGAAGTTGAAGTCAATTTGTACTCTGGAGCGTAATTCTACTAGCACTTATGTAGGGAAATAAGAATTGATCGCCGAATTTATAATTGTATTTAGCACTTTCTTTTCTTTTTAAATTTCTTTTTGGTATAGGGACCATTTGCTATAGGACCATTCAATGGTCTTATAGCTGTGTATATTATGTTCGCAGGTCCTATATCACTTGATATAGACCATTCAAAGGTCTTATAGCTTTGTATATGATGTTGTTAAGTCCTATACCGCTTGCTATAGGACCATTCAATGGTCTAATAGCTTTGTATATGATGTTGTTAAGTCCTATACTACTTGCTATATGACCATTCAACGGTCTTATACCGTGTATATTATGTTCGCAGTGTCCTATATCACTTGATATAGGACCATTCAAAGGTCTTATAGCTTTGTATATGATGTTGTTAAGTCCTATACCGCTTGCCATAGGACCATTCAATGGTCTTATAGCTTTGTATATGATGTTGTTAAGTCCTATACTACTTCGTTATAGGGACCATCCAATGGTCTTATAGCTTTGAATATTGAATCTCATTAATTGATTATGAAATCTCATTTTTTTAAATTAATTTTCCTCCACGCTTATACTAATGAAATATATTGCTCTTAGTTGGTCCTATAGCAATTGGTATAGGACTCCGTCAATATCATATACAAAGCTATAAGCCCTTTAATTGGTCCTATAGCAACCGGTATAGGACCCGGCAACATCATATACAAAGATATAAGCCCTTTAATTGATCCTATAAAGAATCGGTATAGACCAACAAAAAAATGTTAAAACACTAATAAGAGGTCTTATAGTAACAGCTTATAAGACCTATTATTAGTCATACACAAATTGTAAGAATAATAACACCTGGTCTTATACCATAAAAAATAACATAAACAACAACACTAATAAGAGGTCTTATAGCAAAAGGTATAAGACTCGCTATAAGTCATCTACAACATCATAAACAACAACATATCTTATTAATTACATTTCAAACACTCAATTTCGAGATTATTAACAAAAACTCAATCAATTTCATGGTTCGCCTCTTCTTCTCCAACATTCTAACCGTAATCGCATCGCGTACCAACAAATCTGTAGAAGGTCATAATCCGCAAAAGAGCAATCAACTAAGAAATAAAAGATGCAATGGACTAACCCCACTGAAGGCGGCTACACGTAGACCCGTAGCGAGTCCCAAGACAACTAATGAGCAAAGAACGCCCATTAAACCACCAAGTGATCTATGCTTTAAACCCGAAAGCAAGAAAGAACAAATACCAAAAGAGGGCATTTTCAAAATCAATTTGATCAAAGAAACATCCCATTCAATCTTTCGATTTGCTAAGAAATAAAAGATGCAATGGACTAACCCCACTGCTAGACCGCATGAGTATTCAAACAATAGAATTAGAATTGTAAGTCAATTCTAATAAAATTCTATAGATTAGTCAATCAATATAATTGAAGCTCTATAAAATTCGAATATGTGGAATATGTTGAAATTTAATTTCATAAAATTGTGATTTGAATTCAATTTCAATTAAGTGTCCAAAAGTACCAAACCAATCCCAGTTTTAAAGTCCTCTGAGTTCGTAAATCGGCTAGACAAGTAGCTACGGCATACTTCTCAACATCTGCAATTCATCTCCGTTTCCGCCCATGGTTTAATAAACCTAATCTCCTTCTCCCTCCTACTACTCCTTCCCAATTACCTCTCTTAAACCCTAACTCCCATCGTCCCTTTTCACTATCCACAAGCCCAATTCCATACCCCCTTTCCAATCCGACGCTTCTCCGCCCTTCGTCCGCCTCCGCCTCCGCCTCCCCTGCACCGGCGATTGAAACTCACAGTACAACCAACAGTCAATCTCCGACGCTACGGGACCTCTGTGAAGGTCATATCCCCGGCCGTATCATGGCGGAGGAACGGGGAGACGACGACATGGGTTTGAGGGAACGAAAGTTAATTTGGATTTGGGGATTAGTTAACGGCGTGTTAACTTTAATTTGGCCGTTCATGGTATAATGGGGTTTAAAGGGATTTTAATTTGGAATAACAAAGGAGTTGGTCTTTTTTTATTTGGGCTGGGTTTTGATGGGATAAGATCTGGACATTGTGGTTAAAAAGGAATTTTTCCAATAATTAATTGTTGTGAGTCAAGCCGTTCCAACTAACTTCGTTATATATCATTTTCTATTACCATTTGGTGTCTCCAACAAAAATAAATTAAGGTCAAAATTTTACCAAATGTTGCAAATGCATAACCACTCCACATGGCCTATCCCCCTGAGATGTGACACTACACCATACTCCAAGTTGAGACCTTCCCAAGTACAACCAAATGATGCCGTTAATTTGTTAATTTTAAAAAAATATAATGTTTGTATTATAAATTATAATTAAATTGTATTGAGACTATCTTTTTTATATATAAAATGTGATATTTATTTTAGGACGAACAAAAAATTGACACGGGATGCTTATTATGAGACAAGTTGGCTACTATATAAAAGCAAAATAAATACTCCCTCCGTCCCAATAAAAGCTTCACCAATTACCCAAAAGGGCGTCCCGTTAGAAGCTTCACCTTTCCTTTTTTGGATATAAAATATTATTATTTCCTCCACTCATTCTCTCTCCTACATTATTTTAATACTCACAACACCATTATAATTTATTATTCCCTCCACTAATTCTCTCTCCTATTTTCAAATTACACTCACAATATTTTTTTTCCCTCCCATTACCATAATTCCCGTGCCCAAGGAAAATGGTGAAGCAATTGGTGGAACAGAGGGAGTATAGAAAAACGAAGTCTAATCATAGGGAAAAAAATAAATAATAACTTCCCGTTTATTGAATCGAAACTTTTGTGACATCTATAGTATAAATGAGGGAATGGGTGTTACAGTACTATGAATGGTGCCAAGCGGCGAATTTTCCATTTTGCCCTCATACATTTGTCTCTTTCCCATTTTGTCCTTAAAATTTTTTTTTTTTTAAAAAAAAACTCGTGTCCTTGAACACGGGCATGTACTAGTGTATATACTTCCTCCGTCCCGTCGATCTTAAAAAAGCTTTCCATTTTGGGCGTCCCACCAATCTTAAGAATTCCCAAAATGGAAAGTTTTTATCACTATTCCCTCCACTCATTCTCTCTCCTACATTATTTTAATACTCACAACATCATTATAATTTACTATTCCCTCCACTCATTCTCTCTCCTATTTTACTATTACACTCACAACATTTACTATTTCCTTAATTCCCGTGCCATTTGAAAATTTTCTAAGATCGGCGGGACGGAGGGAGTATGTGCATAAGTAATAATGACAGTATTTCGGTATTTATCTATAACGCTGCAATTATATACCGCTGATCTTCTACATTCTTCTTCCTCCGGATGTTCTTTTCCGTTCTTCCATCAATTCTGTCTTTTTTATTTTTTTAATCTAAGTTTTTTTCCTTTTGTCAACACAATTTTTTATAATTTTAATATTGAAATTACAAAAAATTGTTTTGTTGTCTTCTATTTTATTAGCATGTTGTATAACAAGATTCTCTTATAAGTGAGAGCCGTTGTATTCTCTCCTCGTGAGAACCTATATATATTTGTTTGTTTGTTGTTTCATTTATCTTAATTTGCGACTAAAAGCTTGTATTATTCTCGCTTTAAAAGGATTTTTCAAGGATTTTGGAACAGCTAGTATTATTCTTGCTTTAAAAGGATTTTTCAAGGATTTTGGGACGTATGATGGGTGTTTTATCGTCAACCCGAATTTTTGAGTTTATTTAGTGTTCAACGCAATATATTATTCAAGTTGGGATTTTTTAAATGTTATATTAAGACAGTGTTCAAGTATTTTTTGGAGTGGAATCCGTACGTTTCAGAATTTAGATTGAAAAGATCATTGTTGTATGTTAAGAGATGGTCAAACCCGTCTCAATAATTATAAGGACACTGTGCTAAAATTAAATATTGGGCCCGTAATATTTTTTAAAATAAGCCCAAAATCTATATGTTGGAAAAATAGTGTGTTTTGAAGGAAATTAATAGTTTAATTTCTAAAGGGTAATTTTGTCAAATTACTTAATTGGGTTTGTGGTTGTGAAATAAAATATTTAATTGTCCAAAATGGTTTTTGGATGTATTAAATTTGAATGCTCAAAATATGTGATCCACATTTTGCTAATGAATTTTGATTTTGTAAATCAAAATTGGTTTTGACTTTGACTGATCTGCTCGGCCGAGCATAGTGATTGACTCGGCCGAGCATAGCATGGCAGAAGGATCAAGTCTCTGAAAAGTCTTGCTCGGTCGAGGCATATGCCTTGCTCGGCCGAGCAGATCGTGGCAAAAAGTTTTGGACAACCTTGCTCGGCCGAGCAGATCCTGAGCATTTATGACTGAGTTATTTCCAAATTGTAACAGCCTTTGAAATGAATATCAAAACTGAAAATGGGTTAATATTTTCAGTTTAATGGATGTTAATTTCGGATTATTAGTGATTAATATCAAATTAAATCCAAATATTCATTGTTGATTCCTAAGGCTTTATAATGAAATTTTGACAAAGTTTGTCAATAACTTTTGAAAAAGTTTTTGAGAGAAGAACCACCCAATATAAGAAAACACTTTCTTCTGCAAACCTCCTCCATAGAAATTTGCTGCATATTGTCATCTCTTTCTTTTGGCCTCCTTGCATATTAAGATCAAGAGGTGATATTGTCCAAGCTCTATTCAGCTCTCCGGGAACTTAGGTGCAAAGTGCCTCCGGTCCGCACGTTCTATCCTGGGAGACAAGCGATTCAAGAAAACTCAAGCACACTCGGTGAGGAGTCGAATATGTCTTAAGGAGACAGTGGTTTCATTGGGCTCGTGCAAAATTCAACAACTTCTCCTTTGTATTTTCTGTTTTGTTAATTGTATTTTATTTACATTTTCTGTAATTGTAACATCCCTTGTAACAATCTTAAGACATATCCCTAATCGAGGGAGTCGATTGCAGATTTTGAAAAACAGAAAATACTAACTAAGTTGTTGTGTTTCAGATGGCGACTAACAACAACAACGTGGAGACCCAAATTGGATCCCAAACTGGACCCCAAACTAATCCCCAAATTGGAAACGGAAGTGGCTCGACAATTGTGACAAATGCTCCAACTATCCATATCCCTACCCCTCATGCGGAAAAATCCGAGAAGTTTGTTGGCCACGACTTTAAGTGTTGGCAACAAAAGATGCTTTCCACCTCACTACCTTGCACTTGGCAAAATATCTGAAAGAGGATATGCCAAAGGTGAGTGAAGGAGAAACTGATGTTATAACCTTGGGTGCGGTTGAAACATGAAAGTATGGGAAATACTTGTGCAGAAACTATGTCATTAATTCGCTTTCAGATTCTCTCTATAATGTGTTTAATGAGAAGAAATCTGAAAAGGAATTGTGGGGGTCGTTGGACCACAAATATAAGATTGAGGATGCGGGAACAAAGAAGTTCATTGTTGCCCGTTTCCTTGATTTTAAGATGGTGGACAACAAGAGTGTGAAATCTCAAGTTGATGAGTTTCAAACTATTTTGCACGAGATTCATGCCGAGGGTATGATCATAAGTGAAAGCTTCCAAGTGGCTGCAATAATTGAGAAATTGCCTCCATCTTGGAATGATTTCAAGAACTACCTTAAGCATAAGCGAAAGAAAATGGATGTGGAAGAAATAATCCTTCGTTTGAGTATTGAAGAGAACAATAGAGTTGCTGAAAAGAAGTTTGTTTCTAGTGTGGCTAAGGCCAATGTGGTGGAGCATGGTCAAAGCTCCAAAGGCAAAAGAGCTGGGAAGGGAAAAGGGAAGGTTGTGACAACTTCCAAGAATTTCCACTTGGGACCAAAATGTGGTGTCTCCAAGAAGAAGTTCTTAGGAACTTGTTACAATTGTGGCGGTGAAGGCCACAAGGCTCATGCTTGCAAGTTGCCAAAGAAGGCTCGTGAGGCAAATATGGTGGAAGAAGTGTCCGAGATGCACCTCGCAGCTATGATTTCCGAGGTGAATCTGGTGGGTTCAAACCCAAATCAATGGTGGATTGACACCGGCGCTACTAGACATGTGTGCTCCAATAGAGACATGTTTAGTACTTTTATTGCTAAGGATGGCGAGAAGCTATTCATGGAAAATTCAGCCACCTCCGAGATCAAAGGAGAAGGAAAAGTGGTTTTGAAGATGACATCCGGGAAGGAGTTGACTCTTAACAACGTGCTTTATGTGCCCGACATCCGGAAGAACTTGGTGTCCGGATCGCTTTTGATAAAGCATGGATTTCGTATTGTGTTTGAGTCCAATGTAGTCACTTTTTCTAAGAGTGGAATGTTTGTGGGTAAAGGTTATGTCAATGATGGCCTATTCAAGTTAAGTGTAATGGTTGTTAAAGCTAAAGCTAATGATATGAATATTTCTTGCGTTTACTTGCTTGAGTCATCTAATTTGTGGCATGGTAGACTTGGTCATGTTAATTTTGATTCTATACGTCGTTTGACAAAAGCAAATTCTATTCCAAAGTTTAAAGTTGATTGTAAACAAAAATGTGAAATTTGTGTAGAAGCAAAATTAACAAGAAAGTCATTCCCTTCAGTTGAAAGACATAGTGAACCACTTGAATTGGTTCACACGAACTTATGTGACTTTAAATCAACACAATCACGGGGCGACAATAAGTACTTCATGACTTTTGTAGATGATGACACAAAGTATTGCTATGTGTATCTTCTAAAAAGTAAAGATGAAGCTATAGAGAAGTTTACTCTCTATAAAAATGAAGTTGAGAATCAATTAAACCGGAAAATTAAGGTACTTGAAATTACCCGATCTTTTTCGCGCGCGGGCGGGGGGCGCGGAAAAGGCGGTTGTCTTTCGCGGAGGGGTTGGTGTCTGAGACCTCGCTTCATGGGAAGGAACAAAATGAGGAGTCGCCACGCGGTTTTTGTATTTTGAGCCCAAACGTTGAGAAACGGCTATTGTGAAAAGGTGTCGTTTTTATTGGTAGCAAAAACTTAGGAAAAGGCTTTGAAAACGGGGATCATTTTTATTGGTAGCAAAAACGAGTAAAAAGCTTTTTTGTACCAGAGATTGTTAGGTTCGGAGGTCAAGTTACGTTTCGGGTAGAGTATTACGAGATCGCCCGAAACGCCTCGCATGACGAGTCTTTCTACCTTTCTCGAAATCGTGTGTGTGTGTGTGTGTGTGTGTGTTTTTTGAAATGGGGGCTTGAATGACAAGCTTAATCTTGGTTTGAATGACAAACGTTGATTAGGTGACTTTTGAAAAGACGAGCGTTTGAATGACAAACGTCGGTTTGAGTTGAAAAGATGCGTTTGCGTGGCAAACGTCGATTTTGAGTTTGAAATGAGCGTTTGCGTGGCAAACGTCGATTTTGAGCCGTGCGAGTCATTGTTAACGATTTTTACGGGAAAAATGCGTATTAAATGATTTTAAGTGTCAAATGGCGGCTTTGAGTTTGAAGATGAGCGTTCGGAGGCCGAACGTCATTTCGCGCGTTTTGAAAGAGAGTTCGACGGACGAACTCCGGTTTTGAAACCGGGCATTACATTGTTAACGATTTTTACGGGAAAAATGCGTGTTAAATGACATGCAATCAACGAATCGGGTTGCGACTCGGACTTTGAAAAGTAAATACTATCACGATCCAAACGGATCGGACTTGTAAATGACAGTATTTAAAGCAGTGTCAACGGAATCAAACGATCCGGATTCGTAAATGACGATCGACGAGGCCAAACGGCTCGGAATTGTAAATGACGATCAACGAGGCCAAACGGCTCGGAATTGTAAATGACGATCAACGAGGCCAAACGGCTCGGAATTGTAAATGATTTCCATCAACGGATCGATCGATCCGGAATGGTAAATGACATAAAAGTAAACTAACGGGTCGGAACGCCGTTTTAACCCGTGATTACTTCTCTTACGGAAAGAGAAGAGGATCGAGGGGCTAAAACGTATCGGACCCCGTTAGACGGAGGCGTCTACATTTCGATAACGACGTTCGAAACGGTTATAGCGACTGGCGCGTAAATCGAAACGAAACGGGAGATTTAGAGAGAGGAGTTATACCTATGGCTAGGTCGACTCCTTTGGCTCGGGAGGTGTGTACGGGACACGGAAAGTGATTCGAAAGGTTGTTTCGAAGTTGTAAGGGGCGTATTTGATCGAAATACGAAGGTTTCACGCGAATCGAGACAGAACGGGAGCTCGGAAGGGGTGTAAACCAGTTTGGGCCGTGGGGTATGTGAAATTTTGGGGTAAAATTTATGTCCTCTTGCCTTTGACAAAGAATCCTATTTATAGGTGAAATTTGCGTAGGAGTCCTGACGGACTTGGCCCGAATCCAGGGGTTTTGTGGTATTTTGAGAATTTGAAGGACTTGTCGGCAATTTCGTAAAATGTGCACAGTGAGTCCTGGGCCGGACTTGGCTTGCAAACCAGGGTATTTTGGTCTTTTCCCTTTGAATTTGATTGAAGGGTGACTAGAGGGAGGTGGCATGGCTGCCACGTGCCCCTCTCGAGTCACCATTTCATGGGAATTTGTTCCCGGTCCCGTTTTGTCCGTTTTTTAAAATAACAAACCGGAAATGTCCGAAACGCCCGAAAAGTGCCGGAAAATGCGTTTTCGTGAAAGCCGTGCTTTTACGTGTGATGACACGTGCTAAGTACGGTTCGACGTCGGGATGCACGGCGCCCCGGACGTCTCGTTGGCACAAAGAACGGGAGTTTAACGAGTTCCGGTTAACCCGGAGCGGGCCGGTTAACGGATTTCGGTTAACTTTCCGACGGATTTGGACGATCCGGATTTGGGTACTTACAGCTAGCCCTCGCCGACGTCTCCTCCGAAGGAGGTGGGGTCGTTGAAAAAGATAAGGATCCAAATCGGGATGCCTTACTTTGAAGGAGACCTGGGCGGTCAGCTGACTGGACCCTTAGCGAAAAGGATTCCTACGTATCCCGAGCGGGAATCAAGCCGATCGTAGTTCGAAAAGGGGGCAAGGGCCGCACATGGGGACCTCGACCTGAGCGAGACTATTAGGAGGCGTCTAAACCTGGATGAGACCATTCGTGAGGGTACACATGCACACGAATGGAGACCGTCTGGGAGGCGCCCGAACTCCGGGACTTCTGAAACCTTCGAGGGCGTGTGGCACCTCAAACCGGAGTTGCGATGCTGACGAGGGCGTTCGTGCCTTGGGTGTTGGGCTTATTGTCGCTTGGGCCGCTTTATCCTGGTCAGGGATGAGCGATCGGGCTTACGACTGGCGGCCGGGGAGATGAATGTTCACTTGCTGAAGTGAAAAGGAGTTCGGGCTTACGAGGATGGCCGAAGAGGGATTGTTGCAAGGAGTTCGTGCCTTGGGGTTCGGGCTTATTGCTGTTGCCGGCGAGGTGAACATCGAAGGTCTCGATAGGAGAGTGGAGGTCGGACCGCGAAGGTCGGGATTGACTGTTTGAGATGGGACCGTGAAAGGTCAAGATGGGGGATTGAAATCGGACCGTGAAAGGTCGCGGTTGAGACTTGAAATCGGACCGTGAAAGGTCGCGATTGAGACTTGGAATCGGACCGTGAAAGGTCGCGATTGAGACTTGGAATCGGACCGTGAAAGGTCGCGATTAAGAATTGGACCGTGAAAGGTCGCGATTGAGAGTTGGAATCGGACCGTGAAAGGTCGCGATTGAGACTTGGAATCGGACCGTGAAAAGTCTCGATTGAGACTTGGAATCGGACCGTGAAAGGTCGCGATTGAGACTTGGAATCGGACCGTGAAAGGTCGCGATTGAGACTTGGAATCGGACCGTGAAAGGTCGCGATTGAGACTTGGAATCGGACCGTGAAAGGTCGCGATTGAGGATTGGAATCGGACCGTGAAAGGTCACGATTGAGGATTGGAATCGGACCGTGAAAGGTCGCGATTGAGACTTGGAATCGGACCGTGAAAGGTCGCGATTGAGAATTGGAATCGGACCGTGAAAGGTCGCGATTGAGACTTGGAATCGGACCGTGAAAGGTCGCGGTTGAGAGTTGGAATCGGACCGTGAAAGGTCGCGGTTGAGACTTGGAATCGGACCGTGAAAGGTCGCGATTGAGAGTTGGAATCGGACCGTGAAAGGTCGCGATTGAGGATTGGAATCGGACCGTGAAAGGTCGCGATTGAGGATTGGAATCGGACCGTGAAAGGTCGCGATTGAGACTTGGAATCGGACCGTGAAAGGTCGCGATTGAGACTTGGAATCGGACCGTGAAAGGTCGCGATTGAGACTTGGAATCGGACCGTGAAAGGTCGCGATTGAGAATTGAAATCGGACCGTGAAAGGTCGCGATTGAGACTTTAATGGTGAAGACCATTATTAAATTTTAACGTCGGGAGACGGAATAGTAACTTGGAATGTCCGGAGACATGGTTGAACGTTGGAATGTCAAATGTCAACTGGACTGAATTTAACGTCAGGAGACGAGCGTTAGTGAGAACTAACTTTGATTTATCCTCGGGGGATAGGGTGTTAGAAATGTCTAACTGGGGGAAATTTTACACTTTTGGGAGGCCAAAAGTGGTAAAATTGGAATTGCATAAAGCTGAGGGGCAAAAGGGGCAAAATTTTTCCTGGTGCAGTAAGAGTCCGGTCGGACTTTTACTGAATTTCCAGAATCCTTTTTAATGCCGAGGCTGGGGAAGGAAGAGGCCATTTCTTCCATTGTTGCCGGCGAGAGAGGAGAGAAAGGAGAGAAAAATCTAACCCAAATTGCAAGGTTTGCTCGAATTTGTGAGGGAAATTTGCTATGGAGGGTGAAGGAGGACCAATGGCTATCCACGGAAGGACCGATGACGAAAGAACTCGATTGGTTCGGACCATTCGAACCACTACTCTTCCATTGAATCCGACGGAGTTTTATCCGGCGAGGGATAGACATAACTCCAAGGGAGGGATCGAAAGACAAGTAAGCTTCCTACAAATTCCATTAATTTTAAGAATGTGCATTCTTTAAATGTTAGAAATTTGCTAGGAATGAACTTAGGGATTTTGGTGCCCGAATTGAGGCTTTTGACTTTGCTATGAATCGTTGTCGAAATTGACTAGGATGTAGTTCAATTGACACTATGGGTGGATGACATAAAAATTTTGGTTGCAAAATTCCATGTCTAGATGCATTTTCCAAAATTAAAGTAGCTTTAATTCGGGACGGAGCGAAATTTTCGAAAAATTCGAAAGAATTTGAAAGTTCCGGATTCGACGGAGTTTTCGAAAGATTTTGAAAGTTCCGGATTCGACGGAGTTTTCGAAAGATTTTGAAAGTTCCGGATTCGACGGAGTTTTCGAAATGTTTTGAAAGTTCCGAAATGTTTTGAAAGTTCTGGATTCGACGGAGTTTTCGAAATGATTTGAATATACGTAGGAAATGAATGAGAACCGTATCTGCATTGCATCCTTTTGACATGCGTTGGTGCATTTCTGTTGACGTTGCTTCTGTCTTGTTTGTCTGCAGGGGACAGGGACGGTTAGTACTCATAACCAGAAGAGTCGGGGTGCCTTTGAGGCGGTGCAGGCATTGTGGGGCATTATCCCGGACGTGGCTCGAGAGGGAGAGAGGAGTCCGCGGCGGTAGTGCTTGACTCCGGGTTAGGCTGGGTTTATCGGTCTTGTAGCTGCGACAGTGATACGCCGAGGGCGAGTCCATGTATGTCGCGGCGAGTGCGGTGGGATACGACCCACACTTTCCATTTCGAGATGGGGAGGCGACGGTGACTCCCACGGATTTTGCCGCTATCAGGTTGCCGACTTATGGCAACACGCTGGTGTGGGTTGATGGTTACACCCGGAGCGGTTATGCAGGCTGCTGGGTTTTGATATTACCGATGCCGGGGCTTAGGCATTCGGTACGAGCCGATGGAGAATCATTTGAGGGAAGGTGTCGCCGATTATCTGGTAGGTCCTTGAGGATGACCGCGGAGCGTCCCGGCTCGAGGGTTCCTTTGGTTTCTTGTGTCGGCGACTTTGTTCCCGACTTCGACACGTCTTGTCACTTCCCTTTGCTCGGGTCGCTGGTAGACTTGGATGCCGTGAGGGGTTCGCGTGGGGGAGGCTGGGTGGCCGAGCTCTACCATTCCACAGACGGAGTTCTCGCGGGGAGAGGAGCACTCATTTAGGCCCTTCACGCCTGTCTTGGATGTAAGTTTATGTGCTTTTTCTCTTCCTTGCCTCTTTTATGTACTCGTATGTATACGCTTTGTAGGCGACATAACTTTCCATTCTCTTGGCGGAGTGCGGTGCTACGAGGTGTTCGATCCGCGAGCTTGGGACATCAAGGAGCCGTACCGTCCCCTGTTCCACTGCCATGCTTGGTTTGGCGAGAAGAAGGCGAAGAGGGCGGTCTCTTCGAGAGTTGGCACTCGAGTGTCATACGAGGAGATATCTCTGGCGCGAACACGGAGGTTCTCGAGAGGATCCAGTGACACAGTGGAGTAGGTTCGATCATGTCGCGGTGCGGATTGCCAGCGAGACTACACGGCGCGGAAGCTCTGGTGGGACTTGTTTGTGACGCCATGTATTTGGGGAGAGGGTGACTCGTCGGCATAGGCGGGTCTCTTCCCTTGGTGCCGGTGGATCCTCCTTTGTACATGCGGCATCCCCAGGGAGATGCCGATTGATGAGCTGGAGGGGTACCTACGGGCGTGTACTACAAGTACATCATAGCGGGGCCGCCTATGATGTTTTCTTGAGATGAGGCCGAGGAGCCGCAGGTACGGCATAGAGAGGCGAGGTCCACGGAGGTCCTCGAGATTTTCCGGTCCCGCGAGCTAGGCTAGCGTACGAGGGGCCGGACGGTTCGCGTAGGCGACTTGTGATCCGCTTCCGGGCGAGCCGAGACCACGATACGGGCGGACCCCAATGCTTCGGTGAGCACCTTTTTGATTTTACGCATTTGATAGTAGCATTACGCACATGTTGCATCTGTACTTTCTGCTTGCTTTCGATGACTTTCTGGTTCGCGAGTATGCGGCCGTACGTACAATGAAGCCATGAGGCGGTGGACGGGTGGTCCGCCTACGCTAGGAGGCTCGTGGAGTTCATGCGGTGCGGTTCCGGAGGAGCGTGGACGTCCGTGATCGGGGGCCATCTAGGCCGAGAGGTCGCCGCTCCCGCGGCCGGTGGGGAGGACTTTACGCGGGGTTTGGCCGGTTCGCGGGCGGAACGGCTGGATTTGGAGCTCCTTCTTACTGCGCACTCGGGCGCGAGAGGAGTCCTCGAGTTCGCGTACTCAGGAGGCCCTTTGCCTATTCCGTGGAGGAGTTCGGCGAGTTCTGTTTGCGACGGATCCGGCGGCGGCGGAGCGGTACGTCGAGTGTACGGATGACGAGCGGGACTCGAGTAGTCCCCTTTTCTTGCTTTCTTTCTTTCTTGCTTTGTTTAGACAAAATGCATGTATTTGTCGGGAACAAATTTTGATTTGAAGCTGTATTTGCAAAAAGGCGCCCGTGGGCGGAACATACTTCGCATATTTATTCTATGATCACCTTACATTATTTTCGGCAAATAAGCAAATAGGTTAATCAAAAATAAATAAAAAAGAAATGCATTAAAAATTGAACGGGTCAAAAATTAAGCATGTATGCACTAATTTTTAATTATTTACCTTGTTGCACGAGCAGGGGCGGAAGGGATATTGACATTGGTTGAATGAAATCGAGGCGAGCACGCAGATTTCATAGGAGTGAACGAGGGCATGGTTTGGAAATGTTTCCAATTTTAAGGGCGGTAGCTGCAGAGTTGACCAAGTCAAGCTGCGAGAGAATCGGCCGGACTAGAACCTGAATTTCAGATTCTTTAAATTGCGAGTTTCGGCTTTGCAATTGGTGAAAAGCTGCGCATTGCTTTGTTCATCTGGCTGAATTCTTTTCCCTTTCTTAAGGTTTTCTTCACCTTCGACATGGCTCCCTTTCCCAAGTTATCGTCTCGGATGCAAGAGCGATATTTGGACAACTTTCGGTCGTGGGTACGGAACCACACGAGGCGAGAACAAGAGGTTTTCGAAGGCATTACGGGATTAAATCTGTTTGGGCTTTGAAGGAGCTCATGCCGGATTGGGATCTTTTGAGAGCCGCGTCTCGGTTGCAGGACGTACGGAGGAATGTGTACGGCCTTTTCGTACAACGAAATCACTCCTACGTTTGAAGATTTCCGGGCCATGCAGGAGGACACGAGGCGGAACGGCTAGTTCTTCCGTATCTTTGGTGGCATGGCCCTTTGTTGAGAAGCTAGTGTCTTTGTTGGGTATCTCGGTGGAGAAGCATACGGGATGCTTGTCTGAGGATACCGATTACGTTGACATTTCGAGACCGCCCGAAAGATTTGCGGAGGCGAGGAGCGTCTTTTCGTGGGACGCGTTTGCTCTGTGCGCGATTGCTACTTTGTTCACATTCACGTCTGCAGGTGTGTGCCATCACGATGTCTTGGACACAGTGAGCGGATGCCGGAGTGGGGAGACATCGTGCCATTGGTCTTGGGCGAGACGTTCACAGGCATAGGCCGGATGGCGGCCGTGGCCGATACATGTGGGGAGGAAGTCCCGCTATGCGACCATGTGGTTGAGGAGAGGCTGCGAGATGATGCACGAGGTGCCAATGTCTTGTGACGCTTGGTCTTTCTCGCGACGTCCTCACGGTGATAGGGGCAATCGAGGAGTGGAGCTACGGATGGCCGAGACTTTGCACGCATCACTTGCGATGGTGGGTTCCCATTGGAGATTCTGAGACTTGTAGGACCGCTCGGGAGGGTCTATTGATCGTCGAGTGCGGGGCTGTCTCGAGGCGTCTTTCTATATTCCATCATTGGTTACTGCGGCGATGCAGTGGGCGAGTGCCAGCAGGCCCGATCGAGTTATCTTGCTACCTTTGAGGTGGGATCTCGGCGGATGGAGGATCCTTCGACGCTGTGGCGATCACCCGGTGGTGGCAATACACGTCCTTTCTGCCGGGGTTCTCTTTCACCGGAGAGAGGCAGCATTGCACATCGGCTTGATATACGGCTAGTACGAAGAGTGTATGGGGGAGACACGAGATGGCTATCTTGTGGAGACGGAGTGAGCTGTTGGGTGCGATCACACAGACGGCTCGACCTTGAGGAGGACGAAGCGAGGGCTAACCACAGGAATCGTGCGCGATGCCATGGCTGATTATGTGGCAAGTGCTTGATCGGGAGGCCAATCAAAGCACTATGATGATGGCTCGAAGCGAGGCGGCTCGAGACGAGCTAGAGAAAGAGGCTGCGTTGACGGCCGCGAGGCTTGACGGAGGCGTCGGGAAGAGTCCACGAGCCGGGTAGAAGGCCTACCGGAATATTTCTGCGAAGGTGAAGAACACTCGCCGGGAAAAGGGAAGGGGAAGAAGGATGAAGGACCTAGTACGGGAAACTAGGTTGACCTTCTTTGTCCCGGAGTATCCACCCATTGTCATTGCGAGACACATTAATTGATTAATGTTTTATTGTAGTTTTGCTAGCGTGTAGCGAGTCAAGAGTTGACCGTGCTTGAACTCATCAAAGAATGTTTTAACCGTTATGAATTTGTAGGTTAAATGAAAAGAGTTTTTCGAAACACAAGCAATTGATGCTTATTGTATTTTTTGCTTTTTTAGACCGAACCAAAGATGGCTGCCTACGTTCCCCTTTTACAATTGGACTAAGGGGCTCAGGTCACCGTAGTTCGACACTTTAGGTGAATTTGAGAAAAACAAAGACAAAAGAAGTGCGACCCTGTTTTTTACCTGGATCATTAGCGGGAATGTATCCAGTTGGGTATTACTCTTTTAGCACTTTAATTTACTGAGGGGGACGGTGTATGGGGAAGGAGAGTTGACTCGTGCTCTTCCTCAAACGAAGTATCTGCGGAGCTTGCTTCCGTTCACGGGGTTAACGAAAGGGTTTCCGTCCAAATCTGCTAACTTCATGGCTCCTCCGGAGAAGATTCTTTGTACCACGAACGGTCCTATCCAGGTAGGCTCCCACTTTCCGAGGGGATTGGTCTGCGTAGGAGGCTTTTCCTTTAGCACCAAGTCGCCTTCTCTGATGTCTCGGATCTTGACTTTCTTGTCGAATGCTCGTGCCATTACGCTCACGGTAGGCTCGAGTGTGTTCCATGGCTTTCAATCTGCGCTCGTCGAGTAGAGCAAGTTCGTCGTGACGGCTCTATAGCCATTCGACTTCATTGATCCCGTTTTCCAAGAGGACTCGGAGGGATGGAATTTCCAATTCCACGGGTAACATTGCTTCCATTCCGTAGGTAAGTGCGAACGGAGTCTCCCCTGTGGCGGTTCGGCGATGTTCGGTATCCCCGAGAGGGCTAGATGTAGCTTTTCGGGCCGGTCCCGACCTGCAGTGGTCATCTTTCGATTATCATGGCGAGAGTCTTGTTGGGCGCCTCTCTTGCACCATTGGTTTGTGGTGCGTAAGGAGAAGACTGTGACGTGTGACTACGGGTCGGTCAGTAGTTGGTCACAATCTCCTTCGAAGTGAGTCCCATTGTCGGAGATGATCTCGTTGGGCACTCCGTATCGGCACATGATGTTCTCTCGGATGAACTCGGCCACCTTCTTAGAATTCAGTACCTTGTACGATCTGGCTTCTACCCATTTGGTGAAGTAGTCGACTGCGACTAAAATGAACTCGTGACCATTGCTCCCTGGAGGAGTGATCTTGCCGATGATGTCAATTCCCCATGTGGCGAAAGGCCATGGCGTAGTCATGCAATAGAGTTCGTGAGGAGGGATGTGATTGAGGTTGGAAAACCGTTGACATTTGTCGCAGCTTCGGACGAACTGGATGCAGGCTGTTTCCATTGATATCCAATAGTATCCCATACGGAGAATGATCTGTGTCAATGCTCGGGCGTTCATGTGCGGACCGCAGGTTCCGTTGTGAACTTCGTTCATTAGCTCCCTGGCTTTTTCTTTGTTTACACACCGAAGGAGTGGCCCTTGGTGGCGCTTCTTGTACAACATACCCCCCAGAATGACGAAATGGGATGCCAGGCGTTTTAATGCCATCATGTTTTTGGCTTTGATCCCTTCTTTGTATTTTCCATCTTCACTTGTGAAGGAAGCTTCTCCGCTTTGGAGGTACTTGGTAAATTTGATTATACCGGGGTTCGTCGATCGTTTCTTTTTCTTTTTCGATCTCACAGCAATAGGCGGGTGTTTCCGTCCGCCTATTACGAGGGTTTCTTGCTTTCCCTTCGGGAATTTCGACAAGAGAGGCGAGGGTTGCCGGGCGTCTGCGAAGCGGTTTCTGTCTCTTGGCAAATAGTGAAAAGAGATGTCCTTGGGCGAGCAATGAGTTTCTCCATGTACGCGTGGTACTTCGAAGGCCGAGAATCTACCGTCTTCCATTTGTTGGATACTTGATTGATGATCAATGCGAGTCTCCATATACATCCGGCTCTAAGATTTTGCGCTCGAGGGCGGCTTCCAAACTTCTTTGCGCGAGCTTCATATTCTTTGCATTGTTGGTTGCTTCAAAATTGACTTGATGGCTATGGGAGTATGCTCGTCCTTGGGATCGACAAGGAGCATTCCAATGCCATTCCCCTTCTTGTTGGCTGCCCCATCGAAGAAGAGTTGCCGGCGGTTTGCGCTGTCAGTGGAAAGATTCCGTCGTCAGGAAATTGCGGATCGGGACCCTTAGGTTCACTTTGCTCGGGAAGTCGGCAAGGCGATCTACCATTACTCGCCCTTTGTTGATTTTCGACCATGTACTTGATGTCGAACTCGGCGGGAAGAATGACCACTTGGCTAGCCGCATTGACAGGGGATGGCTTGTCAAAGAGATATCGGACGGGGTCCACTTTGGAGACCGGGAGTGCGAATGCGGCGCATGTAGTGTTTCGGTTTCCTACTACCCATACCAAGGCGGTACAAGTTTTCTACGTGCTTTGAGTAGCCGAGTTCACTTCCTTGAAGCTTCCTGGCCACGAAGTAGATTGCATGCTCAACCTTGGAATCTTTCTGTTCTTGTGCCGGCATTGCTCCGATTGACGTGTCTCATTGCGTCGGATATAGGAGTAGTGGCTTGTCTTCATGTGGTGGGCACGGGGTGGGGATTAACCAAGTAGGTCTTGATCTTCTCGAAAGCCGTTTGGCACTCTGAGTCCCATTTGATGTCGGCATTCTTTTTCATCGGTTTGAACATGGGCTCAGCGAGAGAGATGTCAACTGGTTGATGAAGCGACCGATGTATCAAGTCTTCCCATGAAGCTCTTTACTTACTGTCGGGGTTTGAGCCGGCTTCATGTCGATGATGGCCTTGATTTTCCGGGGATCGGCTTCGATACCTCTTTCTCGTAACCATGTACCCCAAGCACCTTGCCGCGCTTGACGCCGAAGGTGCACTTTGCGGGTTCAACCTCATGGAGTGTTTTCTCGAGTCCGGTGAAGAACTTCCTCGAATCCGTCATGTGCCGCATGTCCGATCCCTTGGAGTGGATGATCATGTCGTCGACATATACTTCGATTTCTTTGTGAATCATGTCATGGAAGAGGGTCATTGCAGCCCGCCGGTAAGTAGCCCCAAAGATTCTTCGGCACCGAACGGCATGGCCGTGTAACGCATGTCCCCCATGGAGTGGTGAAGGCGATCTTGGCTTGATCCTCCTCGGACATTTTGATCCGGTTGTATCCAAATAACCCGTCCACGAAGGACTTTACTTCTCGAAATTTGCCGTGGTGTCGACTCAAAGATGTCGATGTTAGGCAAATGGGAAATCATCTTTAGGGCTGGCCTTGTTGAGATCCCGGAAATCTACGCAAAGATCTCGACCTTTCCGTTGGCCTTGGTGACCGTCACGATGTTGGAGAGCCAAGTCGGGTACTCAATCACTCGATGAAACCAACTCGGAGCATTTTCTCAATTTCTTCTTTAACTTGCAAGGACCACTGGCTTGATCTTGCGCAGCCTTCGTTTGGATGTGCTTGGATTCGGGATCCAGGGAATTCGTGCTCCACGATTGAGGATCGAGTCCCGGCATGTCCCTGATATGACCGGGCGAACACGTCAACATACTCCCGGAGGAGGCTTATCGGGGCTTCTTTTTTCGCACGGCGAAGAAACCGCCCACTTGTGTCTCTTTAGGCTCTCGTGACCGACCCCAAAGTTCACTTTCGTCATAACCTCTTCGGCAGCCTTGGGCCCGGCTTGTCCTCTTGGTCGACTACACGTTCGAGAACTTCCTTAATGTATTGTTCGTTTAATGTGTCCGCTTCTTTATCAATTGAATTATTAACGTCTTTTAAGTTGTTTGTTAACTTATCGCTTGTTAAAGTGGCAATGACAGGATACTCCGAAAGGTCGAGACTTTTCATTAAACAAGAACGGAATACATGATTAGCTACAACATTATAGTCCTCCCGTAAGGCCGTTGGATGACTCGGCAGGACTCGGACTCGACAAGGACCGACTCGAGAGGGTTTGAGACCGGGTTTAGGGAGATGTGGGTGCGGGCCCGGCTTGTCTTCCAGTGCCTGGCTTGCCCTTGAGTCCGGTGAAAGTTACCCAATTCTTCAGTGGCATTCTTTGGATGCTTGATAAGGGTGCGGGGATCGAGAGGCTTGGCTCTCGCCGTCCCTATCATGGCGATCATGCCGTTGTCGGAGCCCCGCCGATCAAGTTGGGCAACTCCATGACTTCTTCAAACAGACTCAGAGCCGGTCCACCGAGAGCGTCTTCTATGAATTACGGTTCCTTCGCTTTGGACTTACCGTCTCGAATGTGGCCTCGGCGGCTGATCCGAACAACTTGTTTCCCATGGAGAGTACCCCGAGTTGCTCCTCCAAGTCTCGGGATTCCCTTGAATGTGTACTCATCTTTGGGCGTGGTGGCGGTTGGTCCGAGTAGAGGCTGTGATGTCGAGGAACGCTCCCCTTATCGGATTAGCTTTGAGTCCTCTCGAAACGCTTGAGGTCCCGTGCTAGTTGTTCCATTCTTCCCGTAGTCTTTGTGCCGACTATTTCCTGCTTCTTTCTCATCTTCATCAGCTTCCACCGTCGGTCCCCTCGATTCTGCTTTGTCGGTTCCGTCGGTCCCCTCGGTTCTGCTGTCGGTTCCCTTGTTGGTCCCCTCAGTTCTGCTTTCGGTTCCCTTGGTGAAGTAATGAGCGAGGTCAAAGCTGTAAGGCCGGAGATTGGGTGTGCCGTTGGAGGTTCCCCTTTTGCGGGATGTCGCCTTGGTGCGGGTGAGCCTTTTGTCTTCCTTGATGTCGGCGGTGTTGGCACGTAGCCAAGCCCCCGGACCGTGGTGTGGTCCTTGACTTCAATAACTTGGTGTTGGCCTTGCGGCCTTTTGCCGAGCCCCGCCCCGGGATGAAGTTCATGAGTTTCATCATCCTCATGGCGGGAGGAATCGATCGTGAGACAGTGGAAGGTCCACGTTGCATATTTGGATCTTGGAGGTTTCGAGTGAATCCAGCTTAATGGCATGTCGTCATTATGCTTGATTTCCAATACCGGAATGTCGTTAGTCTTTGGTCCCCTCGGTGGTGACACCGTCACCGTAGGCGTGATTAGCTCGTTGCCTTGCATGAACTTGAGGCACTTTGGTGAAGGGTGGATGCCACGCCATTGATTTTATGCGGCCGGGGACGCCCAGGATGGGCTGTGAAAGTGATTGGAATGTCCAACACTTGGAATTCGATGGGGATCACCCGCTTGCCGAACCGTATGTTGAGAGTAGCAACCCCGAGAACCGTACGGGAAGTAGAGTCGTAGGCCTCGACAGGTGGACCGAAGGCTTAAGATCTCGTGGGCTTGATGTCAAGCAGTCCATCATCTTGGCGGGCAAGACATTCATTCCGAACATCCGTCCACCAACACGCGGGGAAGGCGACGCTCGTCCAGTGGATCTGTGATGTAGAGCGGCTCATTGTGATCGGCCCAAATTTTGGAAGGTCCAAATATGTGAAGGTGATAATGTTGCCATAGTGGATGTTACCGATCATTTGAATGACTTCATCTCGGGGTTGCGTCCACGGGGACCATGGTACGGGCCGGAGCTTTCCTCTAGCTTGAGCTTGTGAGGATAAGAGGAGGTGGCTTGAGAGACCAAAGGGAAATGTTCGCCCGAGTCCGCTGAGCCGAGTGAGGATCGGGTCCTCTTTCAAGGAATTTGCGTCTTCGGGCCGGCCGGGTTGCAATCGGCTCCGTCGGCTTTTGGTGGCCTTAGGTGGTAATGCATGGATTTGACCCGATCGGGTTAGAACGCCGACATCGTGTTTGGTCCCTTACGAACAGTGCTCACGAGTTGAGCCATAGTTAGAGGAGGATTCCTCGTAGCATAGGGCCATATGTCTTCCTCAACTTCATTGATTGTGGATGAATTCCTGAGCTTCGGCGGCTTGACGGATTCTCGTCCCAGATACCGGCTTGGATGCCTCTGCGGGAGGTAGCCTACGCTTGACGCAGCTTGTTCGAATGTCGTGCACAAATGCTGGCTTCGAATCGAATCGTGCGTTGCGACCCTCCGGGAGGTTGGAGAGTTCTCGGCTTAAGCGAACGGTCTCCTTGATCTCTTCACGGTATATCGCGTTTCTTTCCTTCTTGCGAGCATACTCGGGGGCATTCTCGAGTTGGGTCCGGCGATACTCGTGATTTGCTAGTTTTCCTCCACTCCTGGGCCTAGATCAACCTTCTTGCGAGCTGCGTCGAGAGTGAGTGCTGCGTTTCTTCCCATGTGAGAATAGCCAGTGCTTCTTTGAACTGCGTGCGGCAGTCTAGGTAAACCTCCATCGGGGAGAGTTTTCTCCTCTGCTTTATCTGAGTGGCGGGTATGTCGGAAGGTGAGTACACGGCTTCCCGAACATCTGCCCATGTGACTGGTTGCTGTCCCAGTTGATCGTTTCTGTAAACAAATGCCGTAGACTGTGGAATTTCCCTGAGTAGTTGCTCGAGACGAATTTCCATCCTCCTCCTGTTTTTAAATAGACCTTCCTCCCTGAGTTGGCCTTTCAATTTGAGTGCGGCAATGATCCGTTCCCATCCTCCCAGGACCCTTGGGAGTTTGGTTTTGTTGACTTCATGCCCGGCTTGGAAAAGAATGGTTTCATCGTCTTCATCGTCGCTTTCACAGAGAACTTGCTTTCCTCGGGAAGGTAAGCGCTGGGATTCGTTCTGCTGTGTCGTTCCATCTCCTAGGTCATTGGGACCGTTGACCACCCTTGCCTGGCAGAGGGGGTTGGATGAGAACAGACGGTAGTCAGGGAAGTTGCCATGAGCAAAACTGTCACGACCCGAAACCTAGGCTCTATTTTGGTCACGTGTTGAGCACGTGGGAGTGGGGTGCGTAGTAAATTATTTTATGCATTTCATAATAATTGTGGTTTTTATGTGATAGTTTTAACATTTTAATAATTTAATTGTCATTTTAGTAATGCTAATAAATTAATTTTAATTATTTAATGTCTAAAGGGAAGAAATAATAATTTTGTAGTGAATACTTTAATTGTTGAAAATTAAATAAAAAGCCTTATAAAATATAGTGGGGCTTAAGTGAAAATTTAAAGTAAAGATAGTTAATTAAAATAACTCAAATTCTAAACGGGCCAAAGGGTAACATGGTTTTGTATAAATATTACTCCTTCCTTTTCCGTGGATCATTCCAGAGAGAGAGAGCTCGAGAGAATGGAGAGAAAGAAGAAAAAGAAATAACTTGCTCCGTCCCCAAATATTTTCCAAAAATTCCTAAAAATCAATCGTTGGTCCGATTGACGATCCGACTGCGGCGAAGCGATTAGGAAGGCGAGGAGAACGTTTAGAGCCGATCAGATCGTATTTCCGTTTCGGCATATTTCTAGGTAAGTTATTATGATTTCTTTCGAATAATTGTTCATACTACGAGAAATGATGATATTACGTGTTTTAAATGATATTTGATATTATGGGACCAAAATATTTGGCTTTTGGTAATTTTCGAAATTTATTTGGGTTGTGGAAATAAAAAGAGAAAAATGGATTATTTGATTGAGTAGGGTAAGGTTGGGCTTGAAATGATAAAATGTTATTGATATGTGGCTTTATTATATTATATATATGATTGTTGGAATTTTAGTCACTTTTTACGACTTTAAGAATAACAAGGAAGGTTCGGGTTGGAAGCGAATATAGTAGTGGCGGATCATTTACTTGGCTTGGAAATGTTAAGAATTTGGGTGATATTCATGGTTCTTGTAATGAGTAGTCAATTAAAATGGCCTCGGAATTAAACAGGAATGATTATTTATAAAACTTGATATTAGGTGTTATAATGAACTCGGTCAAGGTTGGACTTTTTATTTGGGTGCTTAAACGGAAAAGGAAACGAGTCGGGTTGAATAAGAGTACTTGGATGTCATAGCCTTGAGAACTTGGTTGAAAATGAGGAAATTGTATTTGAATGGGTGTTGGGAATTCTAGAATCATTTTAGGTAAGTTATTATGATTTCCCTTCAATGTTGAGTATATGAATTTAAATGATAGGTAAATGTGTTATAAATTGGTTTTGGGACTTGATTGTGTTAATTCTTGGCTTTGGAAATGGTTAGAAACTATAAGGTTGGTGAACATGGAAAAAGGGTAATGGAATAGTGGGGTGACCATGAATTAGATGTAGAATAGATGTTCTAAAGTATGGATTGAGTATTGATATGGGTTCAAAATGGTATATAAACTGGGTTTGGTTAGTTTGGTACCGGTTATGGCCTTCGAGAAACAAAGAGGAAAGTTATAAATGTCAATTGGGTTGGACAACCGCCGATGTTCTCGCAATCCGATGTCGATTTTGGTCTTGGCACGAGTCGTGCCAAGGAGCACGAGTCGTGCCCTTCTTGCCACTCGTGACAACGAGTCGGGAACAATGGTCCAAGTCATTCTGAGTAGAATGGGGAGAAAAGGCACGAGTCGTGCCAAGGGGCACGAGTCGTGCCCTGCATCAAAATTTCTGAAGTTACTTTTAAAGCTTAAGAACCAATTCAACTTAGATCAAGATTGACCCCTCTTCAAAGATAGGATGAACTAGAACACTTTTAGCTGCACAATGATGTCTTAAGTGGCTAAGATGGAATTATGGAAGTAGTTTAAATATTGCTTGGAAACAGGGTGGAAGCTATGGTTGATTGATAGCCAAAGTTTGTAGAAACTTGGTAAATGATTATGAAACCTTTATAGGGAATGTTTAATAGTGCGACACGGACATCTCGGGCTTATTAGAGTTACTTTGTGCCATATGTAACTAATTATACATGGTTATTGGGTTATTAAGGGCATGAAATAAATGTTGCTTGGAAAAGGGTTGGAAACCATTGTGAATTGATAACCAAAGTTTATAGAAACTCGGTACTAGATCATGGAACTTGTGTGTAAATGGTATAATATGATATTATGAAAGCGTAGAGTTACTTGTATGTCATCGGACCTCTGCGTCCTTATCTATGGATGTTTATAAATTGAATTGGGGCGTGAAATAACTGTTGCACGTCATCATTGTATTAATTATGAGCATACATGCCCTACATGGATTATATTGACTCATTAGTGTTTATATACATGTTACACTAATTGAGATGTTCAACATGAGTAATTGTACCATGTTTTATATTGTTCAGCATGAGTAATTGTACCATGTTCTATACTGTTCAGCATGAGTAATTGTACCATGTTCTATATTGTTCAAAAGATGAGTAATTGTACCATGCTCTATACTGCTCAAAGATGAGTAATTGTACCGTGTTATATATATTGATATCCTATTGGGTGGATTTGACTTCAAGTAACTGTTATGTACTTGAATGTGATTATGATTGTGATCAATATCAGCTGATATTTCGGGGGTATAATGGAATGCGACCACTTATGAGATGTTGTAACATAAGGTGCTCGGATTTCATTATACCCGGGTCCGTTTCCACCCCACTGTGGCCACAGTTTGGGGCTCAGTTACTATGGATATGCCTAAGCAGTTCATAGGATACTGATACCTTACATGGTTCCCTGAAAAATGGGTCTTGTAAGGCGTGTATAGGCCTAAGCCGTTCACACATATAGAGGATGGGTTCCCATGAGGATGTATGCCCATACCCACGTGGTACGATTTATTGTTCAGACGGGAAAAGGTAAGATCAGGTAATGTAATGTGTTTACAGTATTCCAATATGATGTTGAACAACTTGTTTACGTGTTGCATCTTATTTGGCATCTTGCTGCATGCATAATAGCTTACTGAGATTCTTTCTCACCCCGTCTCCCTTTAATTTTTTTAGATTCAGCTGAGACAGTAAACTGCACCGGTGAGGCCGGAAAGGAGTTTGGACCGTCTTTGGGTTGACCGGGTATGGTTAGTGTTGGGAGTTGGGAATAAGGTGTGATTGTTATTATTTTGAGGAAAAGTTATGTATAACGGTTTATAAATATTTTCAGTTGTATTGTTGTAAATTAAAACAGGTTATAGTTTGGGTTCCAAAAAGTTTATTCAATTTTTCAATTATTTAAACAAAAAGTTTTAAAATTTTTAGAAGTTGGTTTGGGGACCCTCCAGCTGGGGCACGATTTTATAGGTCCCGGGGTGGGAGTCCTCACGCTTGGTATCGTAGCTAAGGTTAGAAGTCAAGGGTAGAAGTCTAGTCTAAGGGGGAGTGTGTGATACCTGACGACGAGTGTTTATGCAGGAAATTGTTCAATGGCAGAAATAGTAATGACCAACCAAGAGATTAAGAAAACGTGAGTAAAATGGAGAGATAGATTCCTCCGTAGTAATTAGAAGTATATTACCTGTCTCAGGAAGTAGGGGCAATACTTGTATGAATCCCTGTTCATATCATTATTATGTGGCATTGTATTTCTGCTTTTATTTGCATAATTGCCTCAGAGTTGCCTTATGTGCTGGAGGTGTCTGCTCCTATAGGAGAGTACCTCGAATATTCCTTGATTATCATGATAGTCGTGATTGTGTGGGCATGTATTGCCAATGGATGTGGTAGATATACCAATCCGTGATTTATTGTTATACTTGACCGAAATTGGTTAAGTGGTTGTTGTGTGTTGGGAGGACTGTCGCAGGAAGCGAGTCTCCTTATCTATGGTTGAATTGCCTCTGTGTTTAGTTGAGGCGGCTAAGTTATTAATTGATATTTATGTCATATATGCATTAAATGTCAATAAGTATAGTTTAAATAATGTGAAGGTTACTTGGGTTATGTATGAGACTTGAGTAGGAGTCACCTAAATTACCCCGTGTATTGTTGGTAAATGAATTGGTAAAGTGATTTCATCAGAATAGTTCAAGCCGCCAGTTAGGGTGACAGCATTCCGTATTGATCTAATGTCAGGGTTGTTGCCCATATCCAAAACACCTTATAGAAGGGCATTGATTGTGTTGTAAATATGAGGAGTAGAGGTTAAAACCTGAGTTTGATATATTTGTGGTAATCTTGATGGATGCTATCCTTGTTTATTTGGAGTATGAAAATATTATGAAATCATGTGCAAGTAATGTTATCTGACGTCGTGAGAATCAGATTGTTTGTGAAATTCAGTAAGAGTGAGTAATGGCCCGAGAAGATTTTAAATTGGGACTTGTAGTGTCAAGCTCGGTGACTGTTATTACTTTTCGAGGATTGAGACCATGGTCAAGGGACAACCTTCGACAGTGTTAGAACTCCGCTGTTATCTTGGTTTGACAGGTTATTATTAAAAGAATATTGATGGGTTTCCAAAAAAATTGTAATCCCAGTGATTCAATTGCTTTCGAAGGAGATATCATTTATATGAAATGTTAAAGTGTGAAATCAACGTGGCAGAATTGAAGAATGAATTGACTATAGTCTTGACCTTTACCCTACATGATGGATGTGAACTTGTAGTTGTCATGTGCGCGTCAAGAGAAGGATTTGGGTTGTGTTTTATACAGACTGGGAAGGCGATAGCTTATGCTTCGAAGGAATCAGAGTGGCGCAGCGGAAGCGTGGAAGGGATTACGACTATTTTGCGTTACTTAAGTGGAAACATCCTTTGCACGAAGTTAAATTTGAAATCTGTACAAATCATAAGAGTTGAAGTATCATGTATCAAAGGGGATTGAACAAACAGGTGGAGAAATTGTTGGAGTTATTAAAAGACTTATTTGCGATATTACACAACATCCGAGAAGGCTACTGTGATTGCAGACGTGATTATCCGAAAGGGCTTTCTTATTAGAATTGCTATCATGTGAGTTGCAAAAAGAGATGTGAATTGCGAATGTTCGAGCTACACCTACTTGGAACGAAGATCTTATGGGAGTTCAACCAATGATTCTGAATCGAGGGAATTATCTAACATTTTCAAGAAAGAAGGACCGAGGATATTGTATCAATATTGATGGAATATTAACCTTCAACGACAAAATGGGTGTACCTATATTCGTAAGAGAGTAAGAGACATTCTAGAGGAAGATCATAAATTGAGAATGGTGATGTATTCAAGACATTTGCAGATGTATCGAGAATTGAGAAGGGATTTGAAGAATGAGGATAAGAAGACATTTGATGGATTTCATAACGGGACTACCTTCAACATCAAAGGAAATGGACTCGTAGAGGCATAGTGGATAGATTGATCAAAGTCAGCTCAGTTGTACCAAGAGAATAATCTATTGAAAGGAAGTTAACATAATTGTATGGGCAAGAGAATTGATCGATTCTACGGAGTATTAATCATTATTTTGTATTAGACGAGATTCGAGATTCATATTGCGGTTGTGGAAGACTGAGTGCGAGACCTTGGGACTTCCAGATGCCTTCAATTTTACGTTATATCTCCAGATGGATTGGACAGACAAACATAGAGAACTATCCAGAATCGTGGGAATGTGTTATGTGTGTATTCGAGGGACTTTCATTAACTTTGAGAAGTTCGTGTAACCTTAGTTGAAGTGCATATATCAGCAGTGATCAGTCCAGTGTTGAAGTGACACCGTACGCAGCATTGCAGTGGAGAAGAGTCTTGATGATCCTTTCCTTATATCGAGCTTTTCAACCGAGGCTATTCTTGTTGATTAGACGTATGTGGAACCATTGAGTGGTATTATAATCCAATCCGGAAATGGAAACCTAGAAAATTTGAGTTGTGAAAGTGTAGTGGAAGAATCATATTAGTAAAGAAGCCACTTGGGTTTCGGGAATCCGAGAGGCATGAGAGTTACATGTGGTTATTTGAGTAGTCAGGTAAGCGTGTTTAAAAATTCGGGACGAATTTTTCTTAAGGGGGAGTGAGTGTCACGACCCGAAACCTAGGCTCTATTTTGGTCACGTGTTGAGCACGTGGGAGTGGGGTGCGTAGTAAATTATTTTATGCATTTCATAATAATTGTGGTTTTTATGTGATAGTTTTAACATTTTAATAATTTAATTGTCATTTTAGTAATGCTAATAAATTAATTTTAATTATTTAATGTCTAAAGGGAAGAAATAATAATTTTGTAGTGAATACTTTAATTGTTGAAAATTAAATAAAAAGCCTTATAAAATATAGTGGGGCTTAAGTGAAAATTTAAAGTAAAGATAGTTAATTAAAATAACTCAAATTCTAAAGGGGCCAAAGGGTAACATGGTTTTGTATAAATATTACTCCTTCCTTTTCCGTGGATCATTCCAGAGAGAGAGAGCTCGAGAGAATGGAGAGAAAGAAGAAAAAGAAATAACTTCCTCCGTCCCCAAATATTTTCCAAAAATTCCTAAAAATCAATCGTTGGTCCGATTGACGATCCGACTGCGGCGAAGCGATTAGGAAGGCGAGGAGAACGTTTAGAGCCGATCAGATCGTATTTCCGTTTCGGCATATTTCTAAGTAAGTTATTATGATTTCTTTCGAATAATTTTTCATACTACGAGAAATGATGATATTACGTGTTTTAAATGATATTTGATATTATGGGACCAAAATATTTGGCTTTTGGTAATTTTCGAAATTTATTTGGGTTGTGGAAATAAAAAGAGAAAAATGGATTATTTGATTGAGTAGGGTAAGGTTGGGCTTGAAATGATAAAATGTTATTGATATGTGGCTTTATTATATTATATATATGATTGTTGGAATTTTAGTCACTTTTTACGACTTTAAGAATAACAAGGAAGGTTCGGGTTGGAAGCGAATATAGTAGTGGCGGATCATTTACTTGGCTTGGAAATGTTAAGAATTTGGGTGATATTCATGGTTATTGTAATGAGTAGTCAATTAAAATGGCCTCGGAATTAAACAGGAATGATTATTTATAAAACTTGATATTAGGTGTTATAATGAACTCGGTCAAGGTTGGACTTTTTATTTGGGTGCTTAAACGGAAAAGGAAACGAGTCGGGTTGAATAAGAGTACTTGGATGTCATAGCCTTGAGAACTTGGTTGAAAATGAGGAAATTGTATTTGAATGGGTGTTGGGAATTCTAGAATCATTTTAGGTAAGTTATTATGATTTCCCTTCAATGTTGAGTATATGAATTTAAATGATAGGTAAATGTGTTATAAATTGGTTTTGGGACTTGATTGTGTTAATTCTTGGCTTTGGAAATGGTTAGAAACTATAAGGTTGATGAACATGGAAAAAGGGTAATGGAATAGTGGGGTGACCATGAATTAGATGTAGAATAGATGTTCTAAAGTATGGATTGAGTATTGATATGGGTTCAAAATGGTATATAAACTGGGTTTGGTTAGTTTGGTACTGGTTATGGCCTTCGAGAAACAGAGGAAAGTTATAAATGTCAATTGGGTTGGACAACTGCTGATGTTCTGCAATCTGATGTCTGATTTTGGTCTTGGCACGAGTCGTGCCAAGGAGCACGAGTCGTGCCCTTCTTGCCACTCGTGACAACGAGTCGGGAACAATGGTCCAAGTCGTTCTGAGTAGAATGGGGAGAAAAGGCACGAGTCGTGCCAAGGGGCACGAGTCGTGCCCTGCATCAAAATTTCTGAAGTTACTTTTAAAGCTTAAGAACCAATTCAACTTAGAACAAGATTGAACCCTCTTCAGCATAGGATGAACTAGAACACTTTTAGCTGCACAATGATGTCTTAAGTGGCTAAGATGGAATTATGGAAGTAGTTTAAATATTGCTTGGAAACAGGGTGGAAGCTATGGTTGATTGATAGCCAAAGTTTGTAGAAACTTGGTAAATGATTATGAAACCTTTATAGGGAATGTTTAATAGTGCGACACGGACATCTCGGGCTTATTAGAGTTACTTTGTGCCATATGTAACTAATTATACATGGTTATTGGGTTATTAAGGGCATGAAATAAATGTTGCTTGGAAAAGGGTTGGAAACCATTGTGAATTGATAACCAAAGTTTATAGAAACTCGGTACTAGATCATGGAACTTGTGTGTAAATGGTATAATATGATATTATGAAAGCGTAGAGTTACTTGTATGTCATCGGACCTCTGCGTGCTTATCTATGGATGTTTATAAATTGAATTGGGGCGTGAAATAACTGTTGCACGTCATCATTGTATTAATTATGAGCATACATGCCCTACATGGATTATATTGACTCATTAGTGTTTATATACATGTTACACTAATTGAGATGTTCAACATGAGTAATTGTACCATGTTTTATATTGTTCAGCATGAGTAATTGTACCATGTTCTATACTGTTCAGCATGAGTAATTGTACCATGTTCTATACTGTTCAGCATGAGTAATTGTACCATGCTCTATACTGTTCAGCATGAGTAATTGTACCATGTTATATATATTGATATCCTATTGGGTGGATTTGACTTCAAGTAACTGTTATGTACTTGAATGTGATTATGATTGTGATCAATATCAGCTGATATTTCGGGGGTATAATGGAATGCGACCACTTATGAGATGTTGTAACATAAGTTGCTCGGATTTCATTATACCTGTGTCCGTTTCCACCCCACTGTGGCCACAGTTTGGGGCTCAGTTACTATGGATATGCCTAAGCAGTTCATAGGATACTGATACCTTACATGGTTCCCTGAAAAATGGGTCTTGTAAGGCGTGAATAGGCCTAAGCCGTTCACACATATAGAGGATGGGTTCCCATGAGGATGTATGCCCATACCCACGTGGTACGATTTATTGTTCAGACGGGAAAAGGTAAGATCAGGTAATGTAATGTGTTTACAGTATTCCAATATGATGTTGAACAACTTGTTTACGTGTTGCATCTTATTTGGCATCTTGCTGCATGCATAATAGCTTACTGAGATTCTTTCTCACCCCGTCTCCCTTTAATTTTTTTAGATTCAGCTGAGACAGGTAAACCAGACCGGTGAGGCCGGAAAGGAGTTTGGACCGTCTTTGGGTTGACCGGGTATGGTTAGTGTTGGGAGTTGGGAATAAGGTGTGATTGTTATTATTTTGAGGAAAAGTTATGTATAACGGTTTATAAATATTTTCAGTTGTATTGTTGTAAATTAAAACAGGTTATAGTTTGGGTTCCAAAAAGTTTATTCAATTTTTCAATTATTTAAACAAAAAGTTTTAAAATTTTTAGAAGTTGGTTTGGGGACCCTCCAGCTGGGGCACGATTTTATAGGTCCCGGGGTGGGGAGTCCTCACAAAAACTCTTGAGGTCAAACTGGTCTAGAGTGGCCTCTAGCTTTCTGTCTGAAGCTGCCTGTGACACTTTAAGGGCTTGGTCCCTGTAGGTCTTTCGAGCTTGGTCTTCGTCCCAAAGACGACTTTCTTGAGCGGCTAGTTCCATGAGAGCTTTCCTTGCGAGACCTAGGCAGTCTCCGTAGGTGCGCATCGTCTGGCTAGTGTCCAGAACCGTGATTACATTCAAATCGCCGAATGGCGGGAACACTTGGATTACATTGACGAAGGAAGTCGATCGGGACATTCCATGCGGCCTTCCTTAATCTCGATCACCAAGAAGTTTGCCCATATCTCGTTGATTGACCCCACTGGGGGTATTGAATTCTGCAATGTTGACGGTCTCGTGATCTCGCTCGATCGCCAAGTCTATCAAAGCTAGCAATGACCGCGGGATGTTCGAATCCGGCCGTGACGGCCGGGAGCAGAATCCGAACCGGAGCATGTTGATGCCGAGGTGGTCATTTCCTATGTCGGAAGCCGACTCGTCTTGCGGGGAAGACTTTCACGAGATGTTTTCGGGGTGGCCGCCTAAGCGTTCCCGAGGTCGATCTCGACTTGTAGCGAGGTGAGGAGCTTGGTCTCCTTCGCCGTTGCCACTCGCCTTCGCGGCGCTTGAGGGTATAAGCTTGGCCGACGGCACGGGCCGGTTGCCACCGGGGCCGGTACTGGAAGTAGGGATGAGCTCGAGCTCGCTTGGCCAATGCCTCGTTTACCATGAGCAGCGAGTCATCGAGGGTGACCTTGGTGTTGCAGAAATCGATAACAAGGACGGGATCCTCGCTTCATCAGGATATCCGGAATAGATGATATTGACGAAGTCGTCGTCCTTTACTTGATCGTAGGGATTCCTCGTTGCGTGAATCACGTGCTTCCAATTATCGGATAGCCGCCTGCATCTTGGACATTGAGCTTGACAATTTCCATGGTATTGGAACCTTGGTCGTAGGTGACCCGATCGGAAGGAGTTCCGTCCTCAAACCGAGCATGTGAATGCAGAGGTCCGCTTGCGGGTCCGCCGCATCTTCGACTCCGGAGAGTCCAGATTCATCGTCATCCGATCGCTCAATCCAGGTGTAGGGACGTATCAAGGCCCGGTTGCGTTGGCTGAGCAGCCTAGAAAACATCATGCTCTTCATTGGAGAAGAGGGGTGCAGCGGGTAGTTCCTCGTGGAGGACATCCCATACGACTTCCATGCATTCATCACGAGAATGGCGGTGCTTGTTGACCTTTATCACAAAGATCTCTTCGCCTGGCGGGGCCAGAGAGTTGGTTTGGAGAATGCTGACGAATCTCCGATTGGAGACTGGGGTTTACGTGCCCTTATCATGGCGATGCTCGCCGTTTCCTTCCAACCCGCCTCCAAATGTTGGAAACGACGTTGAACTTGATGTATCGGACCGCAGTGGTCCGCCCGCTCGAGTACGTTTACATAGTTGGCATCTCCTGACTCGAGGATTCTCGGGCGAGATTTGCCCGATAGTCCCTCGTTGATTCGAAGGAGGTAACCCCGGTGCACGAGTGCGGACACGCTTGCCACTGTCTCTCGGCTTCGTTTCCTATGAGGAAACTATCCCTCGGATGACTTCGAGATCTCCCCGCCGGTTAATGAATTTAACGCACCGATGGAGAGTGGAAGCTATGGCTTTCATGTGATGTAGCCAAGGGCATCCCAAAAGAGCCGTGAACTCGGATGGAATGTCCATCACGTGGAATTTTGCCGGCACCATTTGGGTTTCGAACCGTAGTTCCAGAGTCACCGTCCCCGGGATGGGACGAGACGAGTTGTCGTAGGCCTTGATAGTCCGAGCCGACGGAATCGAGGTGGCTTTCATGGATGCGGAGAGCTCGCATCATGCCGAGAGGGAGGACATTAACGGCTGACCCGTTATCTACCAATACTCCGGGAGTGATATGGTGTTGAGTTTGAGAGTGATGTACGAGCTTCGTTGTGCCCCGAGGCGTCTCTCGGTAAGTCTTCGTCGCGTAACGTGATCATGCCTTTGCCATGCTGTGCGGAGTCGTAGATCTCGTCTCTATCCGTAGAAGGAGAGTCATCCACCATCCATTTCCCGTCTTCCTCTTGCGAGGTAAAGCCTTTACTGAACCTCGTGGAGTGTGTTGAGGCCGCCCGTGGCGGTTGCCGCCCTTGGTTAGCACATTGATCGAGTGCGATTGCCAAGCCGACCTTGATCTTCCTTTACCGGTCCGAGCTCTAAGCCGGACAAATTGAATCTTGGCCGATCCCGCGGAGGTTAGGCTTCGATCGCGCAAAGATTACCAAGATCCGAGGTATTCCAAGTGTCCCAGGGCCTGAATTCTGGTTTCAGCGGGACTTTTCGGCTTTCCCACCCCCGTCTCGCTCTAAAGCCGCATGGCCCGGGAGGCAAAGAGGACCGGGCCGGAGTACAAGACGTAGTAGTCGAACCTCCCGAGGGTTCTCCAAGTGTACCTACACCGGTATCTCCAGCTTCGTATCTTTCTCTCGGATTCTTTGTTGAGAGGATTTCTTCTTTTGTTTTCTCGGAGGATTGCTCCGGACAGTTTCTCGGGACTCGTACTCCGGGCGGGCGGAGTAGTCGCAAACATCGTAGCCGATGTGGACATTAGAGGAGGATCCAAATTGAAAGAGGCGGGAAACCGGTTACTGTGGCACTCTTCTTGGGCACCCACTCAAATGGAATTCACATCGTTATTGTCCGGAAGGGATTTCCGATCGTATTGGGCCCAGGGGCGCTCTAACTTGCCTTCTTCTATCAAGTTACGGATTTCGTATCGTAACCCCAAACAATTGTCGGTGGTATGGCCGTGATACCGATGGAAGGCGCAAGATTTGCTCTTGTCCGCATTGGCTACGGGAATTTTGGGTTTGTAATTGGCAACGGGCTTAAGGAGACCCTCCTTGATTAGCCCTTCCAGCATCTTGCTCAGCTGGCATGTCCAACTTGTCAAGTGTACGGCAGGCCGCTTCCCCGAGTAGAATTGTTGCTTTGTGGGGACTCGGGTTTCGTTACCCGACCGTTGTCCCCGATGGACGTAGTTGACGGACGTATCTTTCCCTTTGCCGGGGCCGATGACGCGGATTGAATGCAACCGTTGAGCGGTATACGTATGGCCGTGCGTGCCAACTTTTCCTTGAGATCCTTCTCGAACCGTGAGCCGGCATTGACCATGGCCCGGAGATCCAGGAAGAAATTGTGACTCGATGAGAGTTCGATGGACGGTCTTAAGCGGGACTTGAAGATCCGCATCTGTTCGTCTTTGCGAGTGGCTCCATGATCTCGAGAGTTTCCAGCTCCATCTCTTGTAGAATTCCCCAACACTTTCATCCGCTTTACGCTCAGTGGTGATTAAGTCCTCGCGACTTGTTTCCCACTCTAAGTTGGATCCGTACCGTTCCAGAAGATGTTACCGATCTGTTCCCACGTGTGGCGATCCGCAGCTTGACCCTCGAAACCATCGTAACGCCGAACTTTTGAGCGTATGCCGGAAGTGGTCGGCCATTTGCTGGAGGGTTGCTCCTTTTGCTCTCATGCCGAGAATGTAGGTGTCGACGTGCGTTTGAGGACATTCGGTTCCATCGAATCGGTCCATCTCCGCATTCGAACTTGGCAGTGGAGAGGCGTGACCATTCCCGGATCTCGTGGATTTGAGCGTTTCCTGCTTTGAGGAAGCTGCTTTCATGGTGGCTTTCGGGTCTTTCATCCGCTCGACCATCCAGTGCTAAGGTTGGGTCCAGCTGGTGGACTGTGAGGCTCGCGCCGGTGCTACCACGTGAGAGGTAGTGATTGGAGGTGGAAGGCTTGGTATATGAGAATATACGGGAGCCTTTTTCGAACTCGTATCGGGGTTTGTCCCCGGTGTTTAGGGATTCGTGTATAGGCAACGGGACGAACCCGGAGGGTATTGAGGATATTGGCATCTCGAGATGGTCCAGGGTGCGCCGGTGATATTGAGTGATGGGCGTAGCACCGGGCCGACCAAAATTGACAGTGGTTGCCACGAGAGGTGGCAACATGGAGCCTAGGTCGGCTATTTCCTTGGTTGGAAGGCATCCCGTAAGTTGGCGGGGAGGAACCCGATTGAAGGTTTGGTGAACTGGTTTCGGGGAATCGTCATCCTCGACTGTGACAAAAGTACCGTCTCGACCTGGGATAGCCGCTATACCACGCTCATTCGTAAGCCGTACCACGAAATTTTGCCGATCTTCTTTCGCCTCTTGTGAACCTCACAAGCCCGGATGGCTTCTTCCAATGTCATATCTGGCACGGTGGCGGGGTCCTTCCCCGTCATTATTTCTCGGTGAGCTAGACATGTCGGAAATTCTCGCCGAGGGAACCGAGGGAACCGAAGAACCGTCTCGACGCCGCCGTTACCGTGATCCCGGCAAGGCGCCGACCCGGAAATCCGAACCACTTTCTCGCTCGCCGCAGTGGAACGAAAGGAAGGGTTTAGGCTTCGGAAAAGGGGATTTGGCTCAAGGTTTTCGGGCTTGTGCAATGTGCGCTATCGATTAATGTTTACTTAAAGCACATTTTCTCAGAGTCCTAATTGGTTGGAAAAGAGCGTGTCTTCTTTTTCGCAACTAATCCTAGAGCTCTAATCAGTGGATCTCGTCACTACGCTTATAAGCCCCTCGTTTCCATTGTAGATCATCTTTCTCAGGACGGACTATCCCGAGCGAGGTCTGATAAGGCAAGCGAGTTCCACCGACAAAGGAAAAAGTGAACTTAAGGCTAGCTGATCAAGCAAACTTTCAACGTGTGTGACGTACGGGCCACGGTCGAAGTCAATGTCCTTAAGTTAAGGCGGGGGTCATGCCAAAATTTGGGCATGACCTCTCCTGACTCGCTTGTGCGAGAGACCTTTAGCTTTTTAGCGTTGGCCAAGTTGTGGCTGGTACGATACATACGGCGAGGTTTGGTGACACGGCGTCACATTCAACCTTCTGCATATTTTTCGGCAGAGCTCCGCGTCAAAGTCAAGGCTGAAAAGCTCAAGACTTCGGGTCGGGAACGACCTTTGATCTCAAACTCTCGAGCTTGACTCGGAGCGGGGCCCGGCGTGAAAAATATACACTTAGGCTTTATGACACGAGCTAAGCCAAAAACCAACCGGGGTCTTGGACAAAGTGTGACACAAAGAGTGCATGGTTTACACGGGCTAGGATGGGATGTTTGGGACGACCCCGTGCGCCCCCGAAAGGCATCTGGCAGGCCAATCGGAGTGCAACTGATAAGGCCATCCCGGGTTAGGGGTTGTAGTGTGCAGTGTACCGAGGCAGCAAGTGCACGTGAAGTGCGGTGTTCCGAGGCAGCAAGTGCGCGTAGTGTGCGGTCACTAAAATTCTTTTTCTGAGTAAAACAGAGATTTTTCAGAATGTGTCTTAAAGAATTTATGATGCACAGTTCAAAATATAACATGAAAATCAAACATGAATGGGAATGCACAAACATGGTAAGATTTTGAAAAGTTGACAATGTAATGCCTTTGAAAAAAACCGTTCGAGGTTTAAAGGAACTCACACACACGAAAACGAGGAAGGGTAAACGAAAGTTTGACCCACAGAAGGCTTTTTAGAAAACAACGGTAGTTTTGAAAAAAGTATCTTTTCCCCAGCGGAGTCGCCAACCGAAATTACCCGATCTGCGCGCGGCGGGGGCGCGGAAAAGGCGGTTGTCTTTCGCGGAGGGGTTGGTGTCTGAGACCTCGCTTCATGGGAAGGAACAAAATGAGGAGTCGCCACGCGGTTTTTGTATTTTGAGCCCAAACGTTGAGAAACGGCTATTGTGAAAAGGTGTCGTTTTTATTGGTAGCAAAAACTTAGAAAAAGGCTTTGAAAACGGGGATCATTTTTATTGGTAGCAAAAACGAGTAAAAAGCTTTTTTGTACCAGAGATTGTTAGGTTCGGAGGTCAAGTTACGTTTCGGGTAGAGTATTACGAGATCGCCCGAAACGCCTCGCATGACGAGTCTTTCTACCTTTCTCGAAATCGTGTGTGTGTGTGTGTGTTTTTTTTTTTTTTGAAATGGGGGCTTGAATGACAAGCTTAATCTTGGTTTGAATGACAAACGTTGATTAGGTGACTTTTGAAAAGACGAGCGTTTGAATGACAAACGTCGGTTTGAGTTGAAAAGATGCGTTTGCGTGGCAAACGTCGATTTTGAGTTTGAAATGAGCGTTTGCGTGGCAAACGTCGATTTTGAGCCGTGCGAGTCATTGTTAACGATTTTTACGGGAAAAATGCGTATTAAATGATTTTAAGTGTCAAATGGCGGCTTTGAGTTTGAAGATGAGCGTTCGGAGGCCGAACGTCATTTCGCGCGTTTTGAAAGAGAGTTCGACGGACGAACTCCGGTTTTGAACCGGGCATTACATTGTTAACGATTTTTACGGGAAAAATGCGTATTAAATGACATGCGATCAACGAATCGGGTTGCGACTCGGACTTTGAAAAGTAAATACTATCACGATCCAAACGGATCGGACTTGTAAATGACAGTATTTAAAGCAATGTCAATGGAATCAAACGATCCGGATTCGTAAATGACGATCGACGAGGCCAAACGGCTCGGAATTGTAAATGACGATCAACGAGGCCAAACGGCTCGGAATTGTAAATGACGATCAACGAGGCCAAACGGCTCGGAATTGTAAATGACGATCAACGGATCGATCGATCCGGAATGGTAAATGACATAAAAAGTAAACGGAACGGGGTCGGAACGCCGTTTTAACCCGTGATTACTTCTCTTACGGAAAGAGAAGAGGATCGAGGGGCTAAAACGTATCGGACCCCGTTAGACGGAGGCATCTACATTTCGATAACGACGTTCGAAACGGTTATAGCGACTGGCGCGTAAACCGAGACGGAATGGGAGATTTAGAGAGAGGGAGTTATACCTATGGCTAGGGTCGACTCCTTTGGCTCGGGAGGTGTGTACGGGACACGGAAAGTGATTCGAAAGGTTGTTTCGAAGTTGTAAGGGGCGTATTTGATCGAAATACGAAGGTTTCATGCGAATCGAGACAGAACGGGAGCTCGAAAGGGGTGTAAACCAGTTTGGGCCGTGGGGTATGTGAAATTTTGGGGTAAAATTTCTGTCCTCTTGCCTTTGACAGCAACTTCTATTTATAGGTGAAATTTGCAGTAGGAGTCCGGACGGACTTGGCCTGAATCCAGGGGGTTTTGTGGTATTTTGAGAATTTGAAGGACTTCCGGCAATTTCGTAAAATGTGCACAAGTGAGTCCGCCGGACTCGCTTGCAAACCAGGGGTATTTTGGTCTTTTCCCTTTGAATTTGATTGAAGGGTGACTAGAGGGAGGTGGCATGGCCGCCACGTGCCCCTCTCGAGCCACCTCGGCCATGGGAATTTGTTCCCCGGTCCCGGTTTTGTCCGTTTTTTAAAATAACAGTCCGGGAAATGTCCGAAAGGCCCCCGGAAAGTGCCAGAAAATGTGTTTTTCAGGGAAAGCCGTGCTTTTACGTGTGATGACACGTGCTAAGTACGGTTCGACGTCGGGATGCACGGCGCCCCGGACGCTCTCGTTGGCACAAAGAACGGGAGTTTAACGAGTTCCGGTTAACCTGGAGCGGGCCAGTTAACGGATTTCGGTTAACTTTCTGACGGATTTGGACGATCCGGATTTGGGTACTTACAGTACTAAAAAGTGATAAAGGAGGTGAATATGAATCTCCATTTGAAGCAATTTGTGCTCAAAGTGGAATTAAATATATAACCTCGGCACCTTATACACCCCAACAAAACGGTGTTGCCGAAAGGAAAAATCAGACATTGAAAGAAATGATGAATGCCATGTTATTGAGTTCGGGATTATCGGATAACATGTGGGGGGAAGCCGTGTTGTCGGCTAACTATGTGTTAAACAAAATACCCCGAAAGAAACAAGACAAAACTCCTTATGAACTATGGCATGGAAGAGTGCCAAGTTACAAATACTTGAGAGTGTGGGGGTGTCTTGTAAAGGTAGCCATACCTCCTCCTAAAAAGGTGAAGATTGGACCTAAAACTGTTGATTGCATATTTATTGGATATGCACATAACAGTAGTGCTTATAGATTTCTTGTATATGAGTCGAAAATTGATGCTATACACAAAAATACTATAATGGAATCTGTGAACTTATCTTTCTTTGAGAATATATTCCCGTGTAAGTCAAGAAATGAGGCAAGCTCATCGACTAGGGTTATAGATTCAATAAAAGAAGAACACGTTCAAGATAAAAGTGAAGAAGAAGAGGTAGAACCTCGACGGAGCAAAAGAGCTAGGATTGAAAAATCCTATGGTCCGGACTTTCTAACCTATATGGTAGAAAGTGAACCACAAAGTTACAAAGAAGCCGTTAGCTCTTCGGAAGGACCTTTGTGGAAGGAAGCAATTAAAAGTGAAATTGATTCCATTTTGCAAAATCACACATGGGAACTAGTGGACATTCCTCCGGAAAGTAAACCACTAGGATATAGGTGGATTTTCAAAAGGAAAATGAAGGCGGATGGAACAATTGATAAGTACAAGGCCCGACTTGTAATTAAAGGTTACAGACAAAAAGAAGGTCTAGACTATTTTGATACGTATTCTCCAGTCACGAGAATAACGTCAATAAGAGTTGTACTTGCAATTGCGGCATTGAGAAATCTTGAATACATCAAATGGATGTAAAAACAGCCTTTCTAAATGGAGATTTAGAAGAGGAGATTTACATGAAACAACCCGAGGGGTTTATTGCACGTGAACAAGAAAAGAAGGTGTGAAAATTAGTAAAGTCATTGTATGGCTTGAAACAAGCACCAAAACAGTGGCATCAGAAATTTGATAATGCTATGATGCAAAGTGGATTTAAAATAAATGAGTGTAACAAATGTGTCTATACTAAAACCATGGAAAATGGCTGTCATTTTGTGTCTTTATGTAGACGACATGCTTATCATAGGGAGTTGTGATAAGATGATCAAATCCACGAAAGACATGTTGAATTCAAAGTTTGACATGAAAGATATGGGAATTGCGGACGTAATCCTTGGAGTCAAAATTTCTAGAATATCCAACGGGCTTGTGTTAAGTCAATCTCATTATATGGATAAAATTCTTGAGAAATTTAGCAAGAATGACAATGGAATAGCGAGTACTCCAATTGACCCAAATCTTCATTTCTCAAAGAATAGAGATGAACCGGTGTCTCAATTAGAGTATTCGAGAATCATCGAAAGTCTAATGTACTTGATGAGTTGTACTAGGCCGGATATTGCTTATACCGTTAGCAAGTTAAGCCGGTATACAAGTAATCCTGGAACAAATCATTGGAAGGGTATAGTAAGAGTATTAAGGTACTTAAGATATACTCGTGATTTTGGATTACATTACACTAGACATCCAGCTGTGATAGAATGATATAGTGATGCTAATTGGATATAAGATATCAAAGACTCAAGGTCTACAAGTGGATATTTATTCACATTAGCAGGTGCAGCTATATCATGAAAATCTTCTAAGCAAACTGTTATAGCCAGAACAACCATGGAATCTGAATTTATAGCATTAGATAAATGTGGTGAAGAAGCCGAATAGCTACGCCAATTTCGAGAAGATATTCCAAGATGGAAAAAGCTCGTGCCAGCAATTAGTATACATTGCGATAGCCAATCTGCGATTGGTAGGTCACAAAGTCATATGTATAATGGTAAGTCTAGACATATACGTCGAAGACATAATACAATTAAACAACTACTTGCAACTGGCACCATATCTATTGACTATGTAAGATCAAAAGATAATTTGGCGGATTCGCTAACCAAAGGGTTAAGTAAAGAGATAGTTGCAAGGTTGACATTGAGAATGGGTTTAAAGCCTCTTGAGAAGTTAAACACAACGAAAAACCCAACCTAGTTGACTGGAGATCCCAAGATCTAGGTTCAAAGGGATAACCTAACTATTAAAAGACTTGTAGCGTCACTGTGGGGGTCAACCCTATACTCATTCCTTAAAGTGACATCCCGAGATGAATGAGGTTAAGCCTATGGCTTTTAATGATTCTTATGTGAAGTAAAATGGGTAACTTAAAAGAATCACCTATGTGAGAAAGAAGTAGAGGCCGCTTCGAGGAGAATTGTGTGAGGCTCAATTCTTAGACCTTCTCACAAAATCAGGCATTGTGATCCAGGACCATGAATGGACACAGCTATAAGAGCTGAATTGTGTTACGGAGATACCTGTGTAAAGTATATGATCGGCTACACAAAAAGCTAGCAGTTCAAGGACATCGCGTCTACTGATTAGCGAGTAGAGTAAATATGCTTTTACAAGGGAAGGTTCAAAGGGCAAACCCCTACCTATCCTATGCAGGTTTTCGACTGCCGAACTTTATCACCTATCCTCATGAATTTCCTTCATGTGGGGGATTGTTGGAAAAATAGTGTGTTTTGAAGGAAATTAATGGTTTAATTTCTAAAGGGTAATTTTGTCAAATTACTTAATTGGGTTTGTGATTGTGAAATAAAATATTTAATTGTCCAAAATGGTTTTTGAATGTATTAAATTTGAATGCACAAAATATGTGGTCCACATTTTGCTAATGAATTTTGATTTTATAAATCAAAATTGGTTTTGACTTTGACTGATCTGCTCGACCGAGCATAGTGATTGACTCGGCCGAGCATAGCATGGCAGAAGGATCAAGTCTCTGGAAAGTCTTGCTCGGCCGAGGCATATGCTTTGCTCGGCCGAGCAGATCGTGGCAAAAAGTTTTGGACAACCTTGCTCGGCTGAGCAAGGTATATGACTCGGCCGAGCAGATCCTGAGCATTTATGACTGAGTTATTTTCAAATTGTAACAGCCTTTGAAATGAATATCAAAACTGAAAATGAGTTAATATTTTCAGTTTAATGGATGTTAATTTCGGATTATTAGTGATTAATATCAAATTAAATCCAAATATTCATTGTTGATTCCTAAGGCTTTATAATGGAATTTTGACAAAGTTTGTCAATAACTTTTGAAAAAGTTTTTGAGAGAAGAACCCAATATAAGAAAACACTTTCTTCTGCAAACCCCCTCCATAGAAATTTGCTGCATATTGTCATCTCTTTCTTTTGGCCTCCTTGCATATTAAGATCAAGAGGTGATATTGTCCAAGCTCTATTCAGCTCGCCGGGAACTTAGGTGCAAAGTGCCCCCGATCCGCACTTTTCATCCTGGGAGACAAGCGACTCAAGAAAACTCAAGCACACTCGGTGAGGAGTCGAATATGTCTTAAGAAGACATTGGTTTCATTGGGCTCGTGCAAAATTCAACAACTTCTCCTTTGTATTTTCTGTTTTGTTAATTGTATTTTATTTACATTTTCTGTAATTGTAACATCCCTTGTAACACTATACTCCCTCCATCTCATAATGATGGTTACTTAAATTGAATGCACGAGAATTAAAAAAAATACAATGATTCTGGGAGTATGGAAGTAAGTAGTAGAGAGAAATTAGTTAGACATATTTTTGTTGTGAGTGTGACAAGTGTGTCTTATTCACATTTTGAGGCAATATCATTTGTTATGGGACGCCAAAGAAAAGAAGTAACCATTGAATGAATAAGATATAATAACAATTAAATCTATACAAAATATGCATTTAAGATTTTAGAAATTTAGGATTTTAGAAATAATTTTATAAATTTTTAAGGGCTAAAAAATAAAAATGCAAAATTTGAGACCCTTAAAAAAAATGGAATCCTGTGCAAGAGATCCTCTTGCACATGCTTCGTAACCGACCCTGAAGATGGTCATATTATATTATTGATATTTTGGGTGAGCTTCCTGCATATGTAAAGTGTCATCTTATTTCCTATTGTAAATGCAATTGATTTGTTCGTTTAACTAAAACAAATAATCTATAACGCTGCAATTTGGTTAATGAATACTCCCTCCGTCCCGTTAGTATTAGCACAAACACTGTTTGCACGGGAATTAAGAAAAATGATATTTTAATAAAATGTTGTGAGTGTAAAAGAATGTGTGGAGAGAGAATGAGTGGAGGGTGTAATAAATTATAATGGTGTTGTGAGTATTAAAATAATGTAGGAGAGAGAATGAGTGGGGTTGAGTGAATATTTTATTAATATAAAGTTTCCTTTTTGGGAGTGTGCGGATATTAGCGGGACGCCCAAAAAGGAAAGTGTGCTAATATTAGCGGGACGGAGGGAGTAGGCTTTTAAGAGGCATTGACTATTTATACGACCAAATTGTCACATTTTTGTCCCTAAAGAGGTAAGTGTCCCTTAAGCGACTCAAAGAGTGCATGTTAATTCAAGGGCAAGTCCAATTGCAATAGTAATATTTGGTGTAATTTTATATCAATTTTTATAAAAATTTTCTTTGATTTGTAATAGCAAATTTTGCACTAAAAATATTTTTAACATATTTCCTTACACTTCTTTATACTACTTTATTTATATTTCAAACAATAATCAACTGCTCAAAATGATAAAAACGCTAAAAATAAAAAATCAAAGTTGATCTTATTTTACATATTTAAGGTGTTGCTAAAGTGGATGTGGGAGAGATAAAATAAGGTAGTAAACAATAAGTAGGTAGTTGTTAATATAACAACTGAGTCTTACTATTTATTAAATAATAAATGCTTTACATTTTTAAATTTTGCATGCTTTAATAATAGGACACTAAATGTGGTAAGTTCTGCGATTCGAGGTGGGGCAGAGTACTAATATTATTTCGCCAAATTTTTTAATTGTCAATTTAAATGAATTTTGAACAATATCTAAAGTTAAAATAGACGTCACAAAATACTTTTGTCATTTATATTAAATCTCGACAATCATTTATGAATAATTGTTTATGTCCATGAAATTATAATAATAGTTATTGATTATATTTATATTTATAAATTTATAATAATTTTAAAATAATATAAAAATAATTAATTTTTTATAACTTTTGGGTTAAAGTTCAATAAAATAATTGTATCTTTATTTGTGTATAAATGTTGAATTATTTGTAAGAATAAAGAAAATATACTTTTGAACAAACACGTGTAACTAATTAAGTTTTTTTAATGGTCATTGATTATGTATAACAATGATATTTAGATATTTCTATGCATTTTTTCTTAAATGTACTGTGTCCTTTAAATAAACAAAGTTATTGATTATGTTTAGAAATCTGTAATACTATTAGATTAATTTGATGATATATTTTTGTTGAAATAAGCGTCTTCAAAATTATATTGTCTTAAATTATTAATTGTTTTTTTTTTTTTTGTCTTTTTCTTCATTAATTTTTCTTCAAACTAAGAGATTTAGTTATAATGTAGATTAAAAAAAAGGCTTAAAATCTTATCCATCTTTTTTTACACAATTTTTGAGTTTATTATTATAATTTATTTGTTAATTAAAATTTCAAGAAAAAATAAAATAAAAACTGAGATTCTAGTGACTTATTGAATCATCTTATTAAAGAGTAATATATGTTTAAGTTTCAATTAGTGTTATTTAGGTGAACTTTTATAAATAAAAAAATTGTTGAACGAAAAGTCTGAGAAAAAAGTTTCAAAAATTGAGATAATTAATTTGCATTGAATATTTAAGTTGATTTTTTTGGGTAATCAATTTCTTATTTATTGCTAAAACAATTAATAAATGATTTATTTAACCATTTAAAATATTTTTCTATAAAAGTTATTTTATATTGGTTTATTAAATAAAAAAACTATAAGATATTTTTAAAAAATATATATTATAATATTAGTTAGAAAATACAAAGTATTACTTTATAATATTATACAAAAAAAGACTACTTTAAAAGATATGAATTAATGAAAAAAAATAGAGTTGTTGATATTATTAATTATTTAAAAATAAGACAATTTTTTATTTAATAATATTTATGTAAATAAAATGAGATAGTTATAATAATTCTTTTAATTTAGTTACTGTTATTTGTCAAAATCTTTTGATTGTGCGTTAAACGTGCGGGTGTCATACTAGTTTGCCCTAAAAGAGGCAAGTGTCCCTTGAGCGATTCAAAGAGTTCATGTTAATTTCAAGGGCAACTCCAATTGCAATAGTAATATTTGGTGTAATTTTATATCAAATTTTTATAATTTTTTTCTTTGATTTTTAATAGCAAATTTTGCACTAAAAATATTTTTAACATATTTCCTTACACCTCTTTATACTACTTTATTTATTTTTCAAACAATATTCAACTGCTCAAAAAGATAAAAACATTGAAAAAAATAATCAAAGTTGATCCTTTTTTTTTTTTTTTACATATTGACCTCTCCCATTTAATTGAGATGATAAATTAATTATTCATAATCCAAATAATATGTCTTATTTTTTAAAAAATATAAATAGTTAGAGTTTAAGTTACATGTAATGGTATTACAAAATTAGCCAACACACAATTTAATTTGTACAATACACAACAATATGAACCTTTTAAAACTAGAGGAACAAATTTTTACATGTAAAAGTATTGCAACAATTTGATGCAAGTGAATAGTGTTAGTATTAAATTTGGTACAACACTATTCAAATATAATAAATTTAATGCAAAAAATAAGACTGAATTTGAAAGGTGAATAGTGTAAAATTTAATAAAATGGTGCAATTTATAGAGTCAGTCAAAGATGGCTAACGAAAATAAATGGCCGCTGAAATATTTTCAATAATTTTCTGAAATTCTTGAACAAGAATTCTATAACATTCGAATGAAATAAACCTTGCATATGTTCGTAAATTGTAACTATTTTAATAATTAATTACTCATTATGTCTCATAATAACTTACAATTTTTATTTTTGTAAAATGGTCAATAACTTTTGAATTTTAGAAATTTAAATTGTAACCTTCAAAAACATAAATGTCAAAAATGAAGAAAAAGAGAAATATTAATAAATAATTTTTAACATAATAGGAATATTTAACTATTGTGAACTAAATCAAATTTAAGATAGATACTCCCTTCCTTTTATGATACAATATTCAGTTAATATATCAACCCTTTAAATAAATAGTACTATTATATATTTATAAAAATAAAAAAAGGTGTAACTTTATGAGATAAATGGATTATTATTTGACAAAAAAAAATTATTATTTTTAAGAATGTATTATAGTAGTATAATATTTATAATCTAAAAAATATAGTATATATTCTCTAGAAAATAGAGAATACTTAAAATAAGAATTAATAAAATTAACTAAAATATCTCATATTGTTGAAAAAATAAAATTTAGTAAATAAAATTTTGTATTTTTGTCAATTAAAATTGAGGAGTTGGTCTTATAAAAAACTAGTTTTTTTTTTCTAAGCTTAAGAAAAAATTATTTTTACACTGACACTTAATAATATATGCACTGACATTCTTCACACTGACACTTTTTTATACTAACACTGACACTTTTTTACCCTACACTGACACTCTTTATACTGACTCTTAATAATACATGCACTGACACTCTTCACACACTTACACTTTTTTACACTAACACACTGACACTTTGTTACACATGCACTGACACTTTTTTACAATGACACTTAATATATATGCACTGACACTCTTTACACTGGCACTTTATTACACTAACACTGCATTTTGTTACACTAACACTGGCACTTTGTTACACTAATACCGGCACTTTGTTACACTAACACCGGCACTTTGTTATACTAACACTGATACTTTGTTACACTAACACTGACACTTTTTTACACTGACACTGGCACTTTTTTTACATTAACATCGACACTTTTTTACACTGGCACTTTTTTAGATGTGTAAACTTAATAATAAAAAATCCCCAAATTCAACCCACCCAACCTCAAAATTCTTTCCGGTCCTAACATAAATAAAGAATAGGAAAATCAAAATAGAATAGCCTTTGTCTACCCATCACATATTGGCCAATGATGTGTCGTGTTAGGGCACATAATTGAGAAGAACAAAATTGATTACACATCACTTTGGTGACCATATTGAACAATTTTCCGGATACAGTAAATTGATTGACATTGGCCTATGAAATAGCTTAGCGACAAGGAGCTTCACGACGACGGAGTTGGCGTGTTGATAGTGACGGAGCGGGAGAGACGGTATGAAGAAAGTGAAACACGACCGCGATTGCACAAGTGCGCGTTATTTCAAAATTCGTTTTTCCTATTGTTCAGAAAAAAACTTATTTTTTGTGAGATTTTAACAAAATTGAGTGTAAAATATAAGATAATTTAATTTGATAGATGACAAAAGATAAATAAAAATGATATGGGTAATAAAGAAGGGGGGAAGGGAATGTAAAGGATCCCATATTCTTAGCTTGCCAATAAGGACAACCATCCCATAAATACGCTCACCTTGGAGCCTCTATTTTGCCCCTATTATTAATTGCTTCTCAACATGCCATGACTTCCCCCTGCATTTCCCTAAACTACTCTTTAGTCCCTTTTATTTGAGATATCTATATCCCCTCCTTCTACTAATGCCTGCCTAAGTGTTGTGCAAAGAGTATGCAACATTCAGAAAATAATATTAATAAAAAAATAGAATGTGAACTTGCCAATCAAATCACTTTTGTGAAGTTTGGATTAAGGAAAAAGACATTGATCTCAATAGTTCATAATTTTAAAATTAAGGTTATCAATTGTGTAATCAAATATGAATAATTTGTATCTTATAGCTTATGAATATGCATAATTACAATAAATAATTTAATAATAAAACATGACACAGAGTTATAAACGAGTAACTTCTATTCGAAAGCATCCAATTGCATGCTCATTTGTAGTTGCTTATAATTATACTCTTTTTGAAAGTTATACACACTGCTACATTTTTGACCTAATGTAACGTATTTAATGCAATGATAAAGCTAATGTAACGCATCTAATGTAACGCCAGAGCTAATGTAACGAGTCTAATGCAACGACAGAGCTAAAATAACGGCTAATGCAACGACAGAGGTAATGTGACGCATCTAATGCAACGACTGAGCTAATGTAACGAGTCTAGTGCAATGCCAGAGCTAATATAACGAGTCTAATGCAACGACAGAGCTAATGTAACGGCACATTTTGATTAATGCAACGGCTTTGATCTCAGCGTTACATTAGATTTTTTGGCATTACATTAGATTTTTCTAATTTAACGGCTAAATTACTAATGCAACGTCGAAATAATTCCCTCTTTTTTTTTAAAGGCGGGCTAATATACCCTATGCCCTATGCCATATACCCTATGCCATATGCCCTATACCATATACCCTATACCCTATATCATATGCCCTATGCCCTATGCCCTATACTCTATACCATATACCCTATACCCTACACTCTATACCCTATACCCTACACTCTATACCCTATACCATGTACCCTATAGGGTATACCCTATAGGGTATAAGGTATACCCTATAGGGTATAGGGTATAGGATATAGGGTTTATCCTATAGGGTATAAGGTATAGGGTATACCCTATAGGATATAGGGTATAAGGTATAGGGCATAGGGTATAGGGTATACCTTATAGGGTATAGGGCATAGGACATAGGGTATAGGGTATGCCCTATAGGGTACAGGGTATATAGTATAGGGTATATGGTATAAGGTATAGGGTATAACCTATAGGATATAGGGCATAGGACATAGGGTATATGGTATACCCTATAGGGTATAAGGTATAGGGTATAAGGTATAGGGTATATCCTATAGGGTATAGGGTATAGGGTATACCCTATAGGGTATAGGGTATAGGGTATAAGATATAGGGTATACCCTATAGGATATAGGGTATAAGGTATAGGGCATAGGGTATAGGGTATACCCTATAGGGTATATGGTATAAGGTATAGGGTATAGAGTATAAGGTATAGGACATAGGGTATAGGGTATACCCTATAGGTTATAGGGTATAGGGCATAGGGTATAGGGTATACCCTATAGGGTATAGGGTATAAGGTATAGGACATAGGGTATAGGGTATACTCTATAGGATATAGGGCATAGGGTATAGGGTATATCCTATAGGGTATATGGTATAAGGTATAGGGCATAGGGTATAGGGTATACCCTATAGGATATAAGGTATAGGGCATAGGGTATAGGGTATACCCTATAAGATATATGGTATAAGGTATATGGTATACCCTATAGGGTATAGGGTATAAGGTAGATGATATATCCTATAGGGTATAGGGTATAAGGTATAGGACATAGGGTATAGGGTATACCCTATAGGGTGTAGGGCATAGGGTATAGGGTATACCCTATAGGGTATAAGGTATATCCTATAGGGTATAGGGTATAGGATATAAGGTATAGGACATAGGGTATACCCTATAGGGTATAGGGTATAGAGTGTAGGGTATAGGGTATAAGGTATAGGATATACCCTATAGGATATAGGGTATAAGGTATAGGGCATAGGGCATAGGGTATAGGGTATACCCTATAGGGTATAGGGCATATGGTATAGGGTATATGGTATAGAGTGTAGGGTATAGGATATAAGGTATAGGGTTTAGGGTATATGAGGTTTAGGGTATGAGGGTATATTAATAAGTATTATTAATATTTTAAAAGTATAATTAATATTTTTTTTAAATTTATTTTTGAATTGAGATAACTATTTTAGACATTTTTTGGTAAGGAAGTTTTTTTTTTTAAAATTATATAAAATAAGTTAGAAATTAACTAAATATTTCTATCAATTATTACTTAGATATATTAATATTTCTTAGAAGTTTAAATTTTTAAATTAATGAGTATTATTATTAATTAATAACATTATTATTATTAATTATATAATAATAATTATTAATATATTCAATTATTTAATTGAATAATTAACAATAGTATCATTATTAGTATTATTATTAAGTATTATTACTAATGATTTTTAAAGAAATAAAAGTATATAATATAAAAACATTTACTTTTTTGATATTATGTATTATTACTAGTTATTATTAATATTATTATTAAGTATTATTATTAATTATATAATAATAATTATATATTCAATTATTTAATTGAATAATTAACAATAGCATCATTATTAGTATTATTATTAAGTATTATTACTAATAATTTTTAAAGAAATAAAAATATATAATATAAAAACATTTACTTTTTTGATATTATGTATTATTACTAGTTATTATTAATATTATTATTAAGTATTATTATCAATTATATAATAATAATTATATATTCAATTATTTAATTGATTAATTAACAATATCATCATTATTAGTATTATTATTAAGTATGATTACTAATAATTTTTAAAGAAATAAAAGTATATAATATAAAAATATTTACTTTTTTGATATTATGTATTATTACTAGTTATTATTAATATTATTATTAAGTATTATAATTAATTATATAATAATAATTATATATTCAATTATTTAATTAAATAATTAACAATAGCATCATTATTAGTATTATTATTAAGTATTATTACTAATAATTTTTAAAGAAATAAAAGTATATAATATAAAAATATTTACTTTTTTGATATTATGTATTATTACTAGTTATTATTAATATTATGATCCGCGTGATTATTTGAGACCCAATAAAACAATGCCATGTGGCATTGTTTTATTGGGTCTCAAATAATCACGCGGATCATGAGCTAAACCAAATTCAACCATTCACACATTCAATCCAACGGTCCACAATTCTTCTAAACAAAATCAATAATTTCTCTCCATATTTCTCTCCTCATTTCTCTCTCTTTATTTTCAGTAAATAACAAACCCGTTTCTCTCTCTCTCATTTCCCTCCGGCGTGACCCTCCAGCATCACCCTCCGGCGTCTCCTTCAGCTCCGCCGTCACCCTCCGACGCCACCACTGCCACATCACCTTCACCCTCCGTCTCTCTCTCTCTCTCTTTCTCCATTTTCTTCGCCTCCTTCCTCAGCCTTCCCAGATCTTACGCCGCCGTCGCCATCGCCATTTCCTTCTCTCTCTGCGCCGCCGCCCCTCCACCTCCCCTACCGTCGCTCTAAAGCATCTACCTCGCTCCGGCGAGGCTCAACCATATAGATCTACATGGATTCCGACGAACCCAAACTTATTCCATAGATTCCGACGAGCCCAAACATATTCCATGGGTTTCATTTCGATTTGTTATTGTATTTTGTGTTTTATTTCGATTTGTACAAACTTTTGTTTGATTTGTGGATGGTTGTGGATGGTGGTGGAGCAAAGTGTAACTTTTGAAAAATGTAAGGATTGATTTGAATATAAAAAAAGTTAAGTGACTGATTTGAAAATAAAAAACATTAAGGGACTGATTTGAGAAAAAAAAAATTAAGGGATTGATTTGAGAATAAATATATATATATATATATATATATATATATATATATATATATATATATATATATATATATATATATATGTATGTATGTATATATTAAATATTTATACTCCCTCCGTCCCAGTAAAAGCTTCACTAATTACCCAAAAGGGCGTCCCGTTAAAAGCTTCACCTTTCCTTTTTTGGCAAAGAATCTTTACTATTTTCTCCACTCATTCTCTCTCCTACATTATTTTAATACTCACAACACCATTATAATTTACTATTCCCTCCACTAATTCTCTCTATTTTTTTTCAAATTACACTCACAACATTTTTTTTCCCTCCCATTTCCATAATTTGCGTGCCCACCCAAAAGGGTGAAGCACTTATTGGGACGGAGGGAGTATATATATATATATATATATATATATATATATATATATATATATATATATATATATATATATATATATATATATATATATATTGAAAAAAGAAAATTAAAAAAATTAATAAAATTGTGAAATTATGTAATAAATTTTAGGTACTCATCTACTTTTTGGCGTTACATTAGGTATTCAACTACTTTTTAAATTGTCGTTGCATTAGGTGTTCATATAGTTTTAAAATTGGCGTTGCATCAGGTATTTACCTGATGCAACGCCAAAGCTCTGGCGTTACATCAGCTTACTATGTCGTTGCATGGCGTTACATCAGCTTACTATGTCGTTGCATTAGACCTAATACAACGCAAGAGAATGCAACAACCATTTGGCGTTACATTAGACCTAATGTAACGATTTTTGGGCCCTAATGCAACGAAAATTGGCGTTACATTAGCTCAGAAATGTAGTAGTGACATTCAAGTGAAAAACTCGACTGATATTCAACAAAATGTAATTATATTTAAAATCAATACATGCGGATAGATAGAGAATACCTAGAGGAGAGACAATTTTCTCTAAAAAAAACTCCTCAAAAAAGCCCCATAACCTCGAGAAAAGGGGTGCCTCTCACAAAGAATGACGTAGCACGGAAGCCGGATAGATTTCGTGATTAGCGCACTAATCACAAGAACTCTTCAAGCGAAGAATCCTCAAACACAAGAACTGGAATCCACCAGTAAATTAAAGAGAAATCTCTTTGAATTGAAAATCAAGAATAATAAGTTGTTTACCAAAATAAAAAGACTAAGTACTTATACTCCTACCTAGGCAGCAAATAAAAGAGTTCCCGAAAATAATAAAATACCAAAACTAAAGAGTTTCCCGTAAATAAAACGCAATCAGTCTTCATCTTCCCGTCACGAGCGCGGCCGCCCTTTGGCCCAGCGCGGTCGCGCAACTCTCCCGAGACTTATGCCTGACCTTCATCGTCGTCAGCGCGGTCGCCCTCTCCCCTAGCGCGGTCGCGCACTTCTCCCGAAACTGATGCTTGGTTTTCATTGCCTTGAGCGCGGTCGCTCTCTCCACGAGCGCGGCCGCTCTCTTGTCCAGAGTCTTCAAAGCTCGTCCCCATGTCCTTCAGCGCGGCCGCCATCCCCACGAGCGCGGTCGCTCTGGCTCAGTATCGCTCCTCCACCTCCAAAGAACTCGACTCTGAGTTCTCATCAGGATAAAGAACTCCATCCGCGTGATACTCATACATGTCAGCTACGTTGAAGGTATTTGAGATGTTCAAGTTATCAGGAAGAGCCACCACATATGCATTGTCATTGATCTCAATTCCTAGTCACCTTGAAAGGCCCATACTTGCGAGGTTGCAATTTCTTATACGTACCAAAAGGAAAACGCTCTCGTCGAAGAAAAACCATAACATCATCCCCAACCTTGAAAACTTTGACCCGTTTCTTCTTGTCTGTAGCAGCTTTATTCTTCAATCTCGTTGCCTCCAACTTGGCCCGAACCTCCTCTTTAACAGCACATACTTCATTGGCCATATTTTCAGCTGCTTGGCTCACACCACGACCCCTTGGTAATGGTACCAAATCCACCACATGCCTTGGAGTCGAAGAATAAACCACAGAAAATGGTGATTTACCCGTAGCCGAGTGGACCGCACTGTTGTAAGCAAATTCCACCTGCGGTAATGCCAAATCCCACTGCTTTGGCTTGTCCCCACAAACACTTCTGATCATATTTCCCAATGTTCTGTTAGATAACTGACCCATCGAGCATGCATCTTGTTTATCACCTTCTGGCTGTGCAAGAACTTTAGGGCAAGGTGATCAGAGAATAAAATAAATTCCCGCTGAACAAGATATTCCTGATCATAAGTACTCCACTTTTGACGCGCCTCACTCAACTTCTCACTAAAGAAGGCCACCGGTCGTTTTTCTTGTGAGAGAACAGCTCCAATCCCTACACCACTCGCATCACACTCCACCTGGAATATTTTATCAAAGTCGGGTAGGGCAAGAACTGGTGCAGTACAAAGTTTTTCCTTGATGAGAGCAAAACTCTGTTCTTGCTCAAAACCCCAATGAAACTTACCCTTCTTCAAACACTCAGTAATAGGAGCAGTGATGGTACTGAAATCCCGCACAAACCTCCTATAGAAAGTAGCTAGGCCATGAAAGCTACGCACCTCAGTGACAGATGTCGGGGCTGGCCAATCCCTTATGGCCCTCACCTTCTCCTCATCCACCTGAATTCCATCCTCACCAACCACAAAACCCAGAAAAAGTAACTTGTTGGTGCAGAAAATACACTTCTTAAGATTGATGTAGAGCTGATTATCTTTTAGGACTTGCAACACTTGTCTAAGATGATCGAGATGGGCAATTCTATCTTTACTATAAATCAGGATATCATCGAAATAAACGACAATAAAAGAACCAATAAAAGGTCGAAATACCTGATTCATCAATCTCATGAAGGTGCTAGGGGCATTCGAGAGTCCGAATGGCATGACAAGCCACTCATAAAGGCCATCCTTGCTCTTGAAGGCTGTTTTCCACTCATCTCCTGGCCTAATCCGAATCTGGTGGTACCCGCTGCGCAAATCCAGTTTTGTGAACACTCTCGAACCGGATAACTCATCAAGCATGTCTTCCAAACAGGGAATAGGAAATCGATACTTGATGGTAATTTTGTTGATGGCACGGCTGTCCACACACATACGCCACTGATTCCCCTTCTTTGGCACAAGCAGAACCGGTACTGCACACGGACTCATGCTCTCCCTGATAAACCCCTTCCGCAGCAAATCTTTTATCTGCTCTCGAAGTATCTCATTCTCCTTAGGGCTCATGCGGTAATGCGGGAGGTTTGGCAAGCTAGCTCCCGGAATCAAATCAAAATGGTGCTGAATGTCCCTCATAGGTGGCAGATCATTGGGCAATTCATCGGACAGTAACTCCTGGAAATCTGCAAGTAATTCTTCAACGTCCCTTGGCAACCCAATCTCCACACTGACAGAACCCAACAAACCCTTAATGATTATAGGGCAAAAATACTCCGACTCCTCAATAGCTTCAGTAAGATCCTTCTCATTCTGAATAAGCATCAACACTGGCTTATCCTTCTCAACCTGCTTCTCAAACCGTGAAACAGGAGCTATAGCAATCTTGTGTTTGTTCCAGTTGAACATCACCATATTATCCCTGCCCCTATAAGTGATATCATGATCATGTTGCTATGGACGACCCAGTAATACATGACATACATCCATATTCAACACATCACAAACGACTTCCTCCTTATAGTGTTTCCCGATAGAAAGGGGAACCCTACAAGTACGTGACACCCTAAGTTCGGAACCCGTATTCACCCACTCCAAGCCATAGGGTTTCTCATGCGGTTCAGTTTTCAACCCAAGAAAATCAACTAATTTCTGCGAAACTAAATTTTCAGTGCAACCATTGTCAACAATTAAATTGCATACCTTGTTAGCAACGGAGCAGTATGCACGAAAAAGATTCTTCCTCTGTCCCTCATCCTTGGAAGATAACAACATCTGTTGAAGAACACAACCCACATGCTCCTCGGATTCCTCCTCCGCAAACTCGGCCCCTTCATACTCATCATTCTCCTCCTCTACTTGCTCTTCGTCTTCCTCCTCTAAGAATGCAGCAGTTGGCCTACTGGGGCAAACGTTGGACCTATGACCATATCCCTGACAGCGAAAACACTTATCTCCCCTCGGTTTGGCATACGGATTTGCTATTTTCTGTACTGGCGCCTTGTTTACTGTCGAGTTGCTTTCGCCGCCACACTCGGTTTCTGTCCTTGTTTGTTTCCGAATTGGCTTGTTCCGGTGAAAGCCGCTAGTCGCCCCCTTCTCCTTGTTACTCCCTTCATCAGCACCGCCTTGTGGACTCCATTTACGAAAAGGAGCATTAAAGACCCTTGTACTCGACTTTTCCATAAGCTCCGCTTTCAAGGCCAGAGTAGAAGCATCCGTCAAGTTCCGTACTTGATGCAAACCCATCTTGTCCTGTATTGAGGCCTTCAGGCCATTGATATAGCGTGCAACCTTTTGTTCCTCAGACTCGTCAATCTCCACCCTTGCTGTGTACCGCTGAAACTCAGTAGTGTACTCATCAACCGTCCTTTTGCCTTGTACACAATTGAGATACAACTTATACAAAATCTGCTCATAATCTGCGGGCAAAAACCTCCCTGAGATCAACTGCTTCATCCGTCTCCAAGTCCTAATCGGTTCCTTCCTCGTCGCCGTCGCCTCGCACTACCGGCTTATCCCACCATACCGCAGCGGTACTCTTCAAGCGAATCACTACCATCTTCACTGTTTATTAGCGGTACCTCCATGACCTCAAAGCGATCGACATTAGTCTGCCAATCTAGAAAATCCTCTATGCCCATGGTTCCATAAAAATGAGGGATTTCAGCCTTGATTCTATAATCATGGCGATTTTGATTGTTACCTTGTTCTCCGTCATCCTCAACGATTTCTTCCTCCGAACTGGATCCATCTTCTTCCCGGTTCTCCACCCTCTGCGGACGGTGAACGTGTTCCTCCCTGTCTCTTTCACCCCTACGGTCTCGATTACCATTCTGACCCTGTTGAGCAGCAACCAACGCGGCGATCTGTGTAGTCAACGCAGCGATGGCGTTAGTAATCCCCTCGATATCAGCCTTGGTAGCCTGATCTCCCATGATTCCTCAGTATGATGTAAAAGACAGGATATGGCCTGCTCTAATACCAACTGACGCAGCACGGAAGCCGGATAGATTTCGTGATTAGCGCACTAATCACAAGAACTCTTCAAGCGAAGAATCCTCAAACACAAGAACTGGAATCCACCAGTAAATTAAAGAGAAATCTCTTTGAATTGAAAATCAAGAATAATAAGTTGTTTACCAAAATAAGAAGACTAAGTACTTATACTCCTACCTAGGCAGCAAATAAAAGAGTTCCCAAAAATAATAAAATACCAAAACTAAAGAGTTTCCCGTAAATAAAACGCAATCAGTCTTCATCTTCCCGTCACGAGCGCGGACGCCCTTTGGCCCAGCGCGGTCGCGCAACTCTCCCGAGACTTATGCCTGGCCTTCATCGTCGTCAGCGCGGTCGCCCTCTCCCCTAGCGCAGTCGCGCACTTCTCCCGAAACTGATGCTTGGTTTTCATTGCCTTGAGCGCGGTCGCTCTCTCCACGAGCGCGACCGCTCTCTTGTCCAGAGTCTTCAAAGCTCGTCCCCATGTCCTTCAGCGCGGCCGCCATCCCCACGAGCGCGGTCGCTCTGGCTCCTGTATCAAAGAAGGACACGATAACTATATTTAAACAATAGTTTACTATATTACCATTCAATGGCGAAATCAAAAATTTTAAAAAGGGTGGAAGATTATTTTGGGGGAAAATATACTCATTAAGTAGAAAATTGAAATAAAAGGAGGTTAAAATGATATTGTAATACAAAATTTATAATCTAAAATTTATATCTACCGTTAGAAACTTATACCAATGAAGAATCATAGTGGATTATGTGCCATTCTCAGAAATTACAAGGGGTTAAATTTAATACTTAAAACAACATAAGGGAGTTCATAGTAACTATAATCTCATGCATTGAGGTATTGACCGATATGGTACATTCACGAGATAAAGCGTTAGGCGCGTAACCGCGTGGCATTTAACCGACGCGTGTAAAACTGTCCAAAATCTTTCCTCCTCCGTCACCTCTCTCTCTTAAACCCCCCAAAACAATCATCAAGCTTCAAAAGTTCAGTCGTCACCTTCACTTTCTCTCTCTAAAGAATCTTAGAGAGAGAAATCTCTCTCTCTCTCTTCTCTAAATTAGTGTATCAATGGCGGGTGGTATAAAATTATTCCCCTTTTTCTTTTCATGGATGTTGAAGAAATATAATCTTTTTCTATCAGTTTTAGTGGCGGCGTTATGTTTCTTATCATACCTCGCCGGAAATAGTAAGTCCGGCGGCGGCGGTGGAAACAGCTTTTACTCGACTCTCCCATGTAACCCAATAAAAAACAACGCCACGCAACTCATAAAACCACTCGATTTCCGCCCCCACCACCAGGCGGAGGACTCAATCTCATCGGCTGAGGTGGCGCGTGTAAAACAATTCCCAGCCTGCGCCGCCAAATTCAGCGAGTACACACCCTGCGAGGATGTTGACCGGTCGTTGAAATTTGATCGGGACAGGTTGATATACAGGGAGAGACACTGTCCGGAAAAGGGTGAGATTCTAAAGTGTAGAATTCCGGCACCGCACGGTTATACGATACCGCCGAGGTGGCCGGAGAGCCGGGATATGGCGTGGTTTGCGAATGTGCCACACAAGCATTTGACAGTGGAGAAGGCTAATCAAAATTGGGTACGTGTGGAGGGTGACCGGCTTAAATTTCCGGGCGGTGGGACGATGTTTCCGCATGGGGCGAACGCTTATATTGATGATATCGGAAAGTTGATCAATCTCCGTGACGGGTCTATACGGACCGCCATTGATACTGGTTGCGGGGTAAGTACGTTTACTTTTCTTCTACTATACAAAATATTCCATCTAACGGTCTAGTAGGGATTTTGAGAGTATAAAGAATTACAATTACAGAGTTAAAATTTGTTTTAGTAAAAAGTTTGACTAGTTAAATGCCTCTTTAAGAGGGCATATTACATACTCCCTCCTTTCCGCCAATAATCACCGGCACGGCTGACCCTGGAAGAATCCGGAAAGAAGAATGCGAGTACCTACGGAATTGCTCTCCTTTGGTTGCATTCCTATTTCCTTGGATTCCTTCTTTAGGCGTTGAGCTACCTGAACAACTGCTATCTCCCCCAATGACTTACATGAGAATTATGAAAAATGACGTATGAAAGAAAAAAAAATGTATAGCAAAATAAATGTTGTGAGTATGAAAAGAGATGGAGGAAAGAGAAAGTGGGATAGAGAATAGTTGCTGAATATTTATTGTTAGTATGACAAATAGGTCCGACAAATATAGAAGTAATAAAAAAATTTCTATTTTTGGGTTGTGTCCTGTCAAATGGGAAATGGGATGCCCGAAAATGAAATTTGTGCCTCTTCGGACGGGACGGAGGGAGTATTTTGGAGTATATGTTGCGTTGTTTCAAAATAAATATCAATTTTATTATTCCCAAAATGATTGATCGGAATGGAGGGGTACTTTTATTTTCTTCATATATTTAAGCACATGGTACTTATTTTTTCAAGGTAAAGTGGTTAATTTTTAATAATTATCATTAAGTAAGTTTTTAATTAGCTTTGACTGTTTTTGTTAACAGTTAGTTGTATATTGCTGCTGAGAAAGATAACGAAAATAATAGTCAAAATACTTCTCTATTTGGTTGCTCTTGTTGGGAATTTGAATAATCTAATTTAATGAATAAATTTATTATTTTTATTGAATTATTCTTTGGATGAAGCTTCAAAAGTCAATAAAGTTTTTGTTTATCGAAACAAAATGAACCGATGCCTTATTGCTAGTTGTAAAACTTGCCATAGCCATAATAAGATTTGCCAATAAAATGATTTAATCGTGCTTGCTTGTTTATATCTGTAATATAGCTTGTTAGTTTACGAGTCTCTTTCAATGACGTAGTGACCACAAACTTGTGTTTGCTTGTTATTTATTTGGACTTTTGTACAGTCAGACTGCACGGGCCCCCAATTTGTATATGTCTGTAATACAGTTTCTTACCTTCAAGTCTCTTTCAATAATATAGTGACCGGTAGAGATTCGTGATAAAATTGGCTCGATGTGCTCTTCTGTCATTTTTTTCTTTTTATTCTATAAGAAGACATGCCGGCAACATCTTAAGTAGTATTTTATTTTTCCTTAAATATGATAAAAATCCCATAAATTTAATGCAATAATCAATTGATTAGCCTTTGTAGCCTGACCTCAGTTTGTATATTGAAAGCATGTTTACAATTAAGAAATTCCTTTTTCGGATAACGCTTCATTGGTTAGGTATGAAATTTTCCCTAGCAGAGCACTTCCCAGTCCCAGCCTATCTCTTTTCTGATGCTGAATGAACCCGTGATAAGTCTCCTCGCTCGGCAGTTGACTAGTCAATATTACTTAAATTTAATTATGACAAAAGAGAAAACAATAAATAAATGAAAAAAGAAAAGTTACTATGACAAAAATTCTTTGTTTTGGAAGATAATCTTGATTATTATTTTTTTTCACAAAGAATTAATATTGGGATTAAATTTTTGCAGGTTGCAAGCTGGGGAGCGTACCTGCTTTCTAGGAACATCGTAACCATGTCATTTGCACCAAGAGATACCCACGAAGCACAAGTGCAATTTGCTCTTGAAAGAGGAGTCCCAGCTTTAATAGGTGTTCTAGCATCCATTAGATTACCTTACCCATCAAGAGCTTTCGACATGGCACATTGCTCCCGATGCCTAATCCCGTGGGGGCAGTACGGTAATTAACCATATTCATCGTCACCCCACATTTCCCCCTCCCCTCTTTCTTGTTTATTCTTAACATGAATGTTTTTTGTGAGCAGATGGGATGTATTTGATTGAAGTGGATCGCGTTTTACGACCCGGTGGTTATTGGATCCTTTCGGGCCCACCAATAAACTGGGAGAGACATTGGAAAGGCTGGGGACGAACGGCCGAAGATTTGAAAGCCGAACAATTTGTGATCGAAAGTGTCGCGAAAAGCCTATGCTGGAAAAAGGTTATTCAGAAGGAGGACATTGCCATTTTTCAGAAACCGACTAATCATATTCATTGCAAGATTAATCGAAAGGTCTTCAAGAAACCGCAATTTTGCCAGTCGCAAAATCCCGATAGCGCATGGTACAATTCATTTCAAGAATGTAGCTTTACTTGCTTGTACCTTTTGGGAAAGAGGAACTAATATTGATGATTTTTCTTTGTAGGTATACCAAAATAGACACTTGCTTAACTCCCCTGCCTAAAGTTTCTAACATAAAAGAAGTTGCCGGAGGGCAGCTAGCGAGGTGGCCGGAAAGATTAACTGCGGTGCCGCCAAGGATTATTAGCGGAAGTGTAGAGGGAATTACGGCGGATATCTTTAGAGAAGATACAGAACTGTGGAAGAAGAGAGTATCACATTACAAGACTTTGGATTACCAGCTAGCGGAGCCCGGAAGATACCGGAACTTGCTCGATATGAATTCTTACTTGGGAGGCTTTGCAGCTGCACTTGTTGACTATCCATTGTGGGTTATGAATGTTGTCCCGGTCGAGGCTAAAGTCAATACTCTTGGAGTTGTCTATGAGCGTGGACTTATTGGAACTTATCAGAATTGGTACGGAGTATTTATCTATCTATCTATCTTCTGTAAATTTGAATGTCGTTTTTTGTTCTTGTATCCTGACTGAGCTAAGGCAATAAACTCTCTCTCCATAGGTGCGAGGCGATGTCTACATACCCAAGAACTTACGATTTCATCCACGCTGATGCTGTTTTTAGCCTCTACAAAGATAGGTAAATATACAATGTCTGATTTATTTTTTTCTCATGACTGATTTCATCGAGGCAAACTCGGTTTTTGTCCATTGTGGTATTTCACTTTTACCAACCGGGCAATGATAGGGCACAAATAAAGTTTACAAAAAAATAGATACAAAATGAGGTGGCGATATTTTATTGGTTGCATTGATTTGTGGTCGCACTTTACTTAAAAAACACCCCATTTGGTTAACCAATTTCTTTGAAATTCTTTTGTGACTTTAGTATTACCCATACTATCATACCTTTTTTTTCTTTGAAATTCTTTTGTGACTTTAGGGGCACAAATAAAGTTTACAAAAAAATAGATACAATGGTTTTTTTTTAGTTTGAAAAAAAATATGTATAATAGTCAAAGTGGAACTCCCTTGAAAGTATAGTCGAAGTTTGGCCAATTTCATCACGGCTAGGGTTGTTTAAGAAACCGTGGGCTCACATATTTGGCTCCTTTTGACAGATTTCAGGCTCGTCTTAGGTCGAATAAATCAGCCACCTCAATATACATAGTTTAAAGTACATTTTGTTTACTCCCTTCGTCCCTAAATTAATGTCCATTTTTTTGTGTGAAATTAATAAACCCTCACTCGTTAATCATCATATTCTATTAAGGGTGGCGCTACTAAATGTGCTTAAATCCAACCTTCTTAAATCTCTCTCAAGTCAAAAACGGTCCTTCATTTAGAGATGAAGGGATATTTATTATTGACCGTGTAAAGATCAAGCTTGGCTCGTATATATCTACTTTATTGACTAGAAACAAAATCGATTCATGTTTGGAATCAAATTTATAAGTACTCTTTAACATTTTATTTGCCCACAGATGCGAAATTGAAGATATATTGTTGGAAATGGACCGAATACTAAGACCACAAGGGAGTGTGATTATACGAGACGACGTTGATGTAATGGTGAACGTGAAAAGCATCGTGGATGGACTTCAATGGGAAAGCCGATTGGCTGACCATGAAGGGGGGCCCCTCGTACGGGAGAAGATTCTAATAGCTACGAAGAAGTATTGGACAGCTCCAGATCAAGAACAAGAACAAGGTGGATCCATTACAACTTCCTAGTATCATTGTCAGAACCTCTGCATATCAATCTTAAAGTACTTCTAATCCCTTTTTTTCTCTTCAAGATATCATTTTTTTTTACAACCCCGTTTCGTAGTAAGTATATGGTTTTGGTGTTGATAAAGAGGGTTTTCGTTAGTTTATCTTTCTCGTTATATTGATCCTCATGTAAAGAACAAGAAGTTGTTTATACAGAGTTACGCGAACTTTGATTTGAAGAGCGGTTCCAGGAGGCGACTCCGATCTGTTTGTTCTTGACATGAGCAGAAAAGCTTGAATTGAAGTAGTGATTTTTTGGTTTGGTAGATGATTTTGATGTTGTCTTGGTTGGTTTTGAGAAAGTTGGTAGGTTTGTGCTTTTTTGCGAATTCATGGCTCTGTATAATTGTTTGTGAAGAGAGTCCAACCATTCATTTGGCACAGATCTGTTACTGATATACCCGCTAACAATAATATTATTAACAATTTTTTTAAAAAATATTTAACATTGCTTCAATGCATTAATAAAATTAAGTTGGAGTCGTTCTTGCGTAAAAACAAGTTCTAGGATAAGCTATCCAAAAACCTAATAAAATTAAGTTGGAGTCGTTCTTGCGTAAAACAAGTTCTAGGATAAGCTATCCTAAAACCTGTTTTGCGTAAGTGTCTTCTCTGTTATTATAAAGTGCCTCATACAAAATTAGAAAGTGTCTGTTCTAAAATAACACTAATATAACATTTAAATCGGTTGTAATGTTAAATAATAACGGCGATATTGTTGAAAATAGTGCATGTTGTAGTGTTAAAAAGTGTCTGTTGTAGTATTGAAAAGTGTCTGTTGTAGTATTGAAAAATGCTTGTTGTAATATTGAAAAGTGTCAAGTGAATTAAAAAGCACATGCCTGTTGCAGTATCAAAAAATGTCTTTTGTAGTATTGAAAACTGCCTTCTACAGTATCAAAAAATGCCTGGTGAATTTTCGTAAGTTTCAATTGAGTTAAAAAATACATGCCTGTTGTAGCGTTGGAAAGTGCCTCTTGTAGTATTCAAAAACTGTCTTATACATTGTCAAAATGTGCCGGTGCGTTTTTCGTAAGTTCCAGTTATTTACAAAAATGCACCGCGCCTATTGAAAAGTTCTACTTATTTACAAAAATGCCACCGCGCACATTTTAAAACACGTTCTACGCTCAGCGAGCGTAGAACACGTTTCACCCAAGATTTTGTGATTAAGTTAAAGGTTCTTTTTTATATGTCACTAAATATATTTTCTTGTGTTTACAAAAAACCAGTTAACTAGGTTTTTAGGGCTTTACAATTTGTCAAATTATAAAATAGGGCTTGTCCACGAGAAGGTATCAATTTAGGGTCTGACTTTTTAATTGGCCCACTTTCTCTAGAGCCCCTCATGCGAGACTTAAACCTAATTTAAGAAATAACATTTTGCAAATAACAAAGACACCCTTTGAGAAGACAAAGACATAAATGCCCTTTTTTTTGCACGCATGTCACTGACTGGACCAACCAAGTCCAAAACTGAAAATAATAATTTAGTCACTGAGATTTTCAAAATGGTCACTAGATATTCACATATTTTAAATCAATCATTAGATTTAAATTAATTTCAGTTTGGTCACTTCAATCTCAAAAAATAAAGATTAAAAATTGACTTATAAGACAAATTTTTCAGATTATCACAACAGTCTTTAGCCTTTTCAAAAACACTTTCATTTTTTTATATTTTTCACATTATAAGATTACTTTGGCTCTTATAATTGACTTATAAAACAAATTTTTCAATCAAAAAAATCAAAAATTTCAATAATAACAACAAATTGCTCTCGTAATTTATACATTTACAACTCTTATAAGTTAATTGTAAGACTACTTTGTCTCTTATAATTGATTTATAAGACAAAAATTTCAACCATAAATTTCAATAATAACAACGAATTGCTCTCATAATTTACACATTTACAACTCTTATAAGTTAATTATAAGACATTTTAATAAGTCTTATAAGTTATTTATAAGACTTTTTTAAAAAGTAAAAAGTCTTATAATTAACTTATAAGAATTATTAAAAAGTCTTATAAGTTACTTAAAAGACTTTTAAAGTTTTATAAGTAACTTATAAGACCTTTTAATAAGTCTTATAAGTTATTTATAAGTCTTTTTTAAAAAGTAAAAAAGTCTTATAAGTCTTATAAATAACTTAATAAGTCTTATAAGACTCTTATAAGACTTACTAAAAAGTAACTTATAAGACTTTTTAATAAGTCTTATAAGTAACTTATAAGACTTTTTAAACTCTTATAAGTTATTTATAAGACTTTTTTTTTTAATAAGTCTTATAAATAACTTTTTAATAAGCCTTATAAGTTATTTATAATACTTCTTTAAAAAGTAAAAAAACCTTATGTAAGTCACTATTAGTAATTTATAAGTCTTATGAGTAACTTATAAGACTTTTTAATAAGTCTTATAAGTTATTTATAAGACTTTTTTAAAAAGTAAAAAAGTCTTATAAGTAACTTAATAGAATTTAAAAAGTCTTTTAAGTTACTTATAAGACTTATTAAAAAGTCTTTTTAAGTAACTTATAAGACTTTAAAAAGTCTTTTAAATAACTTATAATAAGACTTTAAAAAGTCTTTTAAGTTACTTATAAGACTTATTAAAAAAGTCTTATAAGTAACATATATGACTTATTAACCAAATTAACCAAATCAACCCAAATCATAAATAAATGTTAAAAGACATTAACAATTGTTAGTAACTTAACGAAAATAACTGTTTGTTATTGCCACAACCATTCCAAGCAAGAATAGAGTTGAAGCAATGCTAGACATGCTCTTAGGAAACTCCGAATAATAAAACTCTGTTTGACCAGCCACATTGCAGACGTGCTTATAACAGCTTGGGGATTATTGATAAAGACTTGAGCTCGAGTGAATGGTTATCTCAAAGAAGATTGACACCTGAAAATATGCATCATGTTAGCCCAAAAACCAAGAAATAGAAAATGCATAAATCATTCATAACAATTTATGTTTCCACTTTTTTTAATTTTTTTTCTCGTTGAGTACAATCGAACAATTTACTTGGAAAATCAAATCAAAGAATGGTCTTTACCAAAGATAGTAATGTCTTCCCCATATTTCCATAGAAGTTCACCCAAGAATCTGAGAAAATGAACAAATAAAGGCAAAGTCTTTCAGACATGAAAAAATAAATACAAAACGACAGTAAGAGAAAAGGGAAAAAAATACCGACGTTGATCTATTGATTGCATAGCAAATTCATAGATCCGGGAGTACTAGGCCGGAGAAAAGAAGACAAGGCGCCGAAAATAGAGCTGCAACCAAGAGTTTTGTCAGATCTGGCTCAGATCTAGGTAGGTAAAGACGCTGAAGTTGAGAGATATGTCATGCAAGTGAGAGAGATGGCAGAGAGAGGTGAGCGGCGGTCGTCGTCGGTCGCCGTTGCTGGTAACTGTCGCCTGGAACGATTCGAAAGAGAGAGAGAACTGTGAATATGTGTGTGTAGTGTTTTAGAGAGAGAAGGAAGAGATAAAAATGATAAGAGTAGGGAGGTGAGGGGTGTCTGGGGAATTTGATTTGGATTTTTTTTTTCTGGATAAAGGAAAGGGCGTTTCTTTAAACGGAAATACATATGGACATGGAGGCCCTTGGAGAATTTCCCCTTTTTAATTTTGGTAATTTAGGGCGGTGGCAAAAATTGATCAAAATACCACGTTAAAGTGGTCATGTGCCAATCATGTGAGAAATAACGAGGGTAATTTTGACATTTCAATTGGTGATTGACAAAACATGGCCTAAATCCCATAATTTGATTAATTAAGGGCTTACCACCCCCAGCATCCACAACTCCACCCAACGCTACCACCCACTGCCCGTTGAGGCCATCACTGCCACCACTCACCACCACCCACCGCCATTACCTCAAATATATTTTTGATAGTAAAATAACATTAAATGACTAGGTAAATAGGCAAACCAAAATAAAATTATTGCTAAATTAATTTATTATTAACCTGTCCCTTTTTATTTTTTTAATAAATATAAATTACTCTGTCCCGGCCCATGCTTCACCATTTTGGTGAAGCACGCAAATTAAGAAAGCAATATATATATTCAAAAATAATAGGAGTTCAAAAATAATAGGAGTGGGAGAAGGGTTGTGAGAGGAAAGAAATGAGTGGATATGATAAGTGGGACTCATAATTTAAATGTATGAGAGAGAAAAGTTAGTGGGTATAATAGAATATTAATAAACCTTTTCCATTTTAGGAAAGGTGAAGCTTCTACCGGGACACCCATTTGGGTAAAAGGTGAAGCTTCAGACGGGACGAATGGAGTATTTTATAAAATTCAAATTATTTATCATTACCACCACACAATCACCAGCGCCATCATCCCACACCATCACCACCAGCCCGCCGCCACTATCCTCAACCATCACCACCATCACTAATAACAACACCAAATAACCAATATGAACCCAACAATGGAAAACAGATACAACAAAGAAACAAATCTGAAAAGAAAATCCAACAACGAACCCAGGTTTGAATTCAAAATCAGATCTAGAAAGAGCGAGGGAGAAAGAGTGGTGGCGACGATGCAAAATGGTGGAAATGATGGGTGGGGGTGTGAGGAGTAGTCGACGGTGTGGAGGAGAGACGGTGAGCGGAGGGTCAACATGTGATGAGGGGGTAGACGATAACATGGGAAGAAGGCCGGGACGGTGGGCGGAGACGCAGAGAGTGAGGAGGTGAGTGGAGGATCCGGTAGTTGGAGCGGCGGTGAGGGATGTGCGGTGGAGGGTGGAGGACGAAGGGCAAACATAGTGGCGTTGGAGGAAGAGATTTTAGAGACAATTGAGACAAAAAAAAAATTAGACACACATTCGAAGGTCTTTTAACTTCTAATAAACTAGCTTCTCCAAATACGCCGAGTGTTCCTCCTTTTGGATAGGCAAACAATTTTTTTTGCCTTTTTCAAATTGTCAGTTAAAAACTTAAATGCATGATCAAAGAATTCACCTTCTACACTAGAGCTGTCAATTTGGGAATACGAGATGGGACGGGACGAAATTATGTTGTCCCACGACGAGAACGGGACGAGACGGGATGTAACAAAACGGGAAGGGACTAAAATACTATGTCCCATCCCGTCCCATTTACGGGACACGGGATCCCGCGGGACAATGCGGGACCCGTTAACTAGGAGGGATAAGCGTTGACTAGGCGTCAAGGCCACGGCGAAGGCTAAGGCCAAGGCCATGACCTATTTATGCTTGAAACCCCAACTTCAGCCTCCTCATATATAAGGCCAAGGCACAATTTTCTTTCTTTTTGATATCAATGTGGGATAAGTTACGACCAAGGCCAATGCCGAGCCAAGGCCCTAGGCACAGAACAGACTGCCTAGTTGACATTTCCAAATGCAACATGCTTACTTTCCAATGCATATAAGATACCCACCAGAAAGAGTCCTTAATTTGGCAAGTTGTTAGTTGGTCAAGTAGATGAAGTCTGTCCCAATGTAGAAAAAAAGTAGCTGCTCCCTTTTCTTTTTCGTTCTTAGACGGAAATCAGAGCAATGGGCATAACTTGTCTGTCTACTATGTGGTGGGTCTTGGCTTGTGAACTTCTGATTAACCCCCTCAATTATCACTCTTATTTGGCTAGCCACCTTAATTCTTCCTCCCACTTGCCTGCATTGATCCAATCATTAGTCGTCGTTAAGGCCACGTACACGGGACGGGATGGGCGGGACCGCACTATGTTGTCCTGCGATGGAAACGGGACGAGACGGGACGGGAAGAAATGGGACGGGACTAAAATATTACATCCCATCCCGTCCCATTTGTATGGCGGGATGGGATGTCACGACGGGACCGTCCCAACTTGACGGCTCTATTCTACACCCATCTCCTTCAATTCTTTTGTAATTTCTTCGAAAGAAATAATTATAGGACAAAATTTTTCAAGTGATGCACTTGAATTCAAAATGGTCTCGGTGCTTTTTTCAATTGCGCTACAAATTTTATCAAATGAAATTTTCATTACCTCTTTCATAGTTTCGGGTTTCTTCCTTTTTCATTTCGATGATGTAGGGACACTCTGAGAAGATACTTGAGTTGTTTGTGCGTTGGGTAGAATCTCGACATCGTCACCATCTAAGTCCATAGAAAAACTTTCCAAATTATATTCATTGCGAGAGATTTGATTGTCGATGTCATCAATCGTTTCCATGTTGTCGTCAAAAACTGATTTGGCTTTTGCCCATCGACGCTTATTTTCTTTGGTCGTTTCAGCTCCTTCACTGGATGCCCTATCTTTGGCAAACAACTCTTCAAGCTCATCATACTTATATATTTTATTTTTCTTTCATTCAGCCGCTTCTGGCTTAGACTGTCACAATAAACAACAAAAAAAATTTTAGTCTAAATTACACTTTGACATCATAATATATATATAAGGAGTTGTGAAGCATACCTGAATGAGAATGTCCCAAAATTCGGGCTCAGCTTCCCACAATTTAGTTTCATTATTCCAAGCAAATCCACTATTAATAGCAGATCTAAATACATCATAGCACTTACTAAAATTTTGTTTGATGGTTTTCAAACGATTTTTTAACTTTTCTTTAGTAATAATCATTGATGGAAACTGTTCAGTCATTTCCTTTATCATAATAGTATACTGTAAGTAGGGGTGGATCGGTTGGTATACCGACTGTATTTTACGTATACCATGTACCAACCAAGTATGAATTAGCATACAAAAATATGTACTAGTACCAACCACAAAAGTCGGTATACCAAGTTTATTGGTAAGGTTGGTACTTAATTGGTACAGTTGGTATTCGAATATACCAAATGTAAACATAGACAAAAAAAAATGCATTTGTATGACAAGAAATGTAGATTGTCATGCAACCAAGATTGAAGTTTAAGAAGACTCTTTAAGAGCTGACAAGAAGATTTTGGTGCAAGTCCAACCTTCAATGAAGTTACTTCCAACAAAATCAACGAGACTAACGACTAGATTACAATGACGAATACAAATCAAGGTGATGGCTGTTAAACTCAACTAAACCATCATGCACACAAAAGAGTAAAATAAGCGAATCCATTATACCAAGGTGGCTCATGATGAATACAGATGACATCTCAATAATCAGGGTATTTCCCCTCTTTGATACATTGTTATTTCTATGACCGAACTTCATAAACATTAACAGTGAGATGGGAAAGAGGTGACAAAAGGCAGCATATGTTATTATTTCTTTTATAAAAATACTATGTATGTTTGTCCAAAGGCTTCTCTGGAATTCATAAACATAAACACTTAAGATAACATTACATATAATCAGTTGCTTTGAAATCTGAGTTATAGAAAAACTGGAACCTCGGGGAACAGATAAGCTATAGAGAGACCACATCAAATAAAACTACACATTCAGTTAAGATGCTCTAAGTTATAGAAAAACTGAAACCTCTGAGTTATAGAAAAACTGGAACCTCGGGGAACAGATAAGCTAGAGACCACATCAAATAAAACTACACATTATGTTATATTATTATATATATAATTATATATAATAATTTTTAATAAATAAACTCGGTACACCGGTATACCAACCGAAGTCACTTTTGCGTACCATGTACCAACCAATTAGACATAATTGATACGGTACTTCCGTACCAAGAGTTCGGTATACCGACTTTTTGTACCAATTATAATTGGTACGGGTTGGTATACGAGTTGGTTTGTACGAACGAGTACAACTTGCCACCCCTAACTGTAAGTACCCAATCTGGATCGCTCCCCATCCGGCACACGAGAAACACCGCGGACTCACACAAACATGATCCTTAAGATTCGTAACCTTAAAAAAAAATCCAAAACCACCAACCAAACCAAGGTAGGACCTTTTTGGGATAAAATAATGCAAAAGGACCTTTTAGGATTTTTGAAAAATATTTGGCCTGCATAATGGTCCGCGCGGACCATTTTGCACCCAGACATCATAATTACGAAATGCTCTTAAAGTTCACGATATTCCATTAAATCCAGGAAAACCAAAAATTTGGTTTTTCCAGAATGGTCTGCACGGACCATTTTGCAGTTTTTCTACCCCTATAAATAGAGGGCTCCCCCTCTCATTTTCTTCACTCCTCCCTTCTCTCCTCTCTCCCCCCAGCCTTCACGCTCCCCTCTAAGTCCTCTCGAGGCAATCCAGGTCCCTTTTGGTTCCTTTCGGGGCTTTCCGAGCCCTTTCGAGGCGCTCTGAAGCCCTGCGAAGCGCTCCCGAGATGCTCCCGAGCTGCCTCGAGGCACTCCCAAGGCATCCCGAAGCCTTGTCGATCCATCCTGAGACATTTCGGTCCATCGCAAAGCCCTGCCGAACAATCCCGGTACATCCCGAAGCACGCCGAACCTCTGCCCGAGTACAACCGACACTCCCGAGGCACGCCGAACCTCTGCCCGAGTACAACCGACACTCCCGAGGCACGCCGAACCTCTGCCGAGTACAACCGACACTCCTGAGGCACGTCGAAACTCTGCCTGAGGAAACACCTAGCACTCTCGAGGCACGCCGAAGCTCTGTCCGCAGACACCGGTACATCCCGAAGCAATCCCGGTCCATCCCGGAGCACTAGTCACACTCAAACACTATTCCCAAGCGAAAGACAGACACGAACCAACATTGGTAAGGCTTCCTTCCCAAACTATTTCAATTCATTTCAATACATAGCATACCATGTAGACATCATATTCAGCATGCATTTTTAAAAGCACATACACACACACACAAAACTTTTAAAGAAAGAGGGGTATCGAAAGACTCGTGTATACGAGGCGACTCGGGTGAGCTCTACTATTCTCTTCCCGAGGCATAACCTGACCTCCGAACTCAAAATCTCATCACACAACAACAATTTTTAAACAAGCTTTTTTTTCAATGTTTTGGGCTAAATCAAAACGGCGTGGCGACTCCTCCAAACAAACACAGCGACACCTCCCGACTCGAAACCGCGAGATGCCGGGGCCCGCGCAGCCGGATTCGAGTAATTTTAGTTGGCGACTCCGCTGGGGATATTTGTTTTAAAAACTTTTAAAAAAAAAGATTTTTAAAAACAATGAGGAGGGTCAAACTTTCATTTTATCCCTTTCTTTAACTGTTGTGTGTGTTTGCATGTGCTTTACTTTTTATTTACAAAAAAATGCATCATAATACATCTGTGTACATACACTTAAAAATTCTGCAAAACTTTCTGTTTTCCTCAGAAAAAGAATTTTAGTGATCGCACACTACGCGCACTCTTATCCTGTACACTGCACACTACAACCCTCAACCCGGGGTGGTCTTAGTTGCAGCTTGATTGGTGTTCCTATGCCTTTTGAGCGCGCATGGGATCATCCCAAACATTCCATCCTAGCCAGTGTCAACCATGCACGCTTGCGTCACACTCTGTTCAGACTCTATTGGTTTTTACCCAGTCCGTGTCATAAAGCCTGGATACATATCCCATGTCGGCCATTTTCTGAGTCGAAGCTCGGAACTTAAGATCCCTTGCGCAAGCAAGACTATGAAAGGTCATGCTAAAATCTTGACCCGATCTTGAATTCCAAAGCTACACCCGGACAATGCTCTGTCCCGGATATACATCCATGCCCACATGACACCATGTCATCAAGCCTTTAATACGTCATCCATGATAATATGACCTAGCCAAACGCCTAACGTCACAGATCCCTTGCGCAAGCAAAGTAAAGAGAGGTCATGCCGAACTCTCGACTCAATCTTGACTCAGGTGCCGGCTCGACTCACTATTCACATGGCAGATGCATTAAAATGAACATGACAGGCTCGGTCCTTAGGTTTGATTTTTCTTTTAGGCCGGTGGAAACCGCTTTCCCTATAGGACCCTCACCCGGGGCTGTCCACCCCGGGATGTCGAAATACATGTGCAAAATGAGGGGCTTATAGCCGCACGGATGGTCTCCACTGACCCAGGATCTAGCATAGTTGCGAAAAAGAAGATAAATCTTTTCCAACCAACTTAGGATTCTGAGAAAACGCGTTTTAAGTAAATTAAAACAACGAAAAAAAAACATAAATAAAAAAGAAAAGAAAACTGCATGTCGCATGAGCTTTCCCCCTTTATCCAAAAAAGGCCTTCCCATGTCTAAACCTTACCTGTTACCCCCTCCAGTGAACCGAGAGTGGTTGAGAGTACCCGGGATCCACCTATTCAATATCGAAGTTACAAGGTCCGACAGCCCTTACTGTTCAGCAGTCCGAACAGTCTGCTACTCTCCCATGATGAGATCAACAGATAACAACAAGGGAAATGGAACCCCGCCACTAAGAAACCTCCAGACAATGGAGGAGGTGTTGCAAGCCTTCAAAACTCTCAAGAAGCGCCAAGAAGAACAACAAGCCTGGATCATAGACACCATGTGCCGTCGCGGAACCGTCTCCGTTCCCCAAACTGATGGGACCTTCGTTCTCATAGAAGACGAGGAAATACCTGATCCTCCGGTTCCTCAAAGCTATCAGCAGGTCCCGCCTCCACCAAGCTATGAAAATCAAGCAACGCAAAGTAGCTCCCGCTCAAAGCTTCACTCGGTCCTCAATCAAGCAGCTCCGATCTGCCAACCGCAGCACATTCAATTTCTCGACCCTGCGCCACAAGCTCAATATCATCAGCACACATACGAGTCTGCTCCTCCAGATCCCAATGCATCTCGGTATCCCCCGAGATTTAATCCTCTGCCTCTATAAGAGCCTCGCAACCATCACCTGAAATCCCAATGTTTACCAGGGACAGACATCCCCAGCGGATACCCTGATATTTCAAACCTACCACCTGCTGATAGGATGGATTTATACTATATATTTCCTATGTTTCCGTCCTTATAATTCTTTTTTTTTTCATGTATTTAGTATAGGTTGGATGTAATTTGAGTGAAATATGTATTGAGAGGATATAGTGAGATTTTATTGTAATCTGAGGGTATTTGGGTATTTTATTTCATATTCGGATGTAATACTCTCGAGGAGTCAAAGTCAAGATCTTGAAGCGGAAGACTGTTTTCAAAATCTGTGAAGTTCAGGGACCAAACTGCATATTGAGAAAGTTCAGTGACCAGAATGAGTTTTTGGAAAATTTGATGACTAAAGTGGAAGAAAGAGTTTAGGAAACAGAATCAGCCGTGCGTGAAATCCGAGGTTGACCAGAGGAAAAAGGCTTTTGGTTTAATTTTGTTTTTCCTTTTTCTTTTATTAATTAGTTTAGGTTTATTGGACGGAGGAGTATATATACTTCTTTTGTCAACAGTTTTAGGGTTCGACTTTTATTTGTTTTTCTTAGAGAGTTCATTGCTTTTTATGGAGAACTAATTTCTTTGCTTTGGATTTGATTATTGGAACCGTCTTGAAATTCAATTGAGGTTAATTTCTTTCGTATCTTTTGTCCTATTCATATTTTCTTCTGTGTTTATTGATTGAATTGATTTTTAGGGTTTTTCAATTAGGTCGATTGTTAAATCTTGGTTATTAATTCATTGCTAGAATCCCCTAAGATTGTGTCAATTTAGGATTTCATAAGTAGCAACTTTATGGTTTATGCATGTGTCATGATAAATTGTGAAAAAGAAGAAAATAGACAAGTATCTAATTGAAATAGCATTAGAACGTGTTCTTGATCTTAATCTCTTAAATAAAATCAATCGATATTGTGAATCTAGACTGTGTCAGTTAGGTTTAGGTATTGATTAGGGTTATTAGTGAGTGTGTCACTGCTATTAGCTACTATCAAAGAAAGAGATAGAGATTGAAATAAATCTCGTGATCGAGTGAATATGGTAAAAGTGAAAAGAGTTAACCAATGATATTTGAATGATAGACGGGAAAAATAATTGATCCAAAGTGCTTTCCTTTAATTGTTTACAACTTAGTTTTTAATTTCCGTCTTAGGAATTTAATAAAAATCAAGCAGACCCCCCAATCTTGTCAAGTGACAATTGTGCAAATAAATAACCGTTCTTCAGTGGATCGACCCTGGACTTGTCCTAGCTGCAGTTTTGTAGCCGAGTCTTGGTATTTAATTTGTAGGCGTGCGACTTTAGCCTATCAAATTTTGGCGCCGTTGTCGGGGAGCGGTGTTTATTTGTTTGCACTCTTATTCTTTTTCTTAATCTATTTCTTTTTCTTGTTTCCTGTTTAGTGAGTTGTAATATTGTCATCTTGTGGTGTGGAATGTTTTATGGTCTATACCCGTTCTGCTAATAAGTTTGCTAGTCCCTTTGTTCCGAAAATTGAAAGATATTTCAAGTACAGGAGAAATTTGCAGCGGAACGAGATGAATAATAATAACGGCAGGGGTGATGACGATCCGGAGGTTGTGAATAATGGGGGTAATGGAAGAGGCAATAATAATCCTCCCCCAATTCGGACGTTGAGGCAGAGAATTGCGCCGAACTGGAATGAACAACCACAAGCAGTACAATTTCCTGATTTGCCTGCTGGGGTCACTTTTGAGTTGAAGCCGGGGTTGTTGAACCAGTTGCCCCACTTTAATGGGATACCAGGGGAGAATCCTAATCAGCACATAGCGCAGTTTGTGCAGATTTGCAAGAGCATGAAACCGGCTGCACTTCCTCTTGAGCAACTATTGTTGAGGTCGTTTTCCTTTACTCTTAAGGATAACGCAAACACGTGGTATTATCACTTGCCGCCAAATAGCACTACCTTTTGGCAGCAGTTGAAGGAGGTATTGTGAGGACCCCGACCCGGAACCAACACGTGTCCTGAGCTGGAGCGTCCCCAAACTAAAACCAAACTTCCTAAATTTTTAAAACTTTGATTTAACTTACATACTTAAAAATACTTAACATAACAATTTCAAAATAACTCAACTCCTTACCACAATGGAGGAAGAGTTGAACAACTTTGAAAGTAACAACCTGTTTTAGTTACAAAAGATTTTGGGTTATAACGTAGAAATTAAGTTTTATAAATACAAACTCCATAAAGGAATTATACCAAAATACATCTTTCTACGCCAACCTATACATACCCCGACAATCCCAAAATATCACTTCCAAACTCCTTTCCGTCCTTACTTGGCCAGTCCGCCTGTCTCGGGATCTAAAAACATTAAAGGGAGAGGGGTGAGAATAAATCTCAGCAAGCTATTATGAATGCAGAAATATGCCAAGTAAGATGCAACACATAACAAGGTGCATATAACCCATTGGGAAAGCTGTAAACACTTTACATTACCTCGGTTTACCTTTTCCCGTCTGAACAATAGTCGTACAACAATAGATATAAAACTCCACTAATTAGTGAACTGCTTGAGCATTATTCACTTCTTATAAGACCCGTTTTTCAGGAAACCATATAAGATAGTAGCAACTCTGTAAGGCTTTTGGCTCAATACAGATGCTATAACCCCAACCTGTGGCCACAGGAGGGGATGGTCACAGGTATAACATAATCCGATTACATTAGGTCACACTTTCCATAATTGATCGTATTATGCTATACCCCCAACATCAGCTGATTAACACAAGATCAAGCACATAATAGTTACTTGAAATAAAATCCACAAAAGGGATGAGAGATACAACCACATGGTAAATTATACTCATGTTCAACCAATATCATAGTGCAACATTTATTTAATACACTATGCATAGCACAATCAATGAATATGTATTCAAGTAAGGCAACAAGGTATCATTAACCAACCCTACATAGTTAATATACATCAATACATGGCCTCTATAAAGGTCCAAGCTCAATTTACCAAATTGGAATCACATTGGTTAAGTGGCCAAACAAGGCTACCAAGAGTTTTCCGAGTAATAATTAAAGTACTTCTACAATTCTATTTTAACCAAATGAGATGTCTTTGCGTAGCTAAAGTATTCTACTTTAACCTAAGTTAAAGAGAATTAATTCATATCCTAGGTAGATTAGGTTTCTACTACTTTAAAATGGTTAGGAATCATGATAAGTGGTTGTTGGTAGAAATCAGCAAGAAAGGAAACTGGAGGAACATCTGTTGACATGGACGACCGCCCATGGTGGTATGGGCGACCGCCCAATCAAGGGGTCACAAAGGGTTGAAGTTTCAGTCGAAGTGGGCGACCGCTCAGGAGGGCATGGGCGACCGCTCAAGGCACATGGGCGACCGCTCAAGCACACTTGGGCGACCGCCCAAGCTGGGGAAGAACTGAAGGCCAAAGGCTGGACAGATGGGCGGCCGCTCAGCCCCCACATGGGCGACCGCCCAAGCCTAATTTTCTCAAATATGCAGCTGAACCAAAATCCCAAGCCAAGCTTCCTCTAATTGGTGAACATAAGAGAGTTTACTAACTTGACTAATATCATTCTAAATCATTTAAACCCAAAGTGGTATAAACCTAGACTACTTATAATTTGATTTCCTACTCATTTCACCACCACATTTCAAATTTTCATTCTTATTCTAACTCAAACCACATTCTTACATTCTTTATCAACTTCCATGAACAACCACATAATTCTAGGTCATTACTCCATTTCTCAACTCCAAGAAAGTGTCCTAACAGCTCAAACAACAATTATAACAACAATATCAACATCAATTATTTCATGAACATTTAATTGAAGGAAAGTCATAATAACTCACCTTAGCAATATGAGACGGAACAATGATTTTCTTAGCTTGATGTGCTCCCCTCGTCGTCCCGAACAAGAAAGTACAACCCGATCGTAAAATGAAAAGGAATTGGAATTGTTATTATTTTTAGAAGGAAGGATTTAAATAGCTTCCCATGGAGATTTGGAAAAAGGAAGAAGAAGGTGATTGAAGAAATGGGAAGTATGGGGAGGTTTGAATTGAGGAGGTGAGGGAGAAAGGGAGAGTATGGTCCCCCATACACAATTAAATGAAACCTTTCCAAGATGTACAACTAGGCCCTCCAAGATTTAAGGTAATACAATCAATCCTCTCAACTCCTCTACTTCACACAAAGGCACCTCACCTACACATAATATTTTATTTATTTATTTTATTATATCTCCACCCTACTACTTTATTTTATTTTCAATTATTATACTTCCCCCATGATACTTTATCTTATTTCCCATTTAACCCTAAGGCTTTAAAGTTATCTCCTAACCATCTTAACTTAACATAAACAATTAAAGACATAGAGTAAGCACATAAAGTCAACCAATAACATAAAATGCATATAATAGGATGCTAAAATAGTGCCTAGGTTTAGGGTCGTTACAGGTATTTCTTGATGAGTTTTTCCCTCCAGATCATATCAATGTCATGAAGCGGGATATCAGTAACATGGAGCAGCGGTCTGATGAATCGTTGTATGAGTATCCAACCATTTCTATAAGCTTTGCAGGAGTTGCCCGTATCATGGCTTTAATGATGAACAGCTAATTGTATACTTCTATGGAGGATTGACTGTGCAGGATAAACGGTGGGTGGATTCTGCTTGTGGAGGTAGTATTTTGAATAAAACTACCAGGGATGCAGAGCAGTTGATTGAAGAACTGGCCAAGAGCACAAGGACTCATGGAAGGACGTCTAGTTTCAGACAAGTCAGTGCAGCGGGATCGAGTAATATCACAAGCAAGTTGGAGACTGAGTTGGAGGATGTTAAAAGTCTGTTGAAGACATTGGTTTTGGGTCGACAACCTCAACACTGTGGCATATGTAATAATGTGACTCACCCGACTGACTCTTGTCCCACTCTTCAGTCAGATGAGGTGATGGATGTTAATGCTATAGGGTTTAATCAGCAGGGTCAGAGGCCACCGCAGTTCAACTATAACTCTGGGAAGGTATGGCCCACCACAAGGTCAACATGGTTTCGAGGGACAGTAGTTCAATAATCAGCAGGGATACCAGCAGGGTCAGCAGTATCAGGGCAACCAGTTTTAATCAGTATAGAGCGCCTGTTGGACAGCAACAGCCGCAAGGACAGTCTACAGAGGACATGGTCCGATCATTATCACAGAGCATGTCTACCATGAATGGGAATTTCCAACAGTTTCAGCAGAAGACTGATGCTAGCATTAGTAATTTGGAGAGGCAAATGAGTCAGATTGTAGAGGCAGTGGTAAAAATAGAGGCTAGAGAGGCAACAAAGACTGAGCAACCTCCGAAGCAAAATGTTAGCGCAGTATATGTGAGGCAGAAGAAGAAAGTTGATGGACAGATGGTGTCTATAGAGCCTGAACAGAAGGTTGAAAAGATTGTTGAGCCAGAGTTGGAGGTGGAGAAGAAGGTGGAAGAGAAAATTCCTGAAGAGAAATATATTCCACCAGTGTTTCCTGTTTATGAGCATGTCCCTCCGTTTTCTTATGCATTAAGGGAGGATAGAAAACCAGAGCCTGACAAGGCTATTTTTGATACTTTCAAGAGATTGGAGGTGAACATTCCATTTTTAGATCTCCTTCAGACAGTTTCGAGGTATGCAAAGTTTCTGAAGGAATTGTGTACTATGAAGAGAAATTAGAAGGAAAGAAGTCAGAAAAAAGTAAAGATCTTGGAGCATGTGTCTGCGGTTTATCAGAAAAAGATGCCAAAGAAATGTAGTGACCCTGGTATGTTTGTAATTCCTATTTTGTTTGAGGGGAGTAATTTTCATAGAGCCATGCTTGACTTGGGGGTTTCAATTAATGTTATGCCTTATGCACTATTCGAAGAACTTAAGTTGGGTAAGTTGGAAGACACTAGGGTCGTTATACAATTGGTAGACAATTCTAATGCATACCCTAAGGGGGTGGTTAGAGATGTGGAGGTGAAGGTTGGTGATTTGGTATTCCCGACGGATTTCTTTATTCTTGATATGGAGACTGATCATGAGGCTCCCATTCTGTTGGGGAGGCCATTTATGTCTACTTCTGAAACTAAGCTTGAGGTGACGAAGGGCTCTTTAACCATGGAGTTTGATGGGAAAGTGGTGAGTTTTAATGTGTTTGGTGATAAGACCCTTCTCAAGAATGTGCGCAAGGTTTGTGCCATGGATTTGAGTGAGCCAATTATTAAGAATGGGGCAAAGGTAGAGAATGATGATGTTGAGTCTCCAAAAGTGAAGTCGTAGAAAAATAAGAAAGGAGAGCCACCAAGGGAGAAAAAGAAAGTGAAGTCGAAAAATTGGAAGCTTAAATGGTCTCCAACGGGGAGGCATGTCATTGAACTGAATCATCTTTTTGAGGTAACTAAAAAAGATTACTTTCATTCCCCTTACATTGATGAGTCTCGTGTTTGTGGGGCCTCCCGTCCCATTACTTAGTTATGTGGAGTATGCAATGTCGGGGGCTTACCCGGCGTTGGGTCTAGCCAAAGACGGTAAAGAAGGGCGGCTTACCGGGAGGCAACTCGGGAATTTCTTTGTTATATTTTATATTTTTATTTTATTATTTTGTGTGAAATTGGTGCTACTGAGGTTTTTGTGTTGTGTTGTTGTGCAGGGGAAAAGCATGGAGAAGGAACAAAATGTTCTGGGGCCTTTAAAAAAAATCAGGCGCCCGCCCCATTAATCTTGAGGCGCCAGCCTCAAAAACAGAAACTTGGGGTAGTTTTCAGAAAAGCCATGCGGCCGCCTCATGAAAACCATGCGTATGCCTCATTTTCGAAAGAAAAAAAAAATTGGGCCTGTAAAAAAAAATCTCTATATATAAAAAAATAGAGTCCTGAAAAAAAAAAAGAAGCAATTTTGAGACGAACGAATGGACCAGACTCCCGGCCCCAAAGCCTCGGCCACTGCATTGCTCTTGGCCGGCCAAGCCTTCCATTCATGCGGCCATGAGTACTTTTCAGCTGCAGCCCCTCTGCTCCAAATTATCTGCAATTTAGCCCTTAACCTTCCATATTTTTCACCTTGGCCCCTCTTTTTCCCAAATTTTCAATTTAGCCCCTAAACTTTCTAAAACCAATTTGGTCCCTTATTTTCCCAATTTTCCACTTTGGCCCCTAAACTTTCAATCCAAGCTTATCACCCCCATTTTCTACCTAATTTCATTTTAGCCCCTATACTTTCAAAACACTAGAAATTTGGTCATTATTCACCCATGATCAACAACAATTTGGGTGTGGCTCTAGCCAAGGACCATTATGGGGGCCAGATTTGTTTCCACCACCTCCGTAGTCCCGAAAGGTATTCCTATCCCTTTCTTATTTGTTTTGTACTTGTAGTGATGCATATGGGACTATGCATTGTTTAGTGAGAGGGGTGGGGTTTGTATAGTTGTTTTTCTTTATTCTTGTTCAAAAAAATAAATTCAAATTAAAAAAAAAAAATTGAGAGGCTAAGTGAAAACCCGAAAGGGCGCTTAGAAAAAAGGTGAGGAAGTGAAATTTGTGACATCCTTTACATCACCGGAGTGGAGACATAAGGGAGGTTTTGGAGTGTTGGGTAGGACCACTTTGGAGTAGGAGGTTCAGATAGTGGTGCCTAGGCTTAGAAACCCTCGTTCAATTTAGGAGTTATTTGGGGTGTTGGTGCTATTCACGAGGTAAATTTCTGCTTATGGAACACAACCTTAGCAATTATTTCTTTTTATGAGGGTTGTATGTAGTGTGAGCCAAGCGTGGGGAAAACATAGGACATATTTAGTTCCCCTTGGCTTTTATCTCTGTGGACCTTAGTTTGGATACCGTTTTATTATGGGAGTTGGTATCAAGCTAAGGTCGTTATTTTCATTGTTTATATTTTGGTGTTATAAGAAGACGGAGTTTCTATTACTCTGATGGTTATTATTTTTCATTGACTTGTGTTGGCGGATTAGAGGAGACTAGGAATCATTTACCCTCCATGCATCTGTTTTAGACCGGTGTTAGATTGGAGTTTAGGATATTACTCAGGGACGAGTAATGGTCTAAGCGTGGGGGTATTTGATAGGACGGATTTATACTATATATTTCCTATGTTTCCGTCCCTATAATTCTTTATTTTCATGTATTTAGTATAGGTTGAATGCAATTTGAGTGAAATATGTATTGAGAGGATGTAGTGAGATTTTATTGTAATCCGAGGGTATTTGAGTGTTTTATTTCATATTCGGATGTAATACTCTCGAGGAGTCAAAGTCAAGATCATGAAGCGAAAGACTGTTTTGAAAATCTGTGAAGTTCAGGGACCAAACTGCATATTGAGAAAGTTCAGTGACCAGAATGAGTTTTTGGAAAGTTTGATGACTAAAGTGGAAGAAAGAGTTTAGGAAACAGAATCAGCCTGCGTGAAATCCGAGGTTGACCAGAGGAAAAAGGCTTTTGGTTTAATTTTGTTTTTCCTTTTTCTTTTATTAATTAGTTTAGGTTTATTGGACGGAGGAGTATATATACTTCTTTTGTCAACAGTTTTAGGGTTCGACTTTTATTTGTTTTTCCTAGAGAGTTCATTGCTTTTTATGGAGAACTAATTTCTTTGCTTTGGATTTGATTATTGGAACCATCTTGAAATTCAATTGAGGTTAATTTCTTTCGTATCTTTTGTCCTATTCATATTTTCTTCTGTGTTTATTGATTGAATTGATTTCTAGGGTTTTTCAATTAGGCCGATTGTTAAATCTTGATTATTAATTCATTGCTAGAATCCCCTAAGATTGTGTCAATTTAGGATTTCATAAGTAGCAACTTTATGGTTTATGCATGTGTCATGGTAAATTGTGAAGAAGAAGAAAATAGACAAGTATCTAATTGAAATAGCATTAGAATGTGTTCTTGATCTTAATCTCTTAAATCGGAATCAATCGATATTGTGAATCTAGACTGTGTCAGTTAGGTTTAGGTATTGATTAGGGTTATTAGTGAGTGTGTCACTGCTATTAGCTACTATCAAAGAAAGAGATAGAGATTGAAATAAATCTCGTGATCGAGTGAATAGACCTTGAGCCTCCAGAAGACAGCAGCAGTTCCCCAATTTTATGGTTTATGCATGTGTTATGGTCTGCCACTTGGGGCTAATGAAACATTTCCCCAATTCACAAATGTAACCCTTAGCAGTCCAGGCAATCACGCCCCTAATTTCAATAATCCAGGGTACGGGATGGTATACACTCAACTACCTCCCCAAGACTCCCGAATGCCGATCCCATCAGCCAATCCACCTCCATCTTCAGTTTCCATCCCCGAAAATGGCAACCTGCCTCAGCCTACTGACCCTCACATGGCTTGGTTGATCGAACAGATGAAGGACATACAAGGCAAACTGGCCAACTCTCGGAAGGACTCCCTCATGCCCACAGATCCGAGTAAAGTGGTTCCTCTTCCTCCAAAATTCAGGATGCCAGAAATGGAAAAGTTCGACAGGACAGAATGCCCGAAGACCCACATCGACACGTACGTCTTAGGTATGAGAGCCAAAGGGGCAACCCCACAACAAATGGCGGATCACTTCCAGCATTCCCTCAAATCCACAGCATTAAGGTGGTTCCTCAACATGAAGGCGGAAAATCGCTCCACCTGGGATCAAATCAGCGAAATCTTCCTGGAAAAGTACCGCGCCAACCTTGAATGGGAAACCAATCGCCATGATCTACAAGCCACCGAACAAAAGGATAACGAACCAGTAGGCGAGTTCTACAAAAGATGGAATTGGAAGCTGAGCGAGGTAATGGATCCGCTTTCGAAAGAAGAACAAATGGACATCTTCCATTCCTGTCTCAAACCATCTCTGAGAACCTTGATCAGCCATCACTTTTATCCCGACCTCCGTGCCATGGTCAACGTCGGGACCAAATTCGAAAAGACCTTGAGCCTCCAGAAGACAGCAGCAATTCCTGCTTCATCTTACCGCTATTGGGCAAACCCGTCAAATCTGGCATCTGTCCCAAACAAAGGAAAAGAAGCAGCCGGGACGGTCCACTACATCCAAAACAGAGCTCAAGTAAACCGCGATCAAGCGCCCTCGAGGAACAATAATCCTCCTCGCCCACAGCAATTTTAGCATTTTGACAACCTCGAGATGCCCCTGAGCCAATTATTCAAAGCGTTGGTAAAGCGGAACCTCCTCAAACCTCTCGAGAATTTCCAGCCAAAGACTCTCAAACTGAACATGGATATGAGCAAACACTGTGCCTTCCACTACTACCCCGGCCATACCATCGACAATTGCTTCGTGCTAAAGCAAGTAGTCCAGGGGCTAATTGAAGAAGGAAAGTTGGAACACCCCCGTGGCCTCAACACAGTCGGGAATCCGTTCCCTCGAAATGACAGAATCAACACGATAACATTCAGCGAGACTCCAAGCAAAAACATGCCCCCTACAGCCTCGGAGACTGTCAATATGTTATCCCGCTACGACTGGAAATGTGAAACTAGAGTCAAACGCTCCCTGATAGGGAATCCAGAAGGGAAGATTCGAGGATGACTGTCTCCCTATGATCCCTGCCACGATCGAGACACACCCATGGATGGATCGAACACTCCTCAGAGGAGACTAAATCAAACAGCAGCACATGAAACGGTCTAACCTTCACGGATGCAGACTTGCCGACATGTGAAAACAGGCACAACGAGGCCCTCCTCATCCTCATAAAGATAGAGAGGTTCTACCTCCCGAACGTCTTGGTCGACAATGGCTCGGCGGTTAACATTATTGCCTTGCGTACGATGAAATGGCTCCAAATCGATCGCTCCCTCATGAGGCCTTCGCCTAGAATAATCCGAGCCTACGACTCCACTCCCCGACCTGTTTTAGGAGTGGTCAATATGAGGATCCAATTCGACGAAGAAATGGAGTCAGTGGAATTCCAAGTCGTGGACATCAAGTCCAATTTCGCTGCCTTGCTGGGACGACCTTGGCTACACCAGCTGAAAGCGGTATCCTCTACCCTCACCAATGCATAAAATTCATCAATGCCAACAGAAACCTCGAAGTAATCCGCGAAAGCAGCACGATGGAAAGCGCTTGGCCAGCAAGCTACGACCCAGAAGAAGGTCCCGACATGACCAAATATTCCTCTACAGAGGAATCTCCAGTCATGATCTGTTACGAAAGAGATCCCTACATCCACGCGCTAAGCCGTGACGAGCTAGAGATTGAAGAACTCATGGGCCATGATGACAATTCTGAAATATGCGACTGCGAAGAGTGCATGAAAGAAGATCAAGAGATGGACACCCAGATGGAACTTGACCGAGAAGTAGACCCATACTTCGTCGAAGACCTTTCCGAAGAAAACTGGCCCGGCACCAACACCTCGGAACATGTTAGCCCCCATGTCGACACACTCGGATCTCACGAGGACAGCCACCACAGCATAGTCCAATTCAATATCCCGGTATCTAACCTGGAAGAACAATGGAGCGACCTCCTTCGAAGCCTAGTCAAAGAAGGAGAAATAGCATGCCCCCTCGATTCAGATATCGTGAATGTCATCCAAGCAAATATCTCAGATAAGGAAGCAGATTCTATGAAGATAATCAACATCAGCAAGAATCAACTTCGAATCAGCTAATGCTTCGCCCTCCTGGAAGAAGCTCTCTATAACTTCTATTGCCAAGAACCCCAGGATCTGACAACAACACCAATGGAGGGATACCCTCAAAGGAGCTGCCTAAAACCTCCGCGATCTGGTTTGAAGTCGAACCAAAAGCAACCCATCTTCCGGGAACGCCATCGACTGAAGAATGGCCACGAAAGCCATCCCCACCCTCTCTAGACCTACAGCCTGCAAAGAGAAATGAAGCCTGGTCCAATCCCTCGTCGCCTAGAGTCTAGATTCGAGTCATGTTGTCTTTAAATTCAAGTCTTTCGAGCCATCTGATGGCTCTACACCGGAAGATTGTGAGTCCATAATCAACAATGTATCTTCTCTACGCTTTCAATAAAAGGTCCGACCTTTCTAAATATCCTTTCATTGCATCTTTAACAAATGATGAGTTAACTAAATCACAAACAGTTAATAACAATTCATCTAATAAAGAAGCAGACACATTAATTAAACAATGCATTAAACAAACCTTTAAGCATGTTGTCAAATGAGAGAAAAACCTGGTCCAAGCTGCCGAGAAGGTTTTAATCACAGTGAATTTGGGGACTGCTGAAGAGCCTAAAGAGACGCAAATCAAAAGCCTCTTCACCGGCATAGTACGTGAACCAAAAGTCAATCAAGGGACGAGTAATGGCCGAACAACTAGCCGACTTCCCAACCGAAGAGGCCCAAGGTCCCGAACCACAATTTCCAGACGAAGGAATCTTCACACTTGAAGGCGATAACCGATGGCAGCTGCTCTTTGATGGAGCAACTAACAAAAGAGGAAATAACATTGGTATGCTCTTGGTTGACCCAAAGGATGAGCACACCCTAATCGCCATAAAGCTAAACTTCGAGGTAACCAACAATGCCGTCGAATATGAAGCCTGCGTCGCCGGACTAGAGGCTGCACTCGAAAGGAACGTCCAGAAGCTAGAGGTCTACGGGGACTCAGCCCTGATCATCAATCAAGTTTCCGAAAAATGGAAAACGATAGACCCAAGCTTGCAAAAATACCACGCCTACATGGAAGACCTCATCACGCAATTCAAAGAGGTCACCTTCCACTACTTGCCAAGAGACCGAAACCGGTTTAAAGACGCCCTAGCCACCTTGGCTTCGCTCGTGGAAATACCTGAAGGGAAGGCGATCAATCCATTCAAAGTAGGAAGAAAAGAAATTCCTGCCTACTGATTGAACCAGAACCCGAGCCCATCAATGAGCCGTGGTACAACCAGATCTTCCAATACCTCAAGAACGGGGAAGCCACCTTCATGAACGAGGAGGGCCAACGCAAAGAAGGAATCAAAGCCAATAGCATCATGGCCCTAAAACGCCTTGCCTCTCACTTTGTCATCCTTGGGGACATGCTATACAAAAAATGCTACCAAGGACCGCTCCTTCGCTGCATCAGCAAGGAAAAAGCAAACGAGCTCATGAACGAAGTCCACAATTGTTGGTGTAATGCCCTAGGCTATAGTTATAATTGACTTGAACCGTTATGTATCATCTTTATTATTTATTATAGAGCGCATTTATTTTGTTCATTATATGTTTGCAGGTTTATTATATTGAACTGCGTCCCTAGTTGTTGTGAACAACTAGTATAAGTTGGTAATGGATAATCATAGAGATGATTATATGCATGGAGATGCACATTATGTCACGACCCTAAAATTAGGCACTATTTTATCACATGTTGAGCACGTGAGGTTCGGGTGGTAATATTTCATTTTGTGCATTTTATGCTATTAGTTGGCTTTATGTGTTAATTATATGCTTGGATGGATTATGTGAAGTTAGGTTGGTCATTATCTAACTTATGTGAATTTAGGGTGAAAAGGAATTAAAATTAATGCTAAAGGGTCTAAAGGGAATAAATTATAAAGAGTATGGAGAAATAATAATAATTGAATTTTTTTAATAAAATGATTTTATTAGGTTGAGGTGCTTAGTTGTAAAGTTGGATAGTTAAGGTTGGTATTGTTAAAGTTTAAACCTTGGAGGAGCTTTATTAAAAGATTTCATAATTATCTTTTGAATTAAACAAAAGGAAAATTCATTTTACCTTCTCAGTATCTTCTTCCTCTTCAAAACCATTTTCCATGGAGAAAGAAAGACCAAACCCTAGTCTAAGCTTATAAAAATTCTACCACCTTCGTTTCTTCTTCGTTTTCGAAACGGTTTGCGGATTCTTGTTCGTGGCGGAGAGGGGAGCGCATCTATCCGGTCAAATAAATATTCCATTTTTCACTATTTAGGTAAGTTATTATGATTTTCTTTCAAAAAGTGTTCATTCTATGATTATGATTGTTGTTGTTATGATTGAAAGGAATTTTGATGTTTTGGAACACTTTTATTGAGTAATATTGGTTCTTGGAAAAGTGGAATTGAAAGGAGTATGGGTTGGTGGTTGTAATGGCAATAAAAATGGTTAGGGTTGAAGTTAGAGTGTTCATGAATTAATGAAAAGGGTTGCATGGAAATTGGAAGCAAAATCTTGGTCATAAAATGTTTTTGGGTAGTGTTGTAATGGGTTGGAAAGGGTATGGAATAGATGGGATCTGTTTACTAATGTTTGGGACTGATTTTTGGTCACTTTGAAATAGAGGAACTTGGTTTGTGTCAACTTGGTTGGACTGGTAATGTTGTTTCAGCTCTGTTCTAAAGTCTGGACAGAGGGCACGACTCGTGCTCTGGGGCACGAGTCGGGCACGAGTCGTCCCTTGGATTTTGGCCTAAGTCGTGCCTTATAGGGACGAGTGTATCTGGTGGGGGTTATAAGGGGCACGAGTCGTGCCCTACCCTGTAGTTTCTGAATCATTTTCAAAGGCTTAGAAACCTATTCAAACTAGAACCAAAGTGAACCCTATTTAACTTAGATTAAAGTAGAATACTTTAGCTTCATAATGATGTCATACTTGGTCAAAATGGAATAGTGGAAGTACTTCAAATATTGCTCAAAAAAGGCTTGGTAGCCTTGATTCGTAACTTAACCAAAGTGACTCCAACTTGGTAAATGGAACTTGGGCCTTTATAGAGTCATGTATTGTTGCACATTGAATATGTATGGCTAGTTTATGATATCTTGTTGCCTTACTTGAGTTCATATACATGGTTTGGGATATGAATAGTGTATGAAATGTATATTACACTATAGTATTGATTGAACATGAGTATGCTTTACCATGTTATATATTATTATCCCTTTGGTGGATTTCATTTCAAGTAACTATTATGTGCTTGAACTTGTGTTAGTCAGCTGATGTTTAGGGGTATAGCGGAATACGATCAATTATGGAAAGTGTGACCTAATGTGATCGGATTATGTTATACCTGTGACTGTCCCCTTCTCTGGCCACAGATTGGGGTTATAGCATCTGTATTGAGCCAAAAGCCTTACAGAGTTGCTAGTATCTTATATGGTTCCCTGAAAAATGGGTCTTATAAGATGTGAATATGCTCAAGCAGTTCACAAATGAGAGGAGTTTTATCTCCCGATGCTGTACGACTTATTGGTCAGACGGGAAAAGGTAAACCAAGGTAATGTAATGTGTTTACGGCTTTTCCAATGTGTTATATGCACCTTGTATGTGTTGCATCTTACTTGGCATATTGTGCATTCATAATAACTTATTGAGATTTATTCTCACCCTTCTCCCTTTAATGTTTTAGATCGGACTGAGACAGGAGGACCCGGCCAATGAGGACAGTGCGGAGTTTGTACTTGTCTTTTGGGTTGTTGGGTACGTTATGTTCTAGATGGGTTGTATTTTGAGTATTACTCCTTTGTTGGAGTATGTTTATAAAACAACTTTTGTAAATGTTTTATTTGTGAACTTTTGTAATGTGTAACTAAAGTTAAGTTCAAAGTTGGTTTATCCCTTTTTCCTCCAAGTGGAGATGACTGTTAAGGTTAAAGTTTAGTTTCTTTACAAGTTAAGTCAAATGTTTTTTTAAAAAAAAAATCAGATGGTCTTTCTTAGTTGGACTCTCTGGCTCGGGACATGTGTTAGGTTCCGGGTTGGGATGTCCACACATTACACTTATGGATACTTCCTAGAGAACAAGTATTGGACTTGACCTACTTATGAGATTTATGACATGGTTTGTTGTCATGATTAAATCTCAAGATAGTCATGTTATTGAATCCTTTGTACCTGAGATTATCATCGTCTTTCACATGGTAAAGATCATGTTTGATGTAGTCTAACACTATCTTTAATCGGATAGCAATAAGGGCTATGTTAGCACGGTTGGATCCATGTAGGGAAGAATGATAAGTCAAGACGGGATTTGTCCCTCTTATGAAGAGAAATGTTTGCTTGGGCCCCTCGATGAATGATGATGATGAAATGTGTGGCCACGCTCAAGTGATTTGATAGAGATCAAATGCATTTGGATTATCAACATATTCGGAATCGAGAAAGCATTGAACATAATGAGTTGACCTAGACCATGACTCATGTTCAATTGGACATCGTGAACAAAGGGATTATAACATTGGATCTATTAAGGAATCATGATTTGATGTTATATTTAATTGGGTGGACATAATGATTTGCTAGAAGTCACTTATGTCTTGTGAGGTTGATGTTTCAATTCACTCCCATCATAAAATATAATTCCTAAAGGGTCACACACAAAAGACCAAATTTGATTCAAGCTGAAAATTGGAATTTTGGGTTCTGGCACGACTCGTGACCAGGAGCACGACTCGTGCCCTGGGTCACGACTCGTGCCAAAGAAAACGACTCGTGACAAAAGGCTGAGACACGACTTGGTTTTGTCTCGTTTTGATCAGAACGAGTTGGGGCTCAAGGAACGACTCGTGAGTACGAATGAAAGCAAAGGGCACGACTCATGCCAAGGCCAAATTTCGTGTCCGTACGGTTTTCCTTGGCTAGAAAGGAATTGGCGTTTTACAAGGTTTCTACCCTAATTATTAGGGGATTTATATGGGATATAAATACAGCCTTGCAGCCATATTTTTCCTCTCTCTCACATCATAATCCAATGTTTTTGAAACTCTAGATTTTGATTTTGATTTAAAAAATCAAAAGTCCCAAATTGTTCCATGCTTTTGGCTTTGATTATTGAATATTTATTCAATAATCAAGAGGATCATCTAGAAATCCATCAAGAAGGTGTTCTTGGATTCGTTCGCGTGTGGATTACCGATAGAGGGTGATAGGTTGATGAAATTACCCGGGATTTTTCGCGCGTGGGGGATGCGAAAAAGGCGGTTGTCTTTCGCGGAGGGTTGGTGTCTGAGACCACGCTTTTTTTTTTGGAAGGAGAGGAGTCGCCACACGGTTTTTGTATTTTGAGCCCAAACGTTGAGAAATGGATTTTGGTTGAAAATGGTGTCATTTTTATTGGTAGCAAAAACTTAGGAAAATGCTTTTTAGTACCAAAGATTGTTAGGTTCGGAGGTCACGTTACGTTTCGGGAAGAGTATTTTGAGATCACCCGAAATGCTTCATATGACGAGTCTTTCTACCTTTCTTGAAATCGTGTGCGTGTGTGTGTGTGTATTTGCATTTTGAAAAGGGGGCTTGAATGACAAGCTTAATCTTGGTTTGAATGTCAAACGTTGATTATGGGATCTTGTTTGAAAAGGCGAGCGTTTGAATGACAAATGTCGGTTTTGGAAGTTTTAGGAAAAGTGGCGCGAATGCTGATTTTAACTGTTTATCTTAAGTGTCAAATGTTGACTTTTAAGAAAAAAGCGTTTGAATGTCAAACGTTGGATTTTGAGTTTGAAGATGATCGTTTGGATGCCAAACGTCATCTCGCGCGTTTTGAAAGAGAGTTCGAATGTCGAACTCCGGTTTTGAACCGGACATGTCATTGTTAGTATTTTTACGGGAAAAAGCATTAAATGATTTGAGTGTCAAATGGCGGCTTTTAAGTTTAAAGATGAGTGTTTGGATGCCAAACGTCATTTCGCGCGTTTTGAAAGAGAGTTCGAATGTCGAACTCCGGTTTTGAACCGGGCATTACATTGTTAGCATTTTTACAGGAAAAAGGCATTAAATGATATGCGATCAACGAATTGGGTTGCGACTCGGACTTCGATAAATAAATACTATCACGATCCAAACAGTTCGGACTTGTAAATGACAGTATTTAAAGTGCGGTATCGACGGAATCAAACGACCCGGAATTGTAAAGTACGATCGACGAGCCAAACAGCTCGGAATTGTAAAGTTGCGTAAATGTAAATGACGTTCGACGGATCAAACGGTCCGGAATTTGTAAATGACAGGAAAGTAAATGACGAACGACGGATCTAACGATCCGGAATTGTAAATGACATAAAAGTAAACGGAATGGGGTCGGAACGCCGTTTTAACCCGAGATTGCTTCTCTTACGGGAAGAGAAGAGGATCTAGGGGCTAAAACGTATCGGACCCCGTTAGACGGAGACGTCTACATTTCAAAAATGTTGTCCGAAACGGTTATAGCGACTGGCGCGTAAACCGAGACGGAACGAGAGTTTAAAGAGAGAGGGAGCTACCTATGGCTAGGGTCGGCTCCTTTGGCTCGGTGGGCATATACGGGATACGAAAATGTGTTTGAAACGGTGTTTCGAGGTGGCAGGGGTTGTATTTGATCGAAATACGAAGTTTTCACGCAAAACGAGGTAAAACGGGGCTCGAGAGGGGTGAGAACCAGTTTAGGTCGTGGCTTTTGGGTGAAAGGGAATAATTTTTGTTGTTATAAATGGCTCTGACAGCCTCTGTATTTATAGGTGAAATTTCATGATGAGTCCGGACGGACTAAGGGTGAAAACTAGGGGGTTTTGTGAAACTTTGAAAATTGGAGGGACTTGCTGGCAATTCTCGATTGTCTGCAAATGAGTCCGGCCGGACTGAGACTGTATACCAGGGATATTTTAGTCTTTTCACACTAATTTTTTATTGATGTTGACGAGGGAGCTGTGGCATGCACGCCACGTGTCCCATGACTCACCAGGTTCGTGGGAGTTCGCGCCATTATTCTCGGTCTTGTTCGTTTTTAAAATAACTGTCCGAAAAATGTCCGAAATACCCCCGAAAAGTGTCGAAAAGTGCATTTTTCAGGGAAAGCCATACTTTTACGTGCGACGACGTGTGTTGAGTACGCTTTGACGTTGGGATGCACGGGGCAGTCCCGGGACGTCTCGTTGGCTTGGCAACGGGGAGCTTAACGAGTTCCGGTTAACCTGGAGCGGGCCAGTTAACGGATTCCGATTAACTTCTAACGGATTTTGGCGATCCGTATTTGGGTACTTACAGTTAGCCCCTCAGCGACGTCACTTCCGAAGGAAGTGGGGTCGTTGAAAAAAGATAAGGATCCAAATAGGGGGATGCCTTACTTTGAAAGAGACCAGGGCGGTCAGCTGACTGGACCCTTAGCAAAATGATTCCTACGTATCCCGAGCGGGAATCAGATCGTAGTTTGTAGGTGCAAGGAGCCGCGCGTGGGATCCTTGACCTAAGTGAGACTGTTGGGAGGCGTCTAAACCTGAATGAGACCACTGCGAGGTACCTGGACCTGAATGGAGACTATTGTTAGGAGTCTGAACCTGGGATTTCTGAAACCTTCGAGGGCATGTGGCGCCTTAGACCGGAGTTGCTGGAACATACGAGGACGTGTGGCGCCTCAAACCGGAGTTGCTGAAACATACGAGGGCGTGTGGAACCTCAAACCGGAGTGGCTGGATGCGTTTATCCTGAGATGGAGGCGTTCGTTCCTTGAGTACGGGACTCATGATGACTGCCAGGTTTATCCTGCTGGAGATGGGGTGGCAATGATGGGAATGGTTGTGTGAAACTGGCGTTATTAACAACACGGGAGGATTGACGTTCTAACGACGGGGTTAGGAACGGGATGTGGTCTTGGGAGAGACTGACACATTGTTGGGGAAAAGCATCCAGAGTTCTGACGGGGTCAGTTAGGAACTGAGGGGGTTAATTGTCGTTTCTACTTAGACGGGTGGTCTTAGGATCCTGCTGGGGAGGAATGTTCGGGCTTACGATGATGGCTGAAGAGGGATTGTTGTGCGGGCTTACCTTGATGGCCGCTGAGGTGGGACGATCGGGCTTACGACTGGCGGTCGGGGAAGTGAACGATGGTGAAAACCAATAGAAATTTTGACGTCGGGAGACAGAATTGTGACTTGTCGTCCGAAGACTGGACAGAGCGTTTGAATGTCAAACGTCGGTTTGGGGCTGGAATGAGCGTTTGAATGTCAAACGTCAACTGGGGATTGAGAATTTAACGTCTGGAGATGAACGTTAGTGAGAACTAATTGGGAATTTAACGTCTGAAGACGAACGTTAGTGAAAACTAACTGGGAATTTAACGTCTGGAGACGAGCGTTAGTGAGAACTAACTGGGAATTTAACGTCTGGAGACGAGCGTTAGTGAAAACTAACTGGGAATTTAACGTCTGGAGACGAGCGTTAGTGAGAACTAACTGGGAATTTAACGTCTGGAGACAAGCGTTAGTGAAAACTAACTGAGAATTGATCCTCGGGGGATGGGGTGTTAGAAAGGTCTAATTTGGGGGAAATTTTACACTTTTGGGGGCCAAAAGGGGTAAAATTGAAACTGCGAGAAGTTGAGGGGCCAAAGTGGCAAGGAATCTTTCTGCTGCAGAAAGAGTCCAGCCGGATTGAACCTGAAGTTGACCAGGTTCATTTCAGCGCCGAGGCCGAGGCAAAATTGGTCATTTCTTCCATTTTTCCAGGCGAGAAGGAGAGAAAAGAGAGAAGAAAACTCTTCCCAAATTGTGAGTTTTGCTCAAATTTGCAAGGGAAAATCGACATGGAGGGTGATTTGGAACCAATGGCTCATCATGGAAGGACCGATAACGAGAGAACGAGGTTGGTGCGGACCATTCGGACCACCGTTCTTCCATTGAATCCGGCGGAGTTCTACCCGGCTCGAGAGACTCACAAATCCAAAGGAGGGATCGAAAGACAGGTAAACTTCCTTCAAATTCCATTAATTTTAAGAATGTGCATTCTTTAAATGTTAGGAATTTGACTAGAAATGAGTTAGGGATTTTGGTGCCCGGATTGGGGCTTTTGACTTTGCTATGCGCCTTTGTCGAAATTGACTAGAGTGTAGTTCAATTGACACTATGGGTAGGTGACATAAAAATTTTGGGTTGCAAAATTCCATACCTAGATGTGTTTTCCGAATTTAAAGTATGTTTAAATCGGGACGGGGTAAATTTTCAAAATGTTCGAAAGAATTTGAAAGTTCCGAATTCGACGGAGTTTTCGAGAGGTTTTGAAAGTTCCGGATTCGACGGAGTTTTCGAAAGGTTTTGAAAGTTCCGAATTCGACGGAGTTTTCGAAAGGTTTTGAAAGTTCCGGATTTGATGGAATTTTCGAAATGCTTTGAAAGTTCCGGATTCGACGGAGTTTTCGAAATGCTTTGAAAGTTTCGGACCGTTAATACTCCAATCGGGATGGAAGTATTTTAGGAAGAAATGAGAACTGTATCTGTGTTACATCATTTTTACATGCGTTCATGCACTCTGTTGATGTCGCTTCTGTACTTAACGTATTCTTGCCTTGTTCACCTGCAGGAGCGAGGGACAGTTGACGTTCACAACCTGAAGAGTCGGGGAGCCTTCGAGGCAGTTCGAGCGCTATGGGAGATACACCCGAATGAGGCTCGGGATGGAGAGAGGAGTCCACGGCAGCTTGTGGTTGACTCCGGTTTGGCTGGATTCATCAGCGCAGTAGCTGCTGTGGCTTTGACGCAGAGGGCGAGGGCCTTGTACGTAGTCTTGAGCAAGTACTGGTGGGACACGACCCACACTTTTCACTTCAGGTGGGGGGAGGCGACTGTGACTCCCACTGACTTTGCGGCTATCACTGGGTTGCCATTCTGGGGCAACACGCTGGTGTGGGTGGACCGCTATACCCCGGCGCAGTTGTCGGAGCTGCTGGGTTTCGATATTACCGATGCCAGGGGCTTAGGTATTCGGTACAGGCCGATGGAGACCCATCTAAGGAGGTGTATTGATGCATATAGGGAGGGGTCCCCTAGGATGACCGCTGAGCGTCTGGCTCGAGGGTTCCTATGGTTCGCGCTGTCGGCGACTCTGTTTCCTACTTCTGACACATCTTGTCACTTCCCTTTGCTTGGGTCGCTGATTGATCTGGACGCCGTGAGGGGGTTCGCATGGGGGGAGGCTGGACTGGCCGAGCTTTACCATGCCTTGGATAGGTTCTCGCGAGGAGAGGAGAACACCTTGTGTTGCTTCTCATTTGCTTTGGATGTAAGCTCACGTCTTTTCTCTTCCTTGTCTCATTTCTGTACTCGTATGTATCTGCACTATAGCTGACATAACTTTCCATTTGCTTGACAGGTCTGGTGCTTTGAGGTGTTCAGCCCGGAGCGGTGGGAGATTAAGGAGGCGTACCAGTCCTTGTTCCCTACCATGTTGTCTTGGCAGAAGGAGGCGAAGAAGGCGGTGTCATCGAGGGAGGGTACTCGACTAACGTACGAGGAGGTGTCTCAGGCCCTGAGCCGAGAGTTCTCCGAGCGGATCCAGCTGACTTGGTGGAGCCGGATTCATGTCGGTGTGGTCCAGGTTGCTAGTGAGGTCACGCATCGGCGGAAGCTGCTGGTGGGACTTCACTGTGATGCGATGTATCTGGGGGAGAGGGTGACCCGTCAGCATGGTCCAGGGTCCCTTCCTATGGTGCCGGTGGACCCGCCTCCACACATGCAGCATCCTTTGTCGATACCGATGGAGGAGTTGGAGTGGTATAGACAGGGCGTGTTCTATACCGAGTATGTCATAGAGGGCGCCGACTATGACACTTTCTTGAGGATGAGGCTGAGGAGCCCGCAGGTGCAGCACAGGGAGGGCGAGGGCCCTGGATATCCTCGAGATCTCCCGCTCCCACGCATTAGGCTGGCGTATGAGGGGCTGGACGGTTCCCGTAGGCGGTTGGTGATCCCTATCCCGGAGGAGACGAGGCCTCGGTACAGGGTGGACCCCAATGCTTCGGTGAGTGATTTTGATTTCCTGCATTTGATAGTAGTATTCTGCAAATGTTGCATATGTACTGTCTGCTGGTCTTTTGATGACTTTCCTGGTTTGCAGGTGTCTGGCCGTACGTACAACCAGGCTGTGAGGCAGTTGGATGGGTGGGCCAACTATGCTAGGAGGCTCGTGGAATTCCTGCGGTGCAATTCCCTAAGGAGTGCGGCTGTACATGAGCCGAGGCCATCTAGGCCGAGAGGTTCGTCTGCCTCCACGACTGGTGGAGCGGACTTTGCGCAGGGATTTGGCCAGTTCTCGGGCGGAATGGCGGGGTTCGGAGCTCTTCCTTTTTTGCACTCGAGGCACGAACAGGGAGAGTCCTCGAGTTCGCAGGCGCAGAGGCGACCTTTTGCGTATTCCCGCCTGGAGGAATTTGGGGATTATCTGTTCTCGACAGATCCGACTGCTGCAGGGCAGTACATCGAGTGCTCGGATGACCAGGACTCCGAGTAGTCCTCCTTTATTGCTTTTTTAGACAAAATGTATGTATTGTCCAGAACAATTCGACTTGTATTTGAAAAGGTGCCCTTGAGGCGGAACCTGTACTTTGAACATCTATTTAGTGATTACCTTCTTTTATTTTGGCAAATAAGCAAGTAGGTTGATCAAAAAATAAATAAAACGAAACATGCACAAAAAATTGAATGGTCAAAATTTATGCCTATATGCACTGATATTTAATTAATTGCACTGTTGCACGAGCCCGGGGCAGAAGTGATGTTGGCAGTGGTTAATTGAAACCATGGGAGCACGCAGATTCAAGAAAGCATGAACAGGGCTTGGTTTGGAATTGTTTCCAATTTGAGAGCAGCTGGCTGCAGAGTTGACCCAGTCAACTGCAGAAAGAGTCCGGCCGGACTGAGAATGAATTTTCAGAATCTTTTAAATTGCAGTTTCAACTTTGCAATTTGTAAGAAACTGCGCGTTTGCTTTGATCGATCAATTTGAATTCTCTCAAATTCCTAAAGGTTTCCTTCACTTTTTTCATGGCTCCATTTCCTAAGCTATCGTCTCGGATTCAAGAGCAATACTTGGAAAATTTCCAGTCGTGGGTACGGAACCACACGAGGCAAAACAAGGGGTTTTTTGAGGGGTGTTACGGGATGAAATCTATTTGGGCTTTGAAGGAGCTCATGCCAGATTGGGATCTTTTGAGAGATGCGGCTCATTTCTGGGACGTACGGAGGAATGTGTACAACTTTTCGTAAAACGAAATCACTCCCACGTTTGAAGATTTTCGGGCCATTCTAGGAGGATGAGACAGAACAGCTAGTTCTTCCCTATGCGGGTGGCATGGCCACTGTTGAGAAGTTAGTGTCTCTACTTGGTATCTCGGCTGGAGAAGCATACGGGATGCTGATATTGAGCACAGACTATGTCGACATTTCAGGGCTGCCCAATAGATTTGCTGGTGTTGAGGGGAGCATTTTCGCGTGGGATGCGTTTGCTCTGTGCGCGATTTCTACTTTGTTCACATTCACGTCCCTGGGTGTGTGCCATCACAGCAGTCTTGGACTGGTGAGGCGATCGAAATGGGGGAGACATTGTGCCATTGGTCCTGGGCGAGACGTTCCTGGGCATAGGTCGGATGGCGACCGGCAGCCGGTACATGTGGGGAGGGAGTCCCGCTATGCTCACTATGTGGTTAAAGGAGAGGTTGCAGATGATGCCCGAGGTGCCAGTGTCTTGTGACGCTTGGTCCTTTTCTCGACGTCCTCTGGTGATAGGGGGCAATCAGGCTGAACTGGAGCTCTGGATGGCCAGACTCCGCATGCATCACTTGCGATGGTGGGTTCCTCACCGGAAGTTACAGACTTGTCGGACCGCTCAGGGGGGGTCTTTTGGTTGTCAGAGTGCCGGGGTTGTCCCAGACTGCTTTCTACATTCCATCCTTGGTTCTGCGACAGTACGAGCTGGAGCAGGCGCCATTGTCGGGTTTGAGTTATGCTGCTACCTTCGAGGTGGGATCTCTGCTGATGGAAGATCCTTCGACGCTATTGCTGCTCACGCGGGTGTGGCAATGCACATCCTTTCCTGCCAGGGTTCTCTTTCACCGGACAGGGGGCACTGTTCTGTCTACTTAGTATCTGAACTAGTACGAAGAGTATATGGGGGAGATACAGATGGCCATCTCGTGGAGATGGAGTGAGCTGTTGGGTGTTGATTACCTTGATATCTCAACTTTGAGGAGGGCCGAAGCGGGAGCTAACCCTCAGAATCGTACTGGGGACGACATGACTGACTATGAGGCCAATGCTGATCGGGAGGCCGATCAAATCACGGTTATGATGGCTCGAAGAGAGGCGGCTCAAGACAGATCTAGGAAAAGGGTTGCGTTGGCAGCTACAGGTTTGACGGAGGCATCGGGAAGGGTCCCTGAGCCAGGTAGAAGGACTACGGGAATATTCCCTATGAAGGTGAAGAATACTCGCCGTGGAAAAGGGAAGGGGAAGAAGGATGAAGGACCAAGTACGGGAAACTAGGTTGACCTTGCTGTCCAGAGTATCCACCCACTGTCATTGCAGACACATTAACTGATTAATGTTTTATTGTAGTTTTGCTAGCGTGTAGCGAGTCAAGAGTTGACCGTGCTTGAACTCATCAAAGATTGTTTTAACCGTAATGAATTTATAGGTTAATTGAAAAGAGTTTTTCGAAACACAAGCAATTGATGCTTGTTTACTTTTTTTTTTTTTTTGTATTTTGAGACCGAACTAATGATGGCTGCCTACGTTCCCCTTTTACAATTGGACTAAGGGGCTCAGGTCACCGTAGTTCGACACTTTAGGTGAATTTGAGAAAAACAAAGACAAAAAAAGTGCGACCCTATTTTTTACCTGGATCATTGACGGGAATGTATCCAGTTGGGTATTACTCTTTTAGCACTTTAATTTTACTGAGGGGTGGTGTATGGGGAAGGAGAGTTGACTCGTGCTCTTCCTCAAACAAAGTATCTGCGGAGTTTGCTTCCATTCACGGGGTTGACGAAAGGGTTCCCGTCCAAATCTGCTAACTTCATGGCTCCTCCGGAGAAGATTCTTTGTACCACGAACGGTTCTATCCAGGTAGGCTCCCACTTTCCGAGGGGATTGGTTTGCATAGGAGGCTTTTCCTTTAGCACCAAGTCGCCTTCTCTGATGTCTCGGATCTTGACTTTCTTATCGAATGCTTGGACCATTCTGCTCTGGTAGGCTCGAGTGTACTCCATGACTTTCAATCTGCGCTCGTCGAGTAGAGCAAGCTCGTCGTGACGACTCTATATCCATTCGACTTCATTGATCCCATTTTCCAAGAGGACTCGGAGGGATGGAATTTCCAATTCCACGGGTAACATTGCTTCCATTCCGTAGGTAAGTGCGAACAGAGTCTCCCCTGTGGCGGTTCTGACTGATGTTCTGTATCCCCAGAGGGCTAGATATAGATTTTCGGGCCAGTCCCGACCTCTGGTGGTCATCTTTCTGATTATCATTGCAAGAGTCTTGTTTGCTGCCTCTACTGCACCATTGGTTTGTGGTCTGTAGGGAGAAGACTTGTGGCGTGTGACTCTGAATTCGGTCAGCAGTTGGTCACAATCTCCTTTGAAGTGGGTCCCATTGTCGGATATGATCTCTTTGGGCACTCCGTATCGGCACACGATGTTCTCTCTGATGAACTCGGCCACCTTCTTAGAATTCAGTACCTTGTATGATCTGGCTTCTACCCATTTGGTGAAGTAGTCGACTGCGACTAGAATTAACTCATGACCATTGCTCCCTGGTGAAGTGATTTTGCCGATGACGTCGATTCCCCATGTGGCGAAAGGCCATGGCGTAGTCATGCAATAGAGTTCATGAGGAGGGATGTGATTGAGGTTGGAGAATCGTTGACATTCGTCACAGCTTCGGACGAACTGGATGCAGTCTGTTTCCATTGATATCCAATAGTATCCCATACGGAGGATGATTTGTGTCAATGCTCGGGCGTTCATGTGCGGTCCGCAGGTTCCGTTGTGAACTTTGTTCATTAGCTCGCTGGCTTTTTCTTTGTTTACACACCGAAGGAGTGGCCCTTGGTGGCGCTTCTTGTACAACATACCCCCCAGAATGACGAAATGGGATGCCAGGCGTTTTAATGCCATCATGTTTTTGGCTTTGATCCCTTCTTTGTATTTTCCATCTTCATTTGTGAAGGAAGCTTCTCCATTTTGGAGGTACTGGTAGATTTGATTGTATCAGGGTTCGTCGATCGTTTCATTTTTTATTTCGATCTCACAGCAATAAGCGGGTGTTTCCCGTCTGCCTATTCTGAGGGGTTTTACTGATTTCCCATCGGGAATTTCGACAAGAGAGGCGAGGGTAGCCAGGGCATCTGCGAAGCGGTTCCTGTCTCTTGGCAAATAGTGGAAAGAGATGTCCTTGAACTGAGCAATGAGCTCCTCCATGTACGTGTGGTACTTTTGTAGGCCATAATTTATCGTCTTCCATTTGTTGGACACTTGATTGATGATCAATGCTGAGTCTCCGTATACTTCCAGTTCTGAGATGTTGCGCTCGAGGGCGGCTTCCAGACCGGCTGCGCAGGCTTCATATTCTGCGGCATTGTTGGTTGTTTCAAAATTCAGCTTGATGGCTATGGGAGTATGCTCGTCCTTGGGATCGACAAGGAGCATTCCAATACCATTTCCCTTCTTGTTGGCTGCCCCATCAAAGAAGAGTTGCCAGCGGTTTGCGCTGTCGAGTGAAAAGATTCCGTCGTCCAGAAACTGCGGATCAGGACCCTTAGGTTCACTGCTTGGGAAGTCACGCCGGGCGATCTGCCATTACTCTGCCCTTTGTTGATTTTTTGACCATGTACTTGATGTCGAACTCAGCCAGGAAGAATGAACACTTGGCTAGTCGCATTGACAGGGACGGCTTGTCAAAGAGATATCGGACAGGGTCCATCTTGGAGACCAGGAGCACTGAATGTGACTGCATGTAGTGTTTCAGTTTCCCGACTACCCATACCAAGGCGGTACAAGTTTTCTCTAATCCTGAGTAGCTGAGTTCACTTCCTTGAGGCTTTCGGCTTACGAAGTAGATTGCATGCTCAACTTTGGAATCTTTCTATTCTTGTGCCAGCATTGCTCCGATTGACGTGTCTGTTACTGTCAAGTACAGGAGTAGTGGCTTGTCTTCATGTGGCGGGCATAGAATTGGGGGATTCACCAAGTATGTCTTGATTTTCTCGAAAGCTGTCTGGCACTCGGCGTCCCAGTTGATGTCGGCATTCTTCTTCATCATTTTGAACATTGGCTCGCAGAGAGATGTTAACTGGTTGATGAAGCGACTAATGTACTAAAGTCTTCCCATAAAGCTTTTCACTTCTGTCAGGGTCTGAGGCGGCTTCATGTCGATGATGGCCTTGATTGTCTTGGGATCGGCTTCGATACCTCTTTCTGTAACCATGTACCCCAATACTTTGCCTCGCTTGACGCCGAAGTGTAAGTGCTCCAATTTAAGCTTGTTAGTATTTTCGTTAGAATATTAACGAAAGTTATAACATTCCTAACAATTACTAACAATTACTAACATTTCCTAAAAATCCTAACATTTCTAACAAAGTGAGGGCAAAATGGGCATTGCTATTTAAAGATAAACCTTCAAAGGAATCTCAAAAAGAAAAAGAATTAAGAAAATCCCGAAACAGTAAGTTGAAAAACATTTTCTGTTGGAATTTTTGAATTTTATTCCTTATGTCCAAAGCCTGGAGCAGCATTTAATGAACAGTGCACGCCACCAATCCCATCCGCGCGGACATGTCTGTCATTTTCAGAGGGCTATAAATTGAGCCCTCCAGTCACAAAAATAAAGAGAAACAAGAGCACAATTCACAGTATTTGGCGAATATACTCGAGAAAACAGTGAGAATTCTATAAGAATTGTCACCTTTTTCTCTTGAATCTTCCCAACTTTCACTCACTCAAATCAAACCCAAACACTCTTGCATTCAAGCCTTCAAACACAAAGCACAAAGAAGATAGGTATAACCTCCCTCTTCTTACCCTAAATCTCTCATCCATGCATGCATTTTCAAGCTACAAAATGTAGTTCATTCATCTTCTTGTCTTAGATCCAAGAAGATCACCATGGAAGTTCATCTCCATGGATGATATTCTACAAGGATCAACATTTTGTTCAAAGTGTTCTTACTTTCTTGCAAAGAAAACACATTTTCAAAACCCTAAAAACCATTTTCAAGCACCAAATCTTGATTTCAAAGGATAAAATTCCCCTTCCCAAGCAAATGAAATGTTTAGTCCTAATGTACCCCAAGGATGGTTTGGTATAGTTGATTCACCACAAAAATGTCAAGTGATCACTAACCAAAACCTAGGGAAATGGGGACAAGCATGGATGCAAAACCCCCCTTAAAATCATATTTTCTTTCTTGAGAAGTTGCTGTCCAGTAGCAATTTTCCAAGATCCCAGTCCATTGTCTTAATTTTTGGACACAGATAAACTTGGAATTTGGTTTTGACTACAAAACACTTTTTGTAGCCAACAACCAGAGCTTTCCATGTTGAAACATAAACGATCCATTAACCATGAACCGACTCACAACTAGATTAAGAAGATAAGGAGAAGAAGAAGAAGAATAATACGAAAGCGTGTACCTTGTGATTCCATGATTGTGTTCTTGATCTTGTTCTTGAATAAATGAGAAAGTAGGGAAGAGTAGATCTTCTAAATGATAAGTGCCCTTAATCTCTTTAATCTTCAATTACTTAGGAAGAGTTTTGACTGAATGAGAAATGATGTAACTAGTAGATTCATAGGCTTGATAGATAGGCCTTTATATAGGAATCCAAGGGGCACTTCATTTAGGGACTACACCCTTTCATAAAGATGATGGTGTGAAGTTACCATTATGCCCATCATTTAATGGTACTTACACCTAATGGAATTCTACACATTTTGTCTATACTTTAACATTATTAAATGATTATAACAAATGGAATTTAAATAACACATATTAATTAATCCATGTTCTAACAATCTCCCACTTGGATTAATATTAATATGTATCTTTTACTAAATAAATTCCTTAATCATTTATAACATGAATGACAACCCTTATGTGCACGTTTATTGTCATCCAACACAATCCCGTCCATTAGTCTTATAAGTATAGGGACTAAAGGGGCAGTCGTTGTAATTGATTCGCAACTAAACCCACATTAATCACATATATATATCCAACTAAACGACATATATTAAGTATAGATATGTAGCATGGAATATTAATGAATATATATGAAGAACGCATATATATATATATTCTCCAACTAGTCCTACTTAACCAAATGAGATCAATATAAATAATAACAACACAAAGAAATAGAAAACAACACAAACTCCTACTGATTTAAGCATTATCAAAAGTCGTTTCACCCATATGAGCAGTATGCTCGTGAAACATCAAAAGAGATTACGCTTTACAAAATGGATCCAATAACATGGAGTTTGATCCTATAAGTTGTATATCAATTTTTTCATTTTATACTTATTTCTCTTCAACAAGAGACATAACCATATGATGTCTTTCGACATCTTTGCATCCACTAAAACATAATCGAAATACTTAATGATCTCAAAATGATCCGATTTTATATACATAAGCATGTAGTTTAATGTTTTATAGGTACTTCATCATTCTTTTGGATGCGACTTAATGTTCTTCTTTCCGAATTTCTTTGGTATTGACCAAGCATCCCAATAATAAATAAAAGGTGCATGCAGTACGAGACTTACGCATACATTAAGCTTCCTACTGCCGGTGCATAAGGGATATTTTCCGTATACTTGGATTTAAAATTAATCTTTAGGACATTTACTTTAAACTGAATTTATCTCCCTTAGAGACAGGGGTGTCATGTGGTTTACAATTTTCCATGCTAAACCTTTGTAATACCTTCTCTATATAGCTCTTTTGTGATAATCCCAAAATACCTCGTGAATGATCACGATGAATTTGAATTCCCAATACAAAAGATGCCTTACCAAGATCTTTCATCTCAAATTTGTTTGAGAAATTTCTTAGTTTTTAGAAGGTCCTTATCATTACTAGCAAGAAAATATCGTTCAAATATCATCCACATATAAGACCAAAATAATAAATCTACTCCCACTGAACTTATGGTACACACAATCTTCACCAAGATTCATTTCAAAGCCAAATGAAAGAATAACTTTGTTAAATTTTAAGTACCATTGACGAGATGCTTGCTTAAGCCCATAAATGGATTTCTTAAGTTTACAAACCAGTTGACTAGTTTGATCCGAATTAGTCACCATTTTACGGTTTCTTCATATAGATAGTTTCCTCAATGTTGCCATTGAAAAAAAACTGTCTTAACATCCATTTGATGAAGCTCAAGATCATAATGTGCCACTAATGCCATAATGATCATAAAAGAGGTTTTAGAAGATACCGGAAAAATGTTTCTTTATAATCAATGCTTTCCTTTTGAGTAAATCCATTAGCAACAAGACGTGCATTATATCTTTCCATATTACCTTGCTAATCCCTATTGGTTTTAAATATCAATTTATAACCAATAGGTTTTACACCTTCAGGTAATGGGACAAGATCCCAAATGTCATTGTCTTTTATTGATTTTAACTCCTCATTAATGGCATTGATCCACTTATGAGAATTAGAACTATTAATGGCTTCATGGAAGGTGATAATGGCTTCATGGAAGGTGATTAGATCATCTCCCACTAAACCTAAGGTTTCCTCATTCTCCGCAAGATACATATCATAAATATCCGAAATAGAACTTCTTCTTTCTCTAGTAGATCTCCTTAAGGGCACCGGTTCATCCTCATTTTGAGGTTGTTGAATTTCATTATGTCCAACATTCTCATGTTGTCCGTTATTTACGGGAGTCTTTATATTATTTTGAATTGTATGTTCTTTGTTGAATTTCAGGTACAATTACTTGATTTCCAACAGGAACTAAAGTTTGAGGAATAAAGAGTGGTTCCTCTAACTCTTCAAATTCAAAATCATTACTATTTCTCCCACTAAATTCAACATCCTTAAGGAACCTAAAATTGCCAGTCTCAAAAAATGTTCTAGTTTTCGGGTCATAAAATTTATATTCCCTAGATCTCTCGGCATACCCTACAAAATAGCTACTAACAGTATTTAGGTCCAGTTTGCCCTCATTAGGCCTATAAGGTCTAGCTTCTGCTGGACACCCCCATACATGAAGATGATTTAAGGACGGTTTCTTATTCGTCCATAACTCATAAGGGGTTTTGTCGGTAGCTTTTTGAAGGTGCTCTATTGAGAATATAAGCTGCGGTTTTTAATGCTTCGCCCATAACGAGTGAGGTAAAGAAGTACAAGAAAACATACTTCTTACCATATCTTTAAGGATTCTATTATGTCTCTCCAATATACTATGCTAGATTTTCCCGGCATGGTGTAGTGAGGGACAATCCTACACTCTTCAAAATAGCGAATATAAAGGACCCGGACGTTATTCACCCAATACGTTATACCGTCCGTAGTTTTCACTACCATGATCGGATTTAACGTTCTTAATAGTCTTTCTTATGCCTTAAAAGACTTGAAAACGACCAATGATTGAAACTTTACATGAAGAAAATAATGTATCCATAACGAGAGTAATCATCCATGAACGTAATGAAATATTGTTGACCATTCCATGAAGGGCTAATGAATGGTCCACAAATGTCCATATGAATTAGTTCCAAGACGTTTGATACTCTCAAAATTCTATTTCCTTTAATGTTTGTAAATTTATTCTTTAAAACACTTTAATGCAAAAGTTTTATCCGGAGTATCAAGTTGTTTTTAGAATTCCCTCCGACATAAGCTTTATCAATTCTCCCTTTGGAGATATGACCCAAACGCCTATGCCATAGAATACAAGAATTTTCACTTGATAACTTTTGCTTAGTGCCTTTAGTTTTGGTTTCATTATTATGGGACTCATTAATAGTATTTATTGTTTGAAGTAAATAAAATTGTCATTGTTAAGATAAAGTACTAATACCGACAACCTCGGAATTGAAAATAAGATCACATTTATTATTACCAAATGAACAGGAATAACCTTCCCGATCTAATACCGTGGATCGATATCAAATTCCGCCTAAATGACGGTACAATAAATGTATTATTTAATACAAAATAATAGCCGTACTTAACAAAAATCCCTATGCCTATAACTTCAACCGGATTTCCGGCTTTCATATAGATGTATTTCTCATCTTCACTTTGGGGATTCGGTAATTCGTGCAACCCCGCATACATGAACTAATGTGAGTTGTTGCACCAAATACAACCACTATGTATATTAAGGAATTGAAACCAAATTTGCCTTAATACTAACAAGACCAAATGACATACCATCCTGAATTCGCCATTCGCGATATTTATGGTAGTCGTTCTTCATGCGAGTAAGGTCCTTGCAAAAGAAGCATTTCTTGACTTTATGATCCTTAAATGATCCCTTATGCTTCTTACTTGCAACCGTAATTTCCTTCCCTCTTCTCTTAATCCCACGAGAAGAAGTAAATCTTTGCGTGAGTACTTTCTAATTTGAGATATTTCATCCTATCTTCCTCTAATGTCATATGTGAAAGTAATCCATTAATATTCCACTTTTTCTTTTGACATTTATAGGTCACTTCAAAAGGACCAAATTGAGGAGGAAGATAGATCAAAACTAAGTGCACGAGCAAATCTTCCGAAATCTCTAACTTAAGTGCCTTTAGTTTGATCGAAAGATGAAATAATTCAATAATGTACTCCCTAAGATTTTCTTCACCCTTGTATCGAATGGAAACAAGTTTCCACAAGAATTCAAGTAAAATCTCAGCATTTTCGATCTCGAGACGTTGTCCAAAAATGTCTCTCAAACCGCATTTTCCATGATCATTAGACTCACGCGGTTGGACCGTTCCCATTGCTCAACATTTTTCCGTTCTATAACGGTATTTCCTTTAGAGAGAGCAGCGGGACTTGATTCCCCAAATGCGTGATCGATGTCCATATTGCCTAAGATCATCGTTATATTATTTTTCCAAGTTTTAAGTTTAGTCCCAGTAAGCAAAGGTGCATCATTTATAGCAGTAGTTACGGATGAAGCATTAATCAAATCTGAAGGAGAAGAACAAGAATGAAACAAAACATATATAAGAAACTACATAACGATTAATTATATCAAATGAATTCCATCAAAAATAAAAGATAATCAACATGACATCAAGACTAATCTTTGGATTGCGAATTGACTCACAATTTGATTTATCTTAAGGTAAACAAATAGCTTAAACAACACACTTTAAATACTTGCCTTCCTTTGGGCCGGATCAAGTACAAAAAGTGTCCTAAAGTTTAAGGTACTTGTTCCCCGGCAATAAAGAATATAAACAATTCACTTTAAACACCCGCCTTCCTTTAAGATGGTTCATAGCATTTAAAATGACCAAAAGTTTAGTTCAATTATTACCCCATGAATGTAAATACTTAGTCAACAACAAGGTCTCCTTTGGGAAACAAGCATGTTATCACATATCAATATTTACATTCATCTTTTAACAAGTTTGAATTTAATCAACAAGGTCTCCTTTGGGAAACAAGCATGTTAATTATGTCCAAAATGTTAAGGATATAATTAATCGGAAACAAAAGGCCTTAAGGTTATTTCTGAAAATTTAAAAGGTAAATAAATAAGTGAAATTTATCATTAAAAGATAGTATCCTTTTGTTCTACCCGTCCATTCTTAAAGTTCGATAACTCTAAGAACCGCCGAAGCGCGACTGGTGTCCAGATACTATAATTTACTAACAAATTATCACAAAAGACCAAAAGGGTATGAATGACCAAAAAATTGCAGTTCTATAAACATTGAAGCTTCTGCACACATGGGCGGCCGCGCAGGTCAAGGTGGGCGACCGCCCAAGCTTCAATTCCACAAATTTTAAAGTCGCTGTACACATGGGCGACCGCCCAGGTCAAGATGGACGACCGCCCAAGCTGCATTTCACAGGCATTGAAGTTACTGTACACATGGGCGACCGCCCAGATCAAGATGGGCGACCGCCCATGTACCCAGGCTCCGCATTTGACGAAAAGTCACCATTTTTAACACCCTTTTATGAACAGTTTTGAACCCTTTTATGAACAGTTTTGAACCAAATAGAGAGAGTCATACCATACCGCGGGGGCCCTTTGCCAGGACAACGAGACATAACATCCAATACCCTTTAGACTATCAATTCTTAATTTAATGGTGAATAATTATTCAACCAAAGCAAGTAGATCCTTATACTCACATCACATTTTTAAATGTGTGGCTATACATTTGAACAAACTCACAACGCATCAAATGATGGTGGCTATGTCCAAAATAGGATAATCTTACATTAAGAATTGAAAGCCTTGAGTAAACCAAAATCAGAAATAGAATGAAGTTTATGAATATAATACTCTTAGACAAGATGAGTATCATGAACAAGAACAAAAACTAAATGAAATCATACAAGAATTAAAGCATAAGGCTTTGTAAGAATTTCAAACTCAATCTAGTATATGAGTAGGCTCTGATACCAATTGATGAAACATAAACGATCCATTAACCATTAACCGACTCACAACTAGATTAAGAAGAGAAGGAGAAGAAGAAGAAGAATAATACGGAAGCGTGTACCTTGTGATTCCATGATTGTGTTCTTGATCTTGTTCTTGAATAAATGAGAAAGTAGGGAAGAGTAGATCTTCTAAATGATAAGTGCCCTTAATCTCTTTAATCTTCAATTACTTAGGAAGAGTTTTGACTGAATGAGAAATGATGTAACTAGTAGATTCATAGGCTTGATGGATAGGCCTTTATATAGGAATCCAAGGGGCACTTCATTTAGGGACTACATCCTTTCATAAAGATGATGGTGTGAAGTTACCATTATGCCCATCATTTAATGGTACTTACACCTAATGGAATTCTACACATTTTGTCTATACTTTAACATTATTAAATGATTATAACAAATGGAATTTAAATAACACATATTAATTAATCCATGTTCTAACATTCCAGACATATTTTTACTTTATTTTTTGGGTGAGTAAAACTCTCTTTTTCAAATTTTCTTTTAGAGGCTAGTTCATCAGCTTCTGGAAATCCAGATTGCATATCTGAGATTTCCAGAAGGTTTTGACCCCTAAAATCTTCTCCAAAATGGAAAATTCCTTCGTACAAATCTTATTTAAGGTGTCTGGAACAACTTTCATTCTCTGAGTTTATCCAGATTATGAAGTTTTAAGACCCTTGAATCCATTTCAAAATCAAAGGTCCACTGCCTTTTTCATTCTGGCAGAAGTGACTCTCAACTTCAAAAGGTCTTTTGAGTACCAAATCTCAACCCAAAAATCTTCCAAAAAATCATGGGATCAGTTTAAAGTCTTAAAAAGATATCCCAATTTTTACCTTTCTGAGTTTCAACTTAATTTGTCCAACACACACACACACACACACACACACACACAAATGATTTTCAGCTTGGAAGACTCGTTTTACGAGGCATTCCGGGTGCACACTAACGTCCTTCCCGGCGTGTAACATGACCTCCGAACCCAAATCTCTAATCTTGGGCATTTTTCAAAGTTTTGGCCCTTAAAACGAAAATGGCGTGGCGACTCCGTTCTTTTTCGATTGGTTTTCAAAGAAACGAAAAATTTCAAAGCAAACCCTTTCGGAAAAAATTTTAGGTGGCACATCATCACAGTGGCGACTCCGCTGGGGATGATTTAAGCTTTTTCTAAAAAAAATGATATTTGGTATATTGGTGGAAACCATTAAACTTCCCGTTACCGCCTCCTAACACGAGTCGGGGATAAATTGTGGTTTAACAATCCCACGTACCGGTATCACCGTTTTCAAAAAAAAAAAGAAAAGCTTTTGAGGGTCAAGCTTCCGTCCCGGCTTTGAAAATCATTTGTGTGCGTGTGTTGATTTTTGCACATTTTTCGTGTTGTTTTGGCCGCCTCGGAAAAAGTCAAAATTTTGACTGTCGGAATCATGTCCCTAACTGTCGGAATTTTCGTGCTTACGTACTTATGTGTTCATTAAATTTCAAAAAAAAATTTCAAAAAAAAAAGAATTTCAAAAGAAAAAGAAAATTTTCAAAAAAAAATAAAATCATGCATCATATTTTTAAGACACATAAAAAATTTTTCTATTTTACTCAGAAAAAGAATATAGACTGCTTGCACACTACGCGCACGTGACCGTACACTGCACACTACGTCCCTAACCCGGGGAAATCCTTGTCGCGGTCCGTTTGGTCTTATTACGCCTCTCGGATGAGCACAGGACTACCCAAACATCCCATGGAGCCTCGTGTCGACCATGCACTTGTCCGTGACACACTTTGTCCGAGACCCGGTTGGTTTTTAGTTTGGTCTGTGTCATGCCCTGTCTGTGTATAGACCTTTCCTTTCAAGCCTTTGTCGGCACACCGACCCAATATCTTTCGGGGACCCTAATCAGTCGAAGTTCTGCCGGCTTTTCGCCGCAGACTTTGACCAAGATATTGGCCGGCGCCTTGACTTCGGCTCTGACTGGCACAAATTATACACAGACTCCCAGCATGACACTGAGTCATCAAGGATTAATGGTTATTCCATGCCTAATTACGGCTTAACTGACGACAAGTCAAGATCAATTCTGGACGCTTATCATTCCAAATCATGCCGACTTTTCGTCGAGCCCTCGGACATGATCTTGACTTTTGACGTCAGCTTTGTCCGTAATTTACATCGAATGCTCATTAAGACTCGACTACCCGCCAGACTTTTAGGACCGTTTTTCTTTCGGTCGGTGGGACCCGCTTGCCCTATAGGACCCTCGCCCGGGGCTGTCCTCCCTGGGAGGTCGAAATATAGGTGGAATATGAGGGGCTTATAGACGTAGTGACGGGGCCCACTGATCCAGGATCCAGAGTAGTTTGCGAAAAAAAAAAGAAGAGCAATCTTTTCCAACCGATTAGGTTAATAAAGCATGTTTTAAGTAAACGTGAACAAATAATCGCATGTTGCATGAGCCTAAAGCCCAAACATCTACCCTCCTTCATTCCCAGACATCTGAACCCTCGTGCCTTTTCCCCCGCAGCTCCGCACAAAGCTTGGTTTCGGGCACCGGGTCATCGTTTGATTAGTTGGGAAGAGTCAAGCGCGTCATCAGCTTCGTCGTTTGTTCCGACTCCGGGTTTCAGAATGTCTGCATCAGCCGGTAATGATGGGGATAACGTCACTCCGCTCCCGGGACCCCTCAGACAGAGCAACGGTGGAATCGGTTAGCGAGAACGTATGAGGTTACGGACAGAAGCACGGCTAATAGCCTTATGGAGGCTATTAAGAGCCATGGTCTGGCCGCCGGCCTCAATCCGAGATGGCACCTTCACCGTGGAAGACGACGAGGATGCCAACCCCACTCTCAGTCGCCCCGACTACTCCAGGATGCCACCACCCACCTCCTATGGTGCCACTACTAGAACCCATGCTCCTCGGTCTTCGGGTCGGCCGGCTCCCAACCACGAGATCACCGGATCCATGCGGCAGACGGCCTGAAACCGGTTCGCGATCCATCGGTGGGGCAAAAGCCGATGCGGAATGTCTTCTCATGGTTGGGGTTATCTCGGAATGCCCCAACAAATTGGAATGCCACCTCGGTTCGGAACCGATCAATCCGGACCTTCACAGCCAACGGCCACGGTTCGGAATGCCGCCACGGCTTGGTTACGGGCCACGGTCGAGGCCCTCCTCGAGGAATGATGTTGGTTCAAGCCTCCTCACACAAATCCGTTCCTCACTCGAGACTTCTATGGGTTATCAAGCCTCCATCCCGGTGTCATCCGAATCACCAGGACCGCAGTACCCCCCGGGTTATACACCCTCGCCTCAGCCAGCCATGCAATTCAACGCAGTGACAAGCAGCCCGCACCTAAGCCTACTTACGGGCCCCACTGAAATCCAAGTTATCCGGCTACATCGGGGCTGCCTCCACCTACTTTGCCGGTTGAAAATCAACGGCGAGCCGCAAGGTTCTATCCCTTCACCCAAGCTCCTACTCATGCTCCCAGGGTAACTCGGCCCCGGGACGGAGTTTTCACCTACGTCCGGATCGGCCGTTCCCTCCACCGATCTGCCTCCGGTGGTAGCTCCTCTCTCTAGCTCGGCCACTAGCTTTGAATGCCATGATTCCACCACAAGACCCTCACTTGGCACAGTTCATGGAACAACACAAGGAAATGAAAGCGCGTATCGCCGAATCCGACCGCCAAGAAGTCTCCGCCTTCCGCCTACGGGCACGGACTCCATTGTTCCCCGCCCCACAAATTCGTGATGCCTAATCTGGATCTCTTTGATGGGGCTGCATGCCCGAAAACCCATTTGGACACATATACCTTGGCGATGAAGGCCAAAGGGTGCACCAATCGCCAGCTAGGTGACTATTTGATCTATCCTTGAAGTCCGGTGCCTTAAAGTGGTTCTTCCGTTTGAAACACGAAGCCGGGACTACGTGGGACCAGATTACCAATGCCTTCACGAGAGAAATATAAGGCCAACTTGGAGTGGGAAACAAATAGAGTTGACCTACAAACAACGGTGCGGCGTCCGATGAGAATGTTGGGGACTTCTACAAGCGGTGAAATACGAAACTCGGTGAAATGGCCATCCCTCCTTCCGAAGAGGAACAACTGGACATCTTCCGGTCATGCTTGAAACCACATCGAGAGCCTCCCTCGGTCACTTCCCATACTCGGACTTACGGGCCATGGTTAACTCTGCGGCTAAGTTTGAAAAGGCCTACAATCAGCAACCTATTTCTGCGCCCTTGCTTACGAGATATCGAGCTCCTCCTTCAAACACTGCCCCTGCTCACGCCAAAGGCAAAGAAATGATTAACTATGCGGGACGGGGAATGTAATAACACAACTCCTTTTGCTCCCGTGAAAACCGGTAGAGCCCGAGCCCTGCACACGGGTCATGAATCTCGAAAACTTTGGAATGCCTCGAATGACATCTTTAGGGAGGCTGGTGAAGGAAGGCTTGCTGCGGCCTTTGGAGAATTTCCAACCCAGAATCCGAATGCTCCAGTGGATACTACAAAGTATTGTGCTTTTCATCAAGCTCACGGACATCGGCGACAACCGCTTTACTCTGAAAAAGGCAATCCGGGGGCTAATAGAGCAAGGAAAATTGGAAGGCCCCGAAGGACCTAATACGATCAAAAATCCTCTGCGAGGAACCATAATCAGTGAATATGATTGAATGCGGAGAATCTTCGCATGCCCGGGAAGATGCCGATGAAGGTCCCCAAATACCGTGGCCAACCTCGTCGAGGATCCTGATTCGGATTCCCTCGGCCTTGAGGATATCGAACGAATCAACCCATCTTGGTCTCATGTCGAGACTCCTTGCAAGAATACGAGGCCCGCTATTTCTCGGATGAAGGGAAGGCCAATGCTTGAAAGAGCTGAGGGCTGTTCGGTCAAAACATGAGAGGACCATTTACACAAGATGGTTAGAACAAACGAGAAGAATTGAACAAGAAAGCTTCCGCGAGTGCACATCTTGGGGCTTATCAAAGCAAGAGGCCGAAGAGCATCCGGAGCTAGTACACTTCCTGGCGGCTATAGGAGAAGTCAAATACGACCCCGAAGGCGGTGGCGAAGAATCGAGAGGAGGAATAACCCTTCTACATTCTACACGGTGTCAAATACGTGCCACCCCCTCTCACTCTTCCCCCGCGGTTTACGGGAGGAGAAGCCGAGTCACAATTACCACTTAGGGAATGGGAGCATATGACAATTTGCGGTGCACGCACCCATATTCCCCTAACGGGTTTGATCGGCGTTCCCTCTCCGCCGAAATCCCGGTAGTATGGGAAGAAGATTAGATGACAGCGATGATGATGATGATGACGAGAGCGAAGAGTCGACTGAGGCCCCAGATCCGGAAACAATCTGGAACAATCACGCCGGAAATGAGCCCATGGGAGCCGGGCACGATGGTTGGTTGTCGGCAAGTGACGATGAAGGACCACCGGAAAATGCAAGTCAAATGCCAGTAGGGGTGGACCCCAAGAGCTGCACCTCGTAAGATGCACGTGCGGTCAATGTCCTGGATACTTCAGAGGATGAGGGACAACAAAGCCCGCGCCCGCATCCGTACATATCCGAAATCCTAGAACACAACGTCCCTTATAAGAACCTGACTGGTGAATGGAAAGGGTTCATTGAAGCACTGGTCGAGAATGGAGGGTTTCAGCCACCAGAAGATGAAGAATTCGTAAACGTTATCGGATCTTTTTCTTCTTTCCCGAGAACGGATGGCATAACAACCGTAAGGGTCACAACCGGGCCGCTCGAGCGTAGCGAGTGCCTGCAATCACTGAAAAGGGTTATTGATCTGAACGTTTCCCCAGTGGCCTTCATACCTATGAATCCACATGACGCCTTCCTAATCGCTCCAGTGCCCGACAATGGACCCCGGGTGCTCCTTATTTGGACACAGATCTATCGAGCTGCTACATCAAACTCCGAAGGGGAACGTTGCCTATCCTTCACTTGCGGCTGCCCTACTTGCAAGATTGAAAGAAAAAGGATATACGATGAAATGGAGGCTGATAGCCATAACTCTATGGGCCATCCCGGGGATGGAAACGAAAAGCCGCCAAGTCCCGACAATAGCGACTCTTGTTGCATGATAACTATGAGCAAGGCAGGCCATGAGAGTGAATCGGAGGACGCCCTAGCTCTGTGGGCCATCGAAGGGGCAACAACACAACCCCAAGCCCAAAAGCCTGTGACTTGGGAAGCAGTTATAAGGGCCGCCCAGGAAGGGGCCAGTACAACTCAGCCCCTCATTGTCGCTAGGCTCCGTCAGAACCAGTGGCCAATAGCCAAGAGGGCTCCCCCGTTGACCTTAGCAGCGTTGAAGAAATCCAGTCAAGAAGCAACTGATGAGGAAGTTAACCTGTTGACCCGATTCGGGCAACTCTTCCAAGGGAATCCCAAGGCAGATAAGAAGGCCACAGATCAAACACCGAAAGAAGATTGCCGCCCCTATGCTAAGACAGCTGAAACTCCTGACCCCGGAAAAGAGGATCCCGTGCTCACCTGGCCTGAAGCAAAGCCAACATTTCTCTCGGTCTCTACTCACTTCGTCCTATCCCCATAAGCCGGCTCGGAAGAAAGCCCGCTCGCACTCTAGTGCCTATTGATGCTACTCCCGATGACGTGGTACAATTGATTGGAAACATCCACTACGGGAACATAATCACTTTCACAGACCTTGATCTCCCTCAATTTGGAGCCAGTCACAACGAGCCTCTCTTCATCACAGTCCAGTTGGATGAACGACGCCTCCCCGAGTTTGGTGGACAATGGGTCCGGAATGAATATCCTCCCCGGCAAAGATCATGAGCCTGCTTGAAATCAAGACTACGGATTTAAAGCCTTCTTCCCTCACGGTCAAGGCTTATGACTCGACATCCGAGCAGTCCTCGGAGTTGCTACTTTGGACCTCTGGTTCGGCAAGAAATTGATACTGTGGAATTCCGGGTTATCGACATCCCAATCACTTTTAATGCCCCTTAGGAAGACCTTGGCTCCATCAAGTCAAAGGGGGCGCTTCAAGCCTCCACCAGTGTGTGAAATTCGTCTCGGATGGGGATTTGACAACCATCTACGGGGATTTAGTCACTTTGGAGGGCACAGATACGGGCGGAATACCTATTCTGGAAATCAAACATGACGAGGAAGGTCTCATGCTAACGGGCTTCACGGTCGAGCCTCCCAAGGCCCAAGTGTGCAACATAGATCTGACGGTCACCCGGGATAAAATCCCACCGGTCTTGAAAATGATGAGAAAGATGAGCTATCTACCTGGCCTCGGTGCAAGGAAACACCAACAAGGAACTCACAAACTCATCGAGGTGAAAGGACGAGAATACGCCACGGCACAGGATATGAGGCCTCCTCGGTGGACACCTGCAAAAGGAAAAGATTTGAAGCCGCCACAGAAGGGTCCCGGCCAACGACCCTAAATCTCTCCCTTTCGAGTCCTAATTTGGCTGACTACTTCGTAAAGGGTCCCACACAACCCGGAAACATCACAGAGCCCACTTCTACAGAAGAATGGCTAAAGCTACAGGATAGCCTCAACAAGTTCAGGGGAGCCAAAGCTAACCCGGTCCGTAGAATGTTTCTGGACCTACCCAAGATACCCGGGGCTACCACTACCATGAAGAGTAAGTACACCTTCAAAGGCGTGCCAAGCCTAGTGGAACAGTTCGAGAAGCTCACAACCACAATTCCTACTGCCCATGAAGGTCCGAAACCTGAGTTCGAATTGACCATCCCGAAATCCAAAGCCACAGAAGTCTTTTCAGATGATTGGGATGGCCCAATCATGCAGCAGTTGTTCGGGGAAGAGATCCATGTGCCAGATCTGATTGATTTCGGCTCGATCAAAGAAATGGTAGCGATGATCGAGGAGACTGACTCCCGAGTCATGAGGCCACCGACGGCAATGCCGCTAAAGAATCGGGAAACTCTCTCGAGCCCGTCCGCGACCAAAGAAGAAATGATCACCAAGCCTGGATTGGTCCCCGTCCCTTTGTGTCAACTCTAGGAAAAGTCCTCGTAGTCTTTCATTGTTAAGGTCGAGTCTCTAGAGTCGTCCGACGGCCTTACGCCTGAAGACTACGAGTCTGTAGCAAGCGCTGTATTCCTTTTCGTTCCTAATGAAATGACGAACCTTTCTGAGTATCCCTTGATTGCCACTTTAACTAATGATAAATCAATAATAAAAAAAAACTTAATAATAATTAATTAGATAAAGAAGCATACACATTAAACAAAAAAAAATCAAACAAAA